>KN834788.1:442775-510612 GCA_000827265.1 Collybiopsis luxurians FD-317 M1 | reverse complement strand
TAGTGAAATTACTCGAAAAATCGGCCTTCCGCTTGTCCGATGGACTATAAGTAAATTTTTCATAGCATGTTTAGATACCAATACCCACTTCTATCCACTTACATCGAGAATATACCAATGGAAAATGAAGTAGTCGAGGGAATAGTGAATAGACTCATCGAATACTTGCATCAAATTGGCAGGAACACTACAATAATGAACTGGATAGATACATTAAAGTGGCTGTGGCTTCGTAGTTTAATTAGCAGAGTTTAAATTCCGAATTTCAAGAAAATCCATGCGGTATTGAACGAATGAGAACCAAAACGAAGTGGGAAATATGACGTGTTTTCACTATCCCTAACCCCCTTCGGTCACTGCCCGAGCATGTCAGTAAAATCAATTAAAATCTCAGAAATTCGGTGTAGGGGTTTTCAAGCCCCAGAAATTCAGCTATGCACTCAGAATAATGATATTTGAACAATTTGAGAAGTTATTAGCATTTTGATCAAAATTTCACTATCCCTAACAACCATAGTATATGAAAGATTCCGAACAGAGTTCGCTGTCAAGATATGAGTTGACATTCATTCTTCATGGGTAAGAGATACCGCAAGCAGTATTGAATTTCATCCATCGATTGTATGTGAACCCCAGAGTCTCAGCACGAGCATGTAAGATGACGGCGAGAACATAGAGCGGCGACACCGGAAGAAAAAAATTAAAAATGAAAGCTAAACTTATTCGGGTACCTGCCAACACTGTCGCACTTGGCAAATCGGGGAAACAGGAACAATCCACAGTGGAAATAGTTCATAGAATCGTCATTTCAATCTGAAAACAATGGTCGAAGTATCTAATCGGAGCGTGGCAGATAGAAGTCAAGTAGTTGAATCATCGGTGTTGTGCGGCGAACGTGCCAAGTAAGGGTTCTGGATTGAAAACGATTGGGCATTTAATCACCTCACGCCTCGTGTTCGTTGGCAGGAATATTCGTACACTTTCTCAGCAGAGCGAACAATTTGATACTGGACCGGCAGATCATACGAGAATATATCCAAGAAGAGATATCTCCATTCCCTACTGCACCTAGTCGATGTAGTACGTGCAGACGTCAAGAAGTTGGAAATTTAAAAGTTAACTGGAAAATGAAGCAGATCAATTCTCGAGCTACTTGGATTGTTCCGCCTCATAAACATCTCGAAGCTTATACCTCGCTGCGCGGTTTGGGTCCTGCCAACAACATTCACGACTGACGGCGCTGAGCCGGTCATTGAGATCCCGGACCGGACCGGGGACGGCGCTGACCCGTACCCCATTTTCAGCTCGACGTTGGATTCGACATCGCCCGAACAATGACCTTGTTTACGCTATCCTCAAGGTTGTTCTGATGTTTCTTTCCTATATCGATCCTGCTTCCAAGTTTGGTGGCTCAACCCTGGAAAAATTAGAATAGCGGAACTTATTCGCCATGGATTGTGCCTTCTTCATTCGTCTTCAACCAAGGGCTGTTCCGCTTCCAGGCTAAAGCAGCAAGTAAAGGTGATGATCATTCCAAGTCGGTAAGGTATAACATATTGAATGTGGGGTCAACTCGACGAATTTACCCTGGTATTTCTGAACAGAAATGATTACCGTGCTGTTCATTGTCAATGGAACGATTTTCCAAAGTTTTACTGGCGGCTTCTAGCAACGACAATTGGTGATCTTCCTGATGTGCGTTCATATTATGTTTTGCGACCGATCTGTTTCTGAGGGTAGATCTTTTATAGAGACTATTGTCGTTGTGGGTAGCTCAATTTCGATGCTAGCACCATTTAGATTGACCGAAGACTGTTAATCCCAGCTCATTCAAGCTCTTCAACACACACGATCAGCTACGAATTCGCGCTATGCTCTCCTCAATACTCCAAAGGAACCACTCATAACTTTTGGCCAACTGGAATGTGGGCTATCTATCGTGCGTTCCCATACAACTCAAACATGATGTCAGACTAACTCCGCCTCGTGCAAAGGCAGGCCCTGTATTCGGAGCGTTAAATGGCACTCCCGACACTGCGTATGCTGCTTGCTGTTCCATTACGATTCTCCCTTCCATGCCCATCGGAAGGTGCCGTCGAATCAAGGGCAAAAAACCGTTGATCACGTCGGACTTGTTCGCGCACGCATCCGTTCTCATTGCCATATCGTTGGTCATCAAGATGTGCCAGTTGTCCGGAACGCCTGGAGAATCAGAACGCTCATGACGGTTTTCAGCTCAAGCACTGGTTTTTACTTCCTAAAGTATGTGCCCGTAGTCCCAGCCCTTTTGACCATGTGCTAACAGCGGGTTTATCCAGTTATGAAAGCCTACTATCTGAATGTGACGGGAACGCTGGCATTATTGAACATGGCCACTCGTTCGTGATGCTTGTCGGCCAACCCTGAACTAGTTGGGGATGGTTGTTTGCTTTCGGTTTCGCCTGCATAGCATGCTCTCCGTGTGTCATCACTTGCTCAGTGCTTGTGAGCGGTTTTTCTCATTTCGTTTCAGGTACATTTCTCCATCCTGGTAACCATCGTACATTCATTGCTCGATAGTCCCCTTTTCCGATACTCACAGCACTCAAAGTACTCTCCCGAGGTTTCAAGGCCTCTGCGCCATCTATCATCGTCCTCGTCGTAGGTTTCGTCGCCATCTGCTACGATATAGCTCTCGTGCAAATGCCCAAACTCGATCAGAAGAATCCCACCAAACTCGACTGCCTCTCGCGAACGACGAGAAGGATCTTCAGTGGACAATCCTGGTATCAGCTCCTTAAAAGGCCCATTTGGTGCCATCGATACTATCATTCGCGCGAGGAGCGCAAGGAGATTGAAGGTAGAAGCCGACCGGAATGTATAGGACTTTGCTGCCTGGTACCATGGTGCCGTGCGGTTCTTCTCGAGGTACCTGGCTATCACCAGGAGCAGCACCGGCACGGAATATCACAGCGATTCCAAATCATGCCGACTGTGCAAACCCCCCCCTTATCGATCAGCTCGCTCTCTTTTTCACCGGCGCTGCGTGCGGAGACGACGTTTCGTTTCTGTATAGTGCTGGCAGGATGATGAACAAACGGACCTGGATCGAGTTTGACACGCAGCTCGTCGTCCATCGATATCATCCCACAGGAATGAGCGGAACTAGGGTCGGTCCTGACGTAATACACGGTCCTTGAGCGACCGTAACGTCCCTTGGCGTATGCGGACTACCAAATACACCTCACGCAGATTCGTATCTGTCACTATCCATGTGCAAGGCCAGCCAAAACCGCAGCAACCACCACAGGTGCTGTCCAAGCTTACAAGATCTTCTATGCGAAAGCCCTGCAAATAACGAACCCGCATCCTCGGAAGTTCTTTCTTTCCCTCCTCCCTCACTTCGTTCTCCAGGACAGGAGAATTTCCCATACAGTGCACCTTCGGCCGGTGATACCGTGGGCGGAACCGGGTCAGAAGGATTCTAGGGAGATATTTAGCATTGTAGCTTACTGCTGGGAATCCTAGTTCAGCGACAGTGATATTATTCCCTAGTGTGACGGGTTCCGCGAGGCGTTGAGGCACTGATACGGACTTGGGTGCGGAGAAGGTGGGGATGGTGATTCGTCTTCGAGAGGGAGGTCGGCGAGGAGGTTTTCCAAATGGAATACGGATGCAGGTCAGGATGAGAGTGTGAGTTTGTGACAGAAGGAGAGGGAGGTAATCGATCTCAATGGATCATGACTCGGACGAGGATGTACTAGTTAGTGTTGAAGCATAACGAGATATTAGAGGAGCTGCAGCTCTTTCCAAACGAAAAAGAAAAGGACTTGTTATCATCGTCAGTTTCCCGGCTCCACCAAGCTGTCGCGTCCCCCCCATTCATTTCAAGGTTTCCCGTATCGGTTACACATCGTGATTCATCGCTGCAGACTTTCGCCTATTTGCAGACCCGGGATGCAACCAGGATGGTTATCATTGCAGGGACAAAGAAAGGCATCAGCGGGGTTTCATTAACTCAATAAAGGTGATACCAGAAAATGATTTAAAAGACTATCCGTTCGATGATGCATTCCCTTCTGCATCCCCTTCTCTCCGCTGGTCGGAGAGTACTGACAGAAGTTACAGCCCAAAATCTGAGCCGCCCAGGTGAGCCCCGAGCTATTGCTCTGCTCTCTTAATGTTAACATGAACATCGACCTCTCAGAAACAGGATTTGTCTCCAGCTACCATTCAATCGTCACGTTTATGCTCATGCTTCCTCTCACTTTAGTAACTTTTCCTTGTTCTACGACTATTCTCGTTGGATTGGCTTTCGTCGTTATCCAATTGAATCCTTACGTTGCAGCAGCGCCTGCCTCGACTTTGATGGCCCGAGCTGAAAAAACTCAGGCGCAAACAAAGATCATTCTGAGTATGCCAAAATTCGATGTGTGTGTTTAATGTGTGAATTTAGGCTTCGCCTTATTCCGTGCTCAGCCATCTTCTGAACTCAAATATGAACTGAAATTTCCCCTGCACGTACTTATAGGCTCCTTGGCTCAAACAAAAGCTCGTCGATACAGTAAAGCCAAATGAGCAAGTCAAGAGTAAATTCGGTCAGTGCACATACCTCACTTCCGTGACATCGAGCTCAAACATTATACCATCCAAGCCTCCCCTCTAACCAATCTTCAACTCGGATCCCCCCTTTCCTCAGCCGTCAATTCCGGAAATAAGAACTTAGGAATTTATACTGTCACCTCGAATTATAAATCCCACTTGTCTACCGAACTAGTTGCTAAGTTTCTCGAGGAAACAGATCGGGAAGCATTCGTAGAGGTACACGCACTCCAAATGGTTAGTCCTACTGTCAACCTTTATGTAGACGCTGGTATGTTCCCACTCCCAGTATCTGTGTCGAATTCGATGGTGGCGATTCTGGCGGGAGCAAAGCCGGGTCAGCTGGCACCTTTGGCCGTCATGATAAAAAAGCCTGGTTTACCGCTGATCCAAACACCCGAGTGGCAAAAGGCTGATGCACAGACAAGACTGAAATTGCAACTCGATACTATACATTTAATGTGTAAATCTGTGGGTTTAGTCGCTCGTAACCACCACATTTATCGAGGGTGCGCACTCCTTAGACTTTCATTCAATTGCCGTGTTTCGTGACTTGTGGTCTATTTGTAGAGACAATTTCGACCTGAATGTTCTCGTCGAATTCAAACCCGAAGGTATGACTATCGATAAGGTACACCTTGTCGACTTTGGTGCAGGGCAGCTTTACGAGGTGGTACCTCGAGAGACCTCCGTCTATGTCAGTTCTTTTTTTTCAAGTTCATTAAGATCGACAACCTTGTACTCATGGTTACGTCCATTTTTCTGCTAGGAGAAGGCTTGTAATGAATACTGGAGAATATATTGGGGTGCAAAGTGGTGATAAAAGAAAGTATGTATGGGATGTCACATCAGTAGAACTATGGAAACTTCAGCTGCTGGAAAGTCGTTTCTACTTGAATCATTTTAAGCCTAAACATGACTTTTTGAGAATTTGGGCGATAAGCCAAGCATAATGACAATTTATTTAAATATACTGTACATAGTACATTCAGTCGATGACTATCACTTAAACAAGTCCGGTTGTAGATCCATCGTAGCTACAGATATATAGGTCAATGTTGTGCCGTCTCTACCTTCAATTCCACTGCGGCGCCCTGACTGACAGCTGGTTTCTTGGCCTTGTCATCGTCCTTGGGATTGGATTGACCATTGCTTTTAGGTGGGGCCAGTTCCGCATGGGCCTGATTGTTTCCTGCTACGGCAGCCCCATTTTTCAACTGTTTTTCTGCTGATGGGGTAGATGGAGTCGGACTAGGTACTGCAGTGAGAGAGACAGTCACGGCTGTTTTAACAAGGCCAACAACCGCCTTTTGATAATTCCCGCTTGTCTCTCCGGTAACGCGCGACTCGAGGCTCTTCTTGTATTTTTTCTCGAACGCCGGTTTGATCAAGGTAAAGTGGGATTGGTCCCAGTGCAGACGGACGAGTCTGTTCAATCGACGCCTCAGAAACCCAGATAGAAGGAATCAAAATAATTGAGCCCTCACCTCCTGACTAGCAGATCATCAAGGGTCCCCACTCCCTTCATTGTATCCTCCAACAGCTTGACATCTCTCCACACACCCGATCCTTCACTGATTCGCTTTGGGTTTGCAGCAGTGGCAATGTACAAGAGAGTGGTTTTCATTGGGCCAGAACTACGGGAGGCGAGAAATTAACGCGGATGGCAACAGAAGGAAACGGGACACTGGACCCTAGTTAAGGGCAAAGAGAATGTGAGTACTCACAATTGAGTCTTGATAACCTTGGAGAGTGTCTTTCCATGCTGATGTACGTATGCTTCCCAACTGCGACAATTTTTAGTGACCAAAATCAAAAATGATGACGATACTCACAGCGCCGTCAAATGGGGCCTAGAGCGGCTAATAATGATGTTGCAGACAGCAATCTGTAATGCAAAGAAACGGTAAGCGTCAGCAGGACTTTAACAAAGTGGAATTCGAGAGAATGCAGAGATGGAGGGATCAAAATTCTCGGCAATCGTGAGGTCCAACTTTTTAAACGATTCCTTCTTTCTCATTCAGACCATCTAGGAAGCAAGGAACCCTATGTCTCATTGAAAGAATTTAATCACCTCATCGGTCCCTGTCTTTTTCTGCCCAACTTCATACAGCACCTTGACATCAGCCTCGACAAGAGCTTTGTCGACTGGGGCATTATCTGGGGTCCTTTTGGAGGAAAGAATCATGGTATACACTAAAGGTCAGGAAAGGAAACATATCGTTCAGTTCCCTTCGTTGGAAGGCAGCAACAAGATGAAACCTCGCTCACATGTCTGAAGCTTCCCATTCAAATGGCCCTGAACTGCTTCCTCGATACTCTTTTCATAAAATACTTTGTAAGCCTGACCAAGATAATGCAAGTCAGACGGGGAGCGGTCGGCGAGGAGCTCAGCTAGGAGGGACTCGTCGGTGCTGTTGATCATCAATCGTGGTTTGGACGTTCGTAAGAGTGACGAAGAAATTTATACAGTGTGGGGAGGATTTGTAAGGAAACAGCGGTTGGTGGAGCGATATCATTTATCAATGTACCCGTTAGTCAAGGAAAGAGATTGAGGACGAAGAACGTACCCGGGCCCAGTCAAGGCTTCATAGAGCATCTTGACATCGTATGAAATAGGTCCACGAACGAGAGCAGTGAGGACATCTCTAAAAGAAGAAGTAAATAGGTCAATGGCGGAATAATCAACAGCATAGAAGGGTGGAAAAAAATAGATTGGACTGAAACTAGAGATACTTACCTCTGCCTTCCACTGCTGAAAATGTCTCTGAAGTTGAGAGCAAACGAAGTCAGTCGATAAATACATAAGGAAGAAAGTGATGCTATCACTCACTTGAGCCTTCGACCCGTTCCCGACTCAATGTCGGCCAACAAGTCTTTCCCAGTGGAGACGCGATATCTGGCGCTGAGGATAGCCAGATGCATGGCCGAGAGGGGGGTGAGAGTTTGGATTACTGCAATATGTTTAAAGAGAAACAAGTTTGTCAGTTGTGTTTGTAAGAGTTTTTTTATTCACAGATCAGTACAGCAAGTGAAATATTTTATGAAGGACGACAAGTATGCAGGTAAAACACAGCAAATATGAGAGGAGCACTCACGCAATTCCTCATTCGTCGTGGAACCCTTCAGCGCTTCTCTCAGCTTTTCCACGTCAGAATTGGGATTGTATCCGGGAATAGCTTGGAGTGGTGGTAAGGCTCCGAGAGGCGGTACAGGCGTGTTTAGATACTGAATCACACCCTGTCCAGCGGACTGAGGCGTTGAGGGCTCAGACACAGCGGGCGAGCGGGTAGCGGCTGCGCGTCATTAATCATTATGAGTGTGCAATTAACAATGTATTCTGGACACACCTTCTCTACGCTTTCTGAGAGTGTCACTCTTCACCGGCGACGAAACCTTGTTACCGTGTACCGCTGAAGCTTCAGCAGTCTTGACAACAATCTGCACAATAAGATCCCCATTGGTAGTGAAAACCGGGTTGGCAAGAACAAAATCAGTGTGTGGAAGAACAAGACCCTTATAAATGCCACTAAAGCCCTCGTTAACTCCTTTGAAAATTTCTGCAACATTGATTTGGGAGCCAAAGGCTGCTCTGAACCGATCATGCACACTTTCCAGAGCGACCCTGCCAACATCGAATGCTGTCTCGGTATGATCCTTGCTGTCTTTGTCGAAAACAACTCTGATCTGTTTGTCACATCTGACAGAGAGACCGCCTCCAGATTGGGAAACAAGCTCGACCGGTGCTTTCCAGGTGGCCTTCAGCCCACCGGACCAGCGCCTTTGTTGCTGGACTTCGTAACTCATCGAAGCAGTACATTCGCCTTCCAATTGTATCACAAGTGGCCCTGAGTGGTTGCTGGTAGGAATGAACAGTTTGTTGACGGTTTTGACTGGCGAAAGTCATTAGTTGACGGTAAAATTGAGACGACGAAGAATGATAGTTTCGTACCAGTAATGGAGTATGTGCCTGTGTTTATACCTTTGCCACGAGCGTCGTACTGCCACACCTCAGAATTCTCCCATTCATAGATGAGCCCGTCAGCATTGCACGCTTTCAATTCCCACTGACAATCCTCAGATGAACGTAATGAATCCCATGTTTCGAGGCCGATATGCCACTGCTTTTTGTCAACGCCTTTGAAGGTGCACAATATAGTGGTGAGAGCATTGAGCTTGGCAAGAGGCTGTAGGATCTTGGATTCCAGGAATTTTTCACGAGAAAGCAATAGAGTGCCATGAGGGGTATGCGGAGATGGGCTACCGTAAGGACCAGGGAGGGGAGGTTTCTGAGAACTTCCGCTGACACTATAGAAGACAATCATATTGCGCTCGACAATATGGTGGGATTTACCCCAGAGACCTTGGAAAGTACGTCCATCGAAGCAGGAAAGTGAGAAGGGAATAATGGAGAAAGCGATTTCAGTGACTCCAAGCTCGACTGGAATGGTGTACAAGACGTGTTGTTCAGCTTCCACGAAAGCTTTGATATAACGCTGAATGAAGTTGGTGGAAAGGGATCCATACAACGAGCGGATTATGTCGGTCTCTTTGGTATCAATTAAACTTCCAAAGCTGGAGCGATGATGGAGGAGAACCGCAGTATTGGGATCAAAAATAAGCTGACGATGTCCGATTATCTCAGTAGATTTGGCCCTTTCAATGGGAATCAGTTTCAAATCAAACTGGAAAGCGAGGACCCAATCTTTGAATTGATGAGTTCTATGGCAAAGTCAGAGGAGAATCACAAGCAATTGTTTGTCACCCACTTGTTGGAAACCTCAAATGAAATCTTTTGAATGAAGAAATATACAATGATGCTCTTGCTACCGGCATTGGTAACAAGCTCAACCTGTGGAGCGCCAAACTCGCAGGAAAAATGGGGTAGGTGTGCCACGCTTCCCGCAGCATATTTCTTGGAGTCGAAGTAAGTCAGGACCGTAAGGCGCTTGTCAGTCACTGACTGCTTTGCTCCAATAGCCTTGGCCCGCTTCCACAGAGCAAGGATATGAGCATTGACACCTGCCTGAGTGACAGACACAAGTTGATGATGACCGTGAAGAGACGTTTCTTTGACAAACATCTCCCATAGGGACGTCCACTCAATAACAAAGCTTGAGTCTTTCCATCCAGGAGAGTATGGACCTACGGGAAGCTCTGGACGAGGAAGGGGCCAGGGACCTGGTGTGGGTTTGGGGCCCGGATCAGTGGGCCCGGCGCCATCGTGGCCCTTAGTTAGGTCGGAGGAAGTGGGATCAGATGGTTCGTGGAAGTCAGGATAGAGCTGATAATGGCCAAATTGGAAGATAAGATCGATATAGCTGTGTAATATGGATAGCTTGAATTCCCTTCGGTACACTTCATCCAAGTTGTCCTCTAGCTGTTGACAAGGAAGACTGCACAGATGCGGAGCAATGCGAGGAGGATGGAATCTATCAAACAAGACACGACCGTCTTGATTGATAACTCGGAAAATAACAGCGATCTCCCAATCTTTCAGGACAGTGTCGAGCTCCCTAGTATGGATGAGATGGTAATCCTACATCAAACGAAAAGATGCCTACTTTTCCGCTTCATCAAAGAACACTTGGATGTCAGCTTTGAAGTACACGATGACTTCGGTCTCACACAGTACTTGGAGTTTGAGCGGGCTGAACTGGTAGGTGGCCCACAGCTCACCGTCAACCCAGGGCGTTTTATATTGGGCCAGATAAATTTCTCGTAGCGCAACAGATACTTCCTTGTGAGCATCGTGGTAACTGATCGCAGCGAGCCAATGATGATCGAGGATCTCGTTCAACTTCTCGACCTGAATACCGAAAAGTAGAGATCTGGGCAGAATGCGGTTGTTGATAATACCGTGATCAATCTCTCTCTTGCCAGTGTACGAAGGAGGCAGGATTAAAAGATTGAGATGGCCTGCGTCCAAGAGTGTGGGTATATAATAATTTTTCAAGTGTAAAGAGAGCGAATCAAAATCGTGGCTCTGTCCTTGGCTAACGACAGAGGATTCTGGAATGAGCGTAGTAGCTGATGGAAGAAAAAGTTAGGACCAGTGCCTGCGAATGAATCGAAATGATATACGGACAAGAAGGACTAAAGGAGAGTATGCTAATGGTGCAATGTTTGCCATCCAGAGCGACAGACGAATCTTGGAAATGGTAAGAAAGGCGGACTGCCAATGTTGTATTCTTGAGACTAGGTCTGGATCTGGAAAGAATATGAGGGGCGTCGTCGGAATTATTACAATGGTTGCTTACGTTTGGGCCTCGTATTGACCGTCCTGGACTCTCAAAAAGAGCACGAGCTCATGGTCACATAGAAATTCCAGGTGCGGAGCTTCAAAGATCGCATGGAAACTGGGATAGCTACCCTTCTCGCTTTGGGGTCCGTAAAACTCACGAAGAGCGATGCCATGTTTAGTAATGATGTCCTTGGAATCCTTTTTTCCAGATTCCTTGTCGTTACAAACCTTCGAGTTCTCCCACAATGCTGAAAGCTGAGCATTGATGAAATTAGCTGACGCTTGGGCAAGATTTCCGTGGCACATGCCGAGAAAGAACGATGAGGGTTCGATGTCTAGCAGTAGCTTGCGTGACTTGATTTTATAGCTGCAACGCAAAGGAGGAACCGAGGAAAGAAACCCGATCTTACCAGGAAAACTACTGACAGCAGAAGTTCATCTTTGTTCCTGACTTAAACCCAAAAGAGTCCTTCCTAGGAAACCTGTCGATGTTGAGAATCGTGAAGCGAGTAAAGTGGACATATATGTCGGTCTCGTTATGGAGCGGGTGAGTCCGGTTACTATACCTCACCTTGTTACCGGTTGCTTTGGACAGATAGAACATTTAATGAGAACGAGCATATCGTATAGGTATCTTCGCAACTTCATGGGCACCGCCCATTCGGGCGCGAATTTCGGCCTGCGTCGCTGCGATGCCACGATCAAACCCCTATGATTTCCGAGAATAACTAGACAATAGTTAAACAGTGGAGATCTGCTGGGTCTGCTGGACAAACTTGAGATTTAAAGTTTTCCGTTTCAAACGCACCTAGATGAACTTATATAGCGGCGCAGATTTGATCTCGTACTGTTAAATTGTCCACACCTACATATACAGAGCTTCAGGCATAAAAGTCTCAGCTTGCTAATTACTATGCCACGAACCTCAGTTGGAAAGGACTTAATCGAGACCCTTTCAAAATGAGTACAGGCTGCATGGGATTCAACGACAATGGCGTAATCCATGTGAGAGACTGATGCGAAATTGAATATCTACTTTCTATATACTGTACTTGTCAGCGGGATTAACACTGACACCGTACGATTGATGTCGAAGCTCCTATTAATTTATCATTCTTAATAAACTGAACTATCATTCCATTCAGCGTATGTAGTGGGGGAAGTGGAGAGCCGAAAGAGAAACAACATATCGATGAGCGACGGAATCTCTGGTTTGGGTTTTACTGAATTGCACATCTATCAACATTCAGTGGAGTTGAATATATGTCTACCGAATAGAGCCTATTTTCAACTCCGCCGAGCAGGATTCCTATGTAACGCGAACTTGTATCCAACTCCCGGGTGCAGTACGAAGGACCGAAGATTACCACTAACAGAGCTCAAAGTAGCGTGCGGCATTAACAATGACCTTGTTACTTTACAAGTATTTGTTTTTCGCTTGAATATCTCCCCAACCTTCGGAAATTTCGAAGGCCCATCAGCACAAGAATGCAAGTGGTCAGACAGGCTATTATAATTGGCTTACCTACGGATTTCTTTTGAAGATCTGAAACTTTCAATTTTCAATACAGGTCTGATTCTAAATCTAATTCGAGAATGTAGTTTCGGCCTGGTCCGACTGCCAGAGAATCTCAAGAGTCAAGAGTCATAACCGAAAATGATTTGCCTGACAGATGCGTAGAAATTAACCCTGAAACCGATAGAAATAGTATTGAGTTGGTGGTAGTGAAGTTCAACCGAGCCTTTACGAGCCAGGATCTTAGAAGGGTGCAATTAGGAACGGTCGTCGGAAGCGTACTTCGCGTACCAGTATAAGTACCAGTATAAGGGTCAGCTCAAGGATGTTGAGACGTCATTCATCGATCTAATGCAAAGCGGCCCCAAGTTGAATGGAATAGTTACTTCTCCATACTTGTCACTGGTCAAAAGGAACCAGTGTTGTCTTCTGCATTATTTTGGATCGCTGTCTCTGACTTCCTGAATACGAAGGCCCTAGCACATGTAGGATAAGGAACAAGCTCGCATTATGACCGACTCTAGGGAGCAAAATAACTCTTCACTATTACAAGGTTATAGAAGATGGACTTAGCGTACGGAATGCGAAAATGCCAAGGTTTTGTTGCTGTAAAGGTTTTCGATATCTTAGGTTGCTACAAATTTACTTGAACGTCACCATTATAAAATGGAAATTGGGATTGGCGTGCGGCCCATCACTAAAACCACCCAAATTATATCCCCCCTATATCTCACCTTTCTGGGGTTTATCCCTAAGCGATAAACGATTGATATACCCCCGAACGAGTGAGATATAGCAGTGATCATGCCTATATACCGGCCCGTCATGCTGGATATAGTTTGGGCGGTTTTGGTGATGGGCCGGAATGCAATATGACATGGTATTCATTTAAAAATTTCCGGAATCTTAGAGTTGCTACGTCTTTCAAATCTAAACGTCTCGTTGAATCTATAGAAGGTCGAGTCTGGAACCAAGTTATATCTGGAAAGCTGACACTATCAAATGAAATTCTGTCCCAAAGATTGAAGGGACCCATAATCCGATGAAAAGCTGGCACGCCCAAATTCACATTTCTGTCTTCAGTCTTTTCGGAGGCTCGACCCTGGAATTATGGAAATCCAGACTGAAATTTGACTATTTATGAGAAGCGAAGTCGCAGATATCTGCGCATTAACATTGATGATTGCGCGTTGCTTTGTTCCTCAAGGGCGTGCCAACGTAACTGCCCAGAATTTTTCTCATTCGTATTGAAGATTCCCGTTGCCGGAAGCAGAGACGTATTGAAGGTGGAAACAGATATGAGTTGAGCACATTCAGTGTAACACAGAAGCTGCGGTCATGGACGAGGCGAAGAACGTTCTGAGCGACAGAACTTAGAAGGGATCCGATTTGTGTTTGATTTGCAGTGTTTATGTCGCACATGAGCGCTTGAATGGGTTGGAGCGGCATAGAGCACGTGATGGTTGTGCATTATTAATTTAAAAATTAAATTTTGCCGATTTTTTCGCTGTTTGTCCGCCGTTCTCTTTTGCTACTTGCGCTATCCATAGGTACAGCACCTCAGCAACAGGACGTTCTCTAATTTCTCTGTTCCATTGAGTAATTATATCAATAATGTACCCTTGACCAACCCTTGACAGCTACGTGCGGATGCGGAGTGCTTCCCATTTGATCTTCGAGTTCCTTTCGTGATAAAAGAGGCAATTCTACCGATACAAGGTGTCAACTCTACTCAGGCCATATCAGTCGAAGCGTATGTGTTGCTCGGGACGAGGAATTCTGTTGGAGCTATCGACAAGATGAATCAACCTGTCGTTGATGACATTCAATGCTAAAGCGGACATCCCAAAATAAATCATTCTCAGGTTGACTGTCTCTACCAAGGATATTCGTGATACCAAGACGTTTACATAGGATTGGATAGTGCACCCAGTATATCATATGTATACACGGATCATGATCAAGAGCAATAAGAAAATGGGGGCTTGCCATACGTGGGTAGAAAACAGACAAATCAAAGCAATACCGCGGAGAATATTGAGCAAGTAGATGTACAAAATCATGAAAGCATAGGAAAGCGAATAGACAGCATCGGGCAAAGGGCCAACAAAGTCGAGAACGAGAGACAGCATAAAAGACAACGTGGAAACGAGAAGAGGTTTGCGGGTCTTCCAAGCAAATACAGGTAAATCAGTGAAGAAATACTAGCGGTATAGACATTTGGCTTGTGTGGAATGCTAGCATCGCTCATTTCTCGGCTGGTGCACCATTTGGCCTTTTGACGTCGTCTACTTTCATATCGCTATCTTCCTCCATACCACTAGGTTCCTCGGTGAAATTATTGAGCCCTTGCTCGCGATTAAAATCATAATCGCGAGAGTCATAATACCGATCATAGTAATTTCCAGTGTCGTATCCATCGCGGTATCCATGTCCACCTTCATATTCATATCCATCATACCCATCATCATCAACTCGAGAATAACGTGGAACGTAGTCGGGATTTGGCTTCCGGTTCCGAGTCGGGGCCTCATCGACAAGGGACTCAGACGGGCGTCTGCTGCTAGCAGGACTTGGAAGACCGTGACCGGCGCTATTGTCCCTGTCCGTCAAGCGGCGAGGTTCTTTTTGGGATAGAGGTACGCCTGTGCGAAGGTCCGAATCGGAAGCTTCGGTGTCATTGTATGGTCTTTGCTGGTGAACCATCGATCGCTGAGGCGGTCCTCGCGGATAACCACGACCACGATAGCCGCGACTATGACCACGACCAGGATAAACTTGACTAGCATAACCGTGACCAGTGTAACCCCGACTAGGACCAGAATCTATTGAAAATCAAACAAACAATATTTCTTTTAGACCCTAAGCAATATAGAAGGGCGAAAATACAAACAGTAGGTCCTTTCATGCAAATATGCTGTTCAAGTAAACGGTATTTTAGCCCATTGTTGGTCAGCGAAGTTGGTATGCGACATACCTCCAAACTCTGGATGGTGCATATATTGAGGGTAAGGGCCCTCACGGTTCCGCTCCTTATCGGTACTACTGATAGTTACGTGCATATCTTTGTCGCTGTGGTTGAAGTTACCACCACTTATTGCGTTAGGGCCGAGTGTAGCACCAGCGAAAAAAGCGCCCGAAATTACTGTTTTGTGGACTTCTTCGCTCTCAGTTTTTCCGCTCATATCTTCAGCGCAAGCAGTAGAGAGTAGGGTTGGAAAGGAACAAAAGAGTGGAAAGGCAACGCATGCATGGTGTGGAGAGTCTTCATATATCCTTATTCCTTAATCCTTGTGCCTGGTTTGACTTCACACTCTCCATGGCTGCTAGCCCTCTTTCCCAAATGCAAATGTTTGTAGATCGTCGACCGGATAGAGCGCCTCTTTACATTCATATGACCAATAGATTCTATATGGCGCTAAAAGGCTGCATCAGACCATAGAGTCGCGCATGTTTCGCGACGTAAGTGGAGAAAAATTAGCAACGGCATGCAACAAGTTCGGTAACGTGCGGATCGTTTGGCACTATAAGCAAATACACACCGTCACGGTATCGTTTTAGGGCCACACGAAGAGGAGAGAAACTGGGAATCGAGTGGCAATAGATAGAGATTGGAGAGGTAATCGATGAAAATTCTGACTGGACGAAGTTCTGCGATAGACCGTTTCTTTTGTTCCTGCTTCGGGGATGCGTACCCCGAGGGCCAAAGACCTAGATGTCGGATATTTCGTACCGAGCTCTGAAGTACATCCTTTTGTGGTCGGTAGCGGGGTGTTAAGGTTCATGATGAAGGACATAGGCGCCACTTATTTTGACGCCAGTGGAGTGTTCTTGAGAAATTAGAACAGCTTGTTCGTCAAGACGTCGAATCCAAACTGTCCCTGCATTTAAATAAAGTGTGAATTTTCAAAGGTAGGCATGTATGTACACAGAGCTTGAATAAAGTGCGCGATAAATAACTTCACTGATTCCTGAACCCCGACACCGTGAGTATGTGCTATCTACCACCTATCGTTGGCATCGTTGCCAACGCGGACATGAGCAAAGAAGCAAACTAGATCGTTCATAGACATAGCGGGCTGACGGACTGTCCACGCAGCGGCAGTGGACTCATCTGTACCAAGGATCGCCATGATACCAAGGCGTAAACGGTGGAATTAGATAATTGGGAATCCACTGCGACCCAGGATATAAAACTGGCGGAAAATGATGATAATATATCATATGAGCAAATCGAGTTATCTGCCATCGACGACGCTTCCTATAGCAAATACAATTATTACGAGGAGCTCCAGGTGGATTTGAGAGTGAACCAGTATTAGCTGATGCAGCATTCGGAATGGAGTCTCGATCGGGAAACACGCAGTTATTGAACGTCGTATTTATGCATTTGCTATGCGTCGTAGAGGTATGGACATCTCTGTCAGCTGTGTTAAAAGCTCCGCCATTGATTTTGCTGTCAGGAGATGACGATAAGGAGGAGCTATCAGGAGGCCTAGCGAGCCGCGATATGCTTAGAAAAAGTAGTCATTCTCTAAATTCAAACGAGAAGACTCACTTAATTTCAACCGATTTCTCAGCAGGAAGCCGATATCCCTTCATTCCACATCCAGAAGGGCTTACGCTTGAAGGAACTGGACGCTCCAGGTCCAGCTGAATAAACTCGCAACTGGAATCTGCTCTCCGGAAAAAGCAAGAATCAATAAACATGACCGCCAAGATGAGACAGCGGGGCAGGATCCTACTATTTCCAGTAATGTTCTTGAATTCATGAGTCTCTTCAACTTGGTGCTGAGTTGTGCAACTTGAATTACGACAAGAATGTGGGAGTTCTGAATGCGCCAAAGCGTAAAGACACTTACCTTGAAGCAGCCGCATCATCTACTTTGAATCTCTCTTCTAACACTTGCCCCTTAGTCATTGGAAGGAGATCGTTCTGTGGCTTCAAAGGTTCAGAATCTGCCAATTCATCGACTTTCCTCTCATTTCTGCTAGTCGCGCAGCTCGGTTTCCCAGTTTTCAGAAAATGAAAACAGAACATACCTGATGGGAGAATGAGCTTCGTCCACGGGTCCATTTTGTAGCTCCAGGGCACACAGAACGTCCTTTGAAGACTGGAGGGAAGAGATCGCCGCAGATCTGTCAGAGTCAGAGGACTTCGAGGACGTAATTCCAACTGGCTCCTGGAGCTGGACCTCAAGTAGCCGCTTATGTTTGCTTTTTCTGGCCCTTCGGCTCCTGCTACGTTTGGTTTTCACAGTTAATTCGGATGGTTTTTCTGTGATCTCGGGTCGGATTTGAGAAGTGTGAGATTCTCTGGTTGATTGGGGGTCGGTCGCTTGACAGACACTTACGCCTTGAGTGTACCGTTGTTCATGATTATCATGGAGCGTCGACGTGCCTCCCTTATCCTGATTGTGGCCATTGTTGTTCGAACTTTGAACCCGTGTGTTTTGCCACTGGCCTTGGGAGCGTATGAAAAAATTTTCCTGCCTTTCCTTCTGATACATCGAAAATAGATCTAGGAATTCTCCTCCGTCATCTTTCGAGCCTCCCGACTGCAGGTACTGCTTTAAATTTCTAATAAATTCCTCTCGATTCCATGCACCTAAAATGAGCGAGGCGGATGCACCATCACTAAACTTGGCAATACGACACAAGTTGGAGAGAAGAAACACTGCTCACCGTCAACGGAACCCTTCATATCATTGCTAAAGCTATATACGTTCCCGCCAACGACGCTAAAGTTGCTACCGTTTATAGCGAAATTGGAAGCATCGGCGAGAGCTTGCACAGCTGGATTGAATTCTTTTTTCCACCTCATAGGGAAGGGAAGTAAGTAGTCGACTGTTAGAGATTCAATGAGTTCTCGAATGTAGATATGAAAATTCCACTGCGTTCGCCGCCAGGCGCAGCGCGCTCAGCAGCTGGTCCGTGGAGCAGAAGACAAAGACTCTGAAGAACTTGAAGAGGGTGTTGGGTGCCATTGTTCAATGCTGTCGAATCCATTTTATCGGAATTTGATAGGAGTTGTCCATACCCATTTATGGCGAAGCCAAGCTACGATGCCTCACTGCTTCTTTATTGTCAAGACAAAAGCACGAGCGAGTGGCAATTGGTCCCTGCAAGAACAGCTGTTAAAGCTGTCACGTCCAAAGTGTTTGATGAATCATGATCTATCATCCTAGGAAGTACTGCAAGTGCACAGTAAAGAGAGAACGTGTGTGGTGACTGAAAATCATCATCCAGTACTACTCGAGAACCATCCCATTCTGTGCACGAGTCTGATATCTCCCATACATCCTTGTCAGGGGCCAATTGCCAGAACCGCACCATACTGTGCCGCAAGGCCAGCTACCGAAGCATGCAGGACATCAAGAAACTTTCGGTGTAAGAAGCCAAGTATCTCAAAGGATCTTGTGATAGTCGAGCCTAGGTAGAAGAGGTAGTGGGAATCGGCTTCGTTTGTGTTCCAGGACAAAATTACATAATCCGGATTCGGAATCCAACTCGGTGGGGCAGGCAGAAAGCTTAACGTCATAGCTCAAAGCCTCGCTTTTCCGTCACATTTACACCATTTACAATTTACATTCAAATCGGACTGCCCTCCCCTCTTCCTGGACCCTCAAACCATCATATTCTTAAAGAGAGTTACAAATAAAAGATTCCATTGCAACGATGTAGAGTACGTACAGCAAAGAAAAATGATATGAATTAGGAAAAAAAAAATGGTAAAAAGGGAGAAAAGGGGAAAGAAAGATAGCGGTGTGGGTTGGGTCGGGTCAGGTCGGGTCAGGTCGGGGGTTGCAGTATAATGGACACACGATGTGTTGGTATGTAATGTGTTGTATGTTATGGATGTGGAATGTATACGTATACTTAAGACGTGGATCATGGAACATGGACTCGGGTACGACGTTGAAAAAGTACTATATGGATGGGTGCAACGATATGAGAACAGGACGGGAGACATTAGGGACACGATCAAAGACGCAGAGAGATAGATAGAGGGAGAGAGAATATGTGAACGTCGATATGTAGAAAGTACAAAACGAGCAGGGAAAGATGAGATGGTTGAGGCGAGAGACAGAAACCACAGCAGGGCAGGGAAATTCTATGTATGAAAGGGATAGTCATGTTTGCGTAAAGGATCAAGGAACACGTCTCCACTCCCACCTCAAAGAGCGACCGGAAACGACAGAAGACAGCAGAGTTGAGCTCAGCCGAAAACTGAGCCCAACAACACGAAGAGGCAGAAAGCAGAGGCAACACAATGCGTCAGGTAGCGTCAGACGAAAGCCACCGGTTGCTACCCCTCCCGCTTTCCTTCCCGCTCACTCCTCAATCAATCTTTACATCATCCGTCGGATCCTCAAACCCATCTACAGCCACATTCCACCTCCACCTTCCATCAAGGAAACCCGTCGCTGTATCATCAAGCACAATCTCATTTCGCTTCTGCACATAGACCTATCGAAAAAGCGTTTCGCATGACCATCAGCAAAGTCCTCATCGCCCATCGCAAACAAAAAATCTCGCAAACACTCACCGTCTTATCAGTAACCTTCTGCCTCAACTCGGCGATCCCCCCTTGCCCTCCCTCCCCACCTTCGACCTCAGTGGGCATCGGTCCCTCCAAAAGTTCACTCAAATCCTCCACAGCCTTCTCCAAATCCCTCTGGTTATCCTCGAACAAGTCCTTCTCATTCCCCCGCGCGAGATAGTAGCCCATCGAATACGTCCATTTCAGGGTCGTTCGGCACGAGAGCAGGACGTCGACGGCTCGACGCATGAATTGGACTTCGATCCAGGTGAGAGAGGATGTCAGCTGGAGGTCTTCCATCTTCTTTTCCGTCTTGAGGTAGAGGTCGAGAGAGAGTTTGGCGGATTGTTCATGATTGGCCCAGCGGTTGTAGTACTGTAGGAGAGGTAGGAGGGATTAGAAATGTTGAAACAGATTCGGCAATAGGCAAGATAGTAAAGAGGTAAAACGTAGAAAACCGCACAGAAACGGAAACAAATACGCACATGAAGATACCTCTCCAAACTCGCCCTGCTCTTACTCTGTGCATCCCTCGCTTCCACACTACCTTTCTCGTCGTACCGGTTGCACGAGTACCACGCAGTGCCGTGCTCAGACCACGGGCCCATACAGACCCAGCAGAATTCGTACTTGCACTTCTTGCACGTCATGTGGCTGTAGAATGGAGGTGAGTCGTCGTCTTTACCAATAACACCAGAAAAGATAATACGCACTTGCATCCCCCGTTCTTCTCTATCGTACTCTGACACTGACTGCACTCCTTCGTATTACTCTTGATCCAATTCGCCGTCTCACTATCATCCTCACATTTCTTCATCCACATCTTAGCCACCCCGCACACAACAGGCCGATGATCACCCTCAATGGGACAACCGAAGCAGAAAATGTGCTCCTTATCGTGAATCGAGGTTCCACCGGGTGGGCCTCCGTTACCCAGCGCCGAAATGGAACTGCTGGAGGCTTTCTCCTTGGATGACCCTTCCTCAGAGTTGTCCGACGGTAAACCCCTCGCTCCACACTTGACAGTCGGTACAACGCTACTCAGCACGGCTTTTCCGGTCCCCAACGTACACTCGACAGTGTTCGTGCATCCAGGGAAGGGACAAAACTTGAGGTTCGGGTTGGACGAGACAAAGTTGCGAACAAGGAGCTGGTTGAAGCGATTGAACGCTACAGCATTCTCGCAAGCGTCTGCGAACGGGTCGATAGGTTCTGCACCTGCAGCATCGGTCGCGCCAGAACGACCGACTAGCAAATTGCGAATAAAACCGTCTTTCGCGACAAGGGCACAGCCCTCTGTCATACACCGAATGCAATGCTCGCCCTCGTCCCGAATCTTGCTGATGACATATGCATTCCAGCAGCCTGAGCACGCCGCATGACCACAGTCGAGAGAGAGTTGCTTTAGATCTGGGGAATCGTCAAAGCAGATGGGACAGGTGAAAGATAAGGGAGAGGATGGTTCGAGCGGTTCTGGGGGCGAAGGAACGCTGCTAGACTTTTTGAACGATAAGAACTTTGACGTGGATCTCGTCGTTCTTCTAGATGAAGACGAGGAAGAAGAACGTACTGGAGCTGGAGAACTGGGCGGCTCGGGCTGCGTGGCACCGGCGTCGACAAGGACCTTTGTTGGGTTGTCCATGTACTTCTCTATTAAGCGTTCCTTATTCCACGACTGGTGTCGAAGGAGCAGAGACGCAACGCCAGCATCTACACCGAGAATGCCACATATGTGATCGACATCCTCCTTCATCGTGTGCTCTACCCGAGCTTGGCTGAGTGATGTGTAATCTACCTGATACGATTTCGGCTTGGAACCAGTAGCGACTTTGAAGTCGTCACCATAGTCCATATCGTCATCGTCGTCGTCGTCCATGGCAATGTCTGAATCGTCGTCTGAATCGTTGTTAGTAACAATCTCGAAGCCATGAAACACCAGGAACTGACCTTCATCCTGGACATCCTCCATCATGTCATCGGAGTCAACATAATAATCCTCTTCGTCGGAAGACATCGTGGGGGTGGCTGCTGGTCGTAGTTCTGGTCAAAGTCGCGGACGGTGTGGTCGACGATCAACCTCAAGGACGTCAGTAAGCAGCCCTGGCCGAAGGGTAACCGGATTTATCCACGGTCCGGAGATCACGTGAACTCTTTCCGTCCTTGTCGCCAAGTCCAAAACCTGGACCCAACTAAGGTTTCTTGGGGGAATTAGCTAAATTGTCTCTGTCTCAAGCAATACAGGGTTGTCACCTTGAAAGGTACTGTATGACACGCGCAGAGTACAGTCAGCACACAGAAACAGATACACATCGCTACATACTAGTTACGTGTCCCCATTTTTCAGTTTACCTTTCATTTCTTGACAAATCCTGTCCGTAACACGATTGATGATTAACAATCTGCTCCAAATTTGCTCTCCCGAATTCGATCTTGATGGATACGGTATTTAAATAGGGCTTCAAACTTACACGCTCGGAATGCATTTCCATTCTCAGCAAGGTCTTGAATTCACTCAACAAAGCTGGGGACGTGGCAAGTTATTCATAAACTGTCTCTCACCCGACCCACTTCAAAGTCAAAAGACTCGTCTACAATTAGTATTACAGATTTTATGTGTCTATTACTTTTTCCCTAAAAATCGCGTCGAAGTTCATTTTGGAATGAACTATTGAACGATTGAAGGTAGGTCGAAAAATTCTACCCTCTCTCCAACCTTCTATTGGGTGTAAGAAGAGACTGGATCACTAGAAAAGTCGGCGAGCATCGTGTCGACGCGATAGTGGCGTGGGAGACCTAGTCGATCGCCAGCTCGCTCTTGATTGTCCTGGACTGTTATCCGAGTTGGAAGCCAGGCGACCCCTGATTCCTACCTGTTTCTCTCTATACACGAGGTCAGCCACCTTTGTGTCCTCCCTCATAACTCCGCATCAAGCAAAACAGAATACTGATACGCACTATCCAAGCACAGCTCGAATATTGTGTACCTTCCACTTCTAGACCTCAAGCTAGAAGTTACAAACATTTAAAAGAGTGGTCTATTTATGTTCAACGACGAAATCTTCTCGGATCCCATGCCTCGCCTTCAGCCCCTTCCCGCCATCCTGATGGATCCGATAATATCTGTTTCGAATCCTTCTGTCCAACGACATCCGGGGCATCCGTGACTACCGCCCTTCCCTACTCGATTCCGGATCTACCTCAACCCCCTCCTCCAGCTCAATCACCACAATTTCTCCCACCACACTGAGGATAAAACCCTTCAAAGTCCAACGCCTCGTTTCCATACGAGTCGTCCGCTTCATCCAAAGGACGATCTACAAAAAAAAAAGCAAACCGACTTAATCCACGCCGGCATTTAATCAGCCAAGACTTACAGGTTGAAGCACTGGTAGCACTCTGATCCGAGTCGAAATCGTCTTGCTGTTCAAACATCAAACGTTGACCGAATTCACTGATACCCCCCAAACCCGCCGACATGGTGACAGTACTAGCACTAGTACTAGTGTGCGGAACCGTAAGAGCCGCACAATGTTCAAGCTCCTTCCCACTCCAAAAGCAAAGGTAAAAGATCGCGGCCAGTGGTACCTTGAAGATCAGCATTACGAATACTGCCCAAGCTGGCGTAGGGATGGAGGGATAGAAGTTACTTGACGGATGGGATAATTGAATTGAGGGAGCGAGCGAATGGGTTCCTGGTTTGCACAAACCATCGATTCGGAGTGGACTATTTAAGTATTTCCCCCTGACCTCGAACTACGTATGTATGTACGTGTAGTAGGTACTTTGTAACTACCTAACGAGATGGAAAGAGCGTCTATCTTCGCCTTTTGCCTTGATCATCTCAAACGTCCCCATGGATACTTGCATAATCCCATACATATCTACAGCTTTTTGTGTTCAGGCAATCAAGTTGATGAGATTTTTGATACTGCACAGTGCCACGAACTTGTCTTGATGTGTATCGGAGTATGTATGCACGTGTATATATACGTCTTGCATTCAATTGACCTTCGAGAGATGGGTAGTCGATGATGGGGGATTCAAGCCGTCGCCGGAACACGAGTATTTGGTGATCCTACGGCTGCTATGAAGGGAAGTGGGGAACAAAGTCCGTACTGTGATCATTTTGTGATAAGGCAGTACCGCCTTGTTCGAAATCCACTCTTCTAAAGCTGTTAAATATATACACTATGGTACAGACATCGCAGTCGACAATGCGTGCCCTCCTTTGAATAAATTATCCTGAGCTCGTTAGAGAAATGATATTCGGGAACGGTTTTTTATCCGGAAGGACCATCCTCTCCTTTGCTCCGAGACTCATCATTACATCTCTAGAATAATAATCCTCCCATAAATTTCCCCGTGCGACGAAAGGGTTCATTATAAGGAACCGCGCGAATTCCTCGTTCTCAGGGTGTTTGGAGGGAGACAGTGTTGGAACCAACGTCCAAACGGAAGAAGAGTCATCTACAATGGTCGCATAGTCGGACGTTTCCGTTGAAATATGACTATCCATGAAATCCAACTCATTCTTCCCGAACGTCCTCGCTTCATTTTCATCAGATGAATGACTCGGACTCTGAGGAGCGGGCATATTGGCGATACCAAAATGGACGAAATGAACCCAGAAGTAGGTCATGGTCACATGGAAGGTTCGTCCTCGGGTTTGAGAGCTTTGCTTGATATATCTTTCAATCCCTTCAAAAATCATATCTTTTCCTATACAAAGACAATAAATCAAAAACAGACATAAGTAAGGATAGTCATCTTATCCAAGTTTTACGGAAAGATAGAAACCATACATACCTTTCCGCCGTCCAAATTTCATTATCATCACGTAGGCAAGACGGATATGGGTATAGTGGTCCCAGGACGGGAGGTTGATAGAATCGAACTGGGACAAGAACTCTCCCGGGGATGAATCTGTCTCTGCACGGGTTACCCATGAGGCGACTTTCTTTTCGAGTGCATCTTCCATCGTCGCCTCGACGGCGGGGCTTTGGCGCTTTGGCGCAGATGTAGAGCTACTCGGTGGAGCAGGAAGCGGGAGGTTTTTCAGCGCAGCTTGTAGCCAGTCGAATGCGGCTTTGAGGTCGCTCGAAATGCCCTTTTGGATTAGACATACTCCGAAGATGGCGACTTTGTGTCCGGGGATGATTTTATCAACCTTTGCTCGGATTTCAGTCAAGGGCATGCAATTGGGGAGGTCCTGTTTTGTTGCCAATCTTGAACGAAGAGTTAGATCTGAAGAAAAATGCCGACTGTGGGACGTACATTAAAATAGGAGTTCCAATTGGTAGTTTACCAATTCCAGCTGTCGAAGATTCCTGAAACAATCCACTGAGCTCTTCGATGCTTTCCGAGAGCCTGTCGCGATCGGTAGCATCTACCAACCAGATGATTGCGGCTGATGGAAATAGGACAGACTTGAGTATGGTCCGCAATGGTGTGGCAGTACATCCCGGAATGCCAGTCTCCCATACGGTGCACTTTATCGTTCCCTTTGATGTGGGGATGTCCAAATCTGCAGTAATGAAAACCACTCCGATAGTTGGAATAGTTGTCACAGCTTCACCATGTTTGAGTTTGTAGACCAAAGTCGTTTTTCCGCAGTAGTCCAAGCCAGATAGACCAATTCTCAGGCGACTCTCCGGGAAGAAGCGGTTGTAAAGGCTAGATAGCATTTGTGAAAAGTGGGTGTTGATTCGCTGGAGTACCAGGAATACCAGTACGAGATCGCCTTAAGACTAGACGTAGATGTTACTATACGTGTACCGTACGTGTATTGTTTGACCGAAGATGAGTCGATATTACAGGCCAAATCTACGTGGACGAAGACGGCCGACGTGGTACTCTACAAGCATCCCAGGATATGTCAAGTTTCAACGTCTGCCAGCGCTCGCAGTTGACGACTCGATGTGAAGAAAAAATGGTTCCGGACGTGATACTGATCTACACCCTGCTGGCGGGCCATCATAGCATCACCCGCAGCGTGTCGTATGAAGTACTGCCATTATATCCCAGTGCCAAATTATCTCGTCTTGTTCTTGTAGCTCTCATGTCTCCATCTTGAACTTGTCCTTCGAGTGCTCAAAAGTCAAGATACCTTTATTCTCGCGCGATCAGCTTTCTTACCCGTTTCAGCCTTGATCAAATTTTGATGCGGATTCGTACCAAAAATTACGACCGGACCCCGCCAAATACATACATATGCAAGTGGAAGAAAAATTCTCTAGGGCCCTGAGTGTTGCGCCTAGCATCTTCACTCTCTACTCCTTCTTTCCACTTCCCAACAACCACTGGTTCATGTTCACGGATGGATATCTTTTCCGCTCCTCGGGCTCGAGCTAGATCAGCGCTTCTGTCCCCCGTGCCAGCACCAAGTGGACAGGCCGCCCGAAAAACATCACTGTCAAGACGTTTCCTGTCAAATCTTCGACAGATCCTGGGCCTATATTTCTCTTCTCCTGCGCATGTTTTCCTATCCTCCGCCATTCTTTTCAGTTACATTCCAAACGCCTACCTGGTCAAGGCCGTATCGACCAATATCACCATCGACGATACCAGCTCGGAGTTTGTTTATGATTCTGGATGGGTAGCTGGTCCTTGCGATTATTGTTCGGCGCAGTTGAATGACAGTTTGACCTTCAACGGAACTTGGCATGACGGAGGAACTCGTACAGGGCTTTCCGGCCAGCTTAATTTTGATGGTAAGTGACTATCCGAAGCATTAATACGTAAATATGGACCTGATAAATCCATCTCTTCTATGTATACTGGAACCACGTAGGTACGGCAGTTTATCTCTTTGGAGTCACATCACAGGATTCCACAGGCGGGATCAACTTCACCTTCGATGGTCAGGAAACGACGGCATACGATCCCTCTTCCAACGCTGTGCCTCAAGTAGTACACGCGTATAACTTCTCCTTATTCGCTTTGGAGGGTTTAGTGAACGGATCACATACGCTGAGATTCACCACGGTTTTGGCCACGAATAGTTCACAGACAGTCCTGATTGATTATGCGATTGTTACTGTTGATAATTCCCCATCGGACGGCAACTCGGGGTCTGAAACTGGGTCTGGGTCGAGTTCCTCCACCAATAGTAGGTCGCTCGTGTCCGGCTGACTCACAAAGTTCAATTTTTTTGAAAACATCACACAGGCTCCAAAAATTCGGCCCTCATCGGCGGCGTAGTTGGTGGGATCGCAGGAGCAGTTTTGCTCTCACTAGCCATGTTCTTTTTTATCAGACGGCGAAAATATCGAGTATCGGAGAAAAAGATTGAAAATGACGTTGAGCCCTTCGGAGTCGCCGTCTCGGGACAGAGTGAGTCTCATCTTCCCCATCCAAGATTGGGACTCAATCACGACATCAATAATATTATTAGGTTTCTCAGCAGCGAACTCATCTAGACCGTCATTATCAGTACTCAAAATTCGACCTGCGCCCCCCACCACGTTGACATCCTCAATCCCTTCCGTACAAATTTCACTAAACAGTTCAACACCCGTAAACTCGACCGACGTTTCTCCCTCTTCAGCCTCACCTTCTCGAAGCTTCTCTCCACTTACCAGAATACGTGCCCGAAGCAATTCGCAGGCTGAAACAGCGATTACCGACGGGACGAAGTGCAGCAGGGGCCGAAGTATTCGTAGTGGAGGGACATCTAATACTGCGGACCGACAGCACATACAAGAAATGGAAGAGCGGATATGTTCACTGGAGACTCTGGTGCTACTCAGTCGTGTTTCTGCGCCAGCGACTGCAAGTGCCGCCGGTGGTGCTGTTTATGGGGTTTCTTCCACTGAAGATTTGACTAACCCTCCGCCTCCTTACTGACCTATCTACATATACTTACTTAGGTAACTTAATCTATGGCGCGCAAGCTCTTGAGGGGTCGATTCTCATTTCTCGAATTTGTAATTAGTCGTCGAAACCGAACGTTAACCACAACGAAGCTTTACGAACGAAGGAAGAAAAGTCGTTACATGGCCAGTCCCAAAATAGAAACGCCGAGCAAAAGGGCGGGCGCGGGGGCAGGGAGGTGGCAGATTTTTTTTTATGGTCACTTTTTGTTTGAGACTCACAGGACGACAACCTGCCCACACAAACTTTACTTTAGCCCATCTACCCTACTAGCATTTGATCTCTTGAGTGATATCACTGCGCCTTTCTTCTAAAACAATAAAGAGTCAATGCAGATATCCAGATTGCCAGTAAGATGTTCTTCTCCCTGATGTAACATCCTCTTTGTTCAAACTTCAAAGAATCAACTTCAAGGCTTCTGTGAAGAAAAAGAAGCAAAGCTCGATATAGGACTAAAGCTTTTCAAATGGTTTTTTGACTCATTATTTAGTCATGCCTCGGAGGCTGACTCTTTGGAGGATGATGATGAGAAGTGGGTTAAGTACAAGAAATCAGTGCTGTCAAAACCGATCCCTTTTGTATTCTAATTCTTCGACTACTGTACGAATAGGGAGAAAAAAAGAAAATATGATTGCTTTAATTGATGATCTTTAATACGTCACAAATAGGGGGAAGAGTGTTAAATTCGTAAGTATGAAGTCCTCAGAAGCATACGAAGGGTGTGAACAACTCAATGTGTTTCTATGTACCTGTTGAACTAGTAAGTACGAAGTCTATACAGATACGGTTGTACATAGTCAGGGTAACTCACGCTCGAAGTGAACTGAGGGATACTAATATAGTATGTGTAGATAGTGTCCGTAGGTGATAAAATCTTCACCCGAGCACCCACGAGCCCAGGTGGAAGTAAAGGAAAAACAAAAAATATCACTGCGGTCACGGATAGGCACAGCGAGCGGGATAAGTAGTATCCGGGCGGGGCTCGTGTTTACCTTCTACCTCAACAAAAAGCGTTCATGCTATCCAATTGTATTTAAGCAGCTTCGATCCCAGTCAGAATCAATCCCTCCGCGCCAGGACGTAGAGTAAAGGTACAATCGAAGTACGGGGGAACACTAAGCATTCCGTCTCAGTACATTTCAAACTCAGAGAAGCGCTACACTCACCTGTTCATAGAATTTGTATATTCAATTTGATCAGGATCAAGACGTTTACCATCCTCTCCAATTGGCTCCCCAATCTCATAGGTGGCTAAAATTGACACAACATTGATCCATACCATATCAAGTCCTACAGCTAGAAAGAAGGGTGGTTAGCTGAATCGACAAAAAGCTCAAAAGAAAAATTTTACCCTGGCTAGGACATCGTCTCCTACCGAATCCGAATGCACCATCTGCGTCGGGGATCGCCTTATTTCGGCTGCCGTCGGGTAGGAGGAAACGTTCGGGATTGAAGTTCTGGGTAGAAGGTCCATAAATGGCAGCGTCGTGCATCACTGCCCAAGCATTCCCGCGTACTATTGTACCTTTGGGAATGAAATAACCATCATAATAATCATCTTGGGTGACGGAACGAAATACACCGAATGGAGCTAGGGGATTCCAACGGAAAACCTCGTTGATAACGGCATCTATGTATGGAATTTTTCCAAAATCCGAGAAATCTGGCAGACGATGTGGCCCGATGACCGCAATGATAGAGTCGTAGGCCTTAGCTTGTATATCGGGAAAAAGAGCCATGGTCAATATGAAAGAGCAGATGGCTCCGACGGTCTGTTTAAGACCTGTGAGCTTTGAGAGGGACACAAATATCAGCTTTTTTTCTTACCATCCCAGCACTTCCTGCACAAAGAGTAAATCAAAAACTGCACTCTTGAAACAGTAATTTTACATACCTAGATGCGCCTCAGCGAGAATACTGCGTATGCTGCTCTCTGAACAGTCAAGTGAATTGCTTCGCAAAGCTGCAATGACCTTAGTAGCCACGCAAGGCACTGCGGTACCAGCATCCTGTCGATCGAACATTATGGGAACCTATGAAACCAAACGATCCTAAGCACCCACCATCTCAGATTTGACGTGTTCATAGGCTTTAGTTTGGACGTTATCACTGAGAATACGCCACTCCGAAGCTTGATGTTTGAATTTCGCACCAGGGAACCAAGCCGGTATGTGTTTGATGATGGGGAACATATCGACTATAAAGCATGAATTTTTTCTCTCGGTAGAAGAACTGATGGCGTACTCACCCAGATATGGAGAACGAAGACAATCCGTCAGTGCATTTGACAAAGACTCCGCGAGACCAACGAAATAATCCTCTTCTGATTTCGGACTTATACCATATGCTGCAGAGAGAATTGCGTCGGACGATGCGCTAGAGCAAATCAGTGACGCAGATATAAATGTGGTCTAAAGGCAACATACAGTCGAATCTGTTTGCTATAATTGATGTCACTGTTCAAGAGACGTGGAAGTAGGCGCCTGGCGGATTGGAGGGCGTGAGGCCTCACTATCTCAATGTTGAACTCGCGCGTAAATATGCGACGATTCTCTAATAGAAGGCTTTTCAGCGAGACGCGATCGTTTGCAGAATGGAGACACTCACCTCTCCATTTGCTACCGTAGGGCATCAGGCTAAAAGGCCAGGTAAATCCCGTCCTATAAAGTCGTTAGCAGAACCGTATAGACCAGCAGATCTATGGCTTACAACCCCAGCATGGTGGACTGCGGCCTTCAAAATGCAGTCAGATTCAAGTTGTCGGCAGATTCAAGTATGAGATATCCTGTACCTATCTGAATAGATTGCTGAACGCTTTACCAAGAGATCCTGTATGCTGCGACTCGTGTTGAGGTGAAGAATCCAAATGCCCGGGAGACGAATCAAAAGCATATCCGATCCTGAATGATATTCAGCGCCCGAACTTGAGGGTAACACCAAATGACTAACCATTAGTCTCGCTCCATTTCTGAAAAACTTTCCATGGATACTTTTCTGGGATGTCGAACAAGTTCCCAATTATGGGCCAACCCTTTGGCCCAGGAGGAACTGGTCCCTTACGTCGACGGAAGAGAACCAAGGTTAAAATGAGAGTCGATATGAAAACAGCAGCTAATAACATGGAAGGCGGTCGAATTGTTGGAGGTGAGGGCGGATTCTGGCTTTTAAAGGTGTTTTCAGTAGATTCTTGATATACGTAGCTCTACTAGATTATAAACCGCAAAAGGCTAGCAACAGATCTTTTACTGCACGAACTACATGCGGTTTTCAATGATCACTTGAAGAGAGAAAAGTATTGGTAAAGGCAAGTATACGCAGATTCATTGATTGATCATCAATATGCTGTATATACGCAGGCGAAAGCCAGGGAGGAGCAGAACTCAACTTTGAATTGAATAGTACCAAAACAATGAACGAGTCGCTCAAAGGCAAACATCACGGAACAAGGAAATGACAATTAGAATGGGAACTGAATAGACCATGATGACTGCGTGAGAAGTAAATTCCTTTTTCTCCAAATTTTGTCGAATTTTGAGCCTTTTCTGCACCACAAGGAGTCGGGGACGTCAAAGTTGTTTATACCAAATCGGATTGTTGGCGCCGCAATTTACCCTTCCGGGTATCTGACGTATCAATGTTAGTACCATGTAGATGGACCTGAAAGAGCTTTTAAATACTTAAGATGGCTCTAAAATTATGACCGTGGTGCGGCGTAGAATAGCTGAAGAGCTAAAACGGAAGGAACATGATCTTGCGAGATTTTTTAGTTCAAAGAAATTTGATGGTGAATATTGACCTACAACTCAAATACAGCGGAGGTGTGTGTGCCTCTCTAGAATGTAGGCGCGATGTCAACTTTGTCGTGCGGGTCAGTGTTATCCCGACTTATGAGTTTGTGAATTAAATGTAGACTCGATATTATGGGGCGAACGTTGAACAGCTAGCTGGATCTTCCACCTAGCTAGGCGGAGTGGAAAAACGAAATGGACAGAAAGCGCTACAGAGATTCAATATGCTGACCTTGAGATTCACAACGCCGGTGCTGAAGTGCTGAAGCTTAGGGAGTTATAATTCTGATTTCGTGCGAAGTGAATGGAATGAATCGACACTTACCTTGCAGATCTTTTCCGATACATGCTTATTTAGCTCCCGGGATTGCCTTGTGTGTCCAGCAACAATGAAACTAGTGTACTACAGCCCGACATAGGTTGAAGTATTTACACAGGAAAGTTGAGATTCTGATCCCTCGGAGCTCCGAGGATTATACTGATTATACTGCCGTGGACGTGTAGATGAGCAAACGTTCAGTTACGACTCGGCTCAGTCCTTAGTGTTTCCGAAGCGCGATTTACAGTGGGTGCAGAAAAAGATGTCACTGCCTTATACAGTAACCCCCAAATTCTAAAGGTTTTGCTTCGTTTTTTTTTTTGCTTGTCCAATATCACTCTTATGGTTCCGTCCATTGTACAAATTCCAGCAGTAGTTATGATGCATTTACAGCCTACAAGAGTCAGTTTGTGGTCGAAGTACGAGGTTGGAACGCAGGTGGGTACGGCTCTTCCATATTTGGAAGTGACATCTTTTTCTGTGCCCACAGGCGTGAGGTCGCACTTGGCTTCGGCTTCATAACTTGGCATGAGTCGCTTATTTGGGAAACCGGCCCTTGGCTCAAGTTGCAGCCCATATTTTGGCTCTTATGGTGTTGTATATCAGCAATTGGCACACTCTTAGGAGCTATACAAGGTGACGACTAGAAACAATCAATATTACCTACATTACATGTAATGTACTTGTTCAAAATCCCTTCATTCAATTTTCATTACAGACTCGATTCGGGCATCTTGTATCCGTTTCCGTAGGTCCTTCCAGATGTGAAGACCACAGGCAAGGGTAGAAACGACATACACGGTCTAATTCAAGCCATCAGTCACCGGCACGATCCAAAAGCTTCAGCGGATAGACTTACGGTGACAAAGAAACCTGATTGGTGTTTCCAGCATAACGACCAAGTATACAACGCTTCGAAGAAGTGCGCTACATTGACGCTCCAAAATGCCCAATACCCAACGGAAGAGCCCACGTACTTGGCGAGAAACCTGGCTGGAAGGTACACAAGCGCTGGATTATTAACCGGAGCATAGGCAAAGTAGATAAGGATGGGATAAATAACGAGAGGAACCCAAAGCGCGGCAGGGGGGAGTCTAAAGGTGGTGATCTGGGGTGTTTTTATCTTGAAATTCACGCGTTAAAGGCAGTGGTAATCCGGCAGGCTGACGACAAAATACATACCATCCCGAGTCCCTCCTGTGCTAAAGCCTTCATTTCCAACAACCGAGGCTTTACATCGTCGTACCCGGTCATTGGAGGATCAATGGGAACGCGCACTTCCTTCGTCTTTCCATCCTTCAATTTACAGCTTAAAGTCATGCTCTATAAGCACATGTATCAGATATGCCATAAAGCAGCGGCATCGGCGGAAAAAAGGCAAACCTTTGTGTCAATGGCCGACATTTCTGCGCTGGATATTGGTTCTGTAACCTTGCCGTACCATTTCGCATAAGCTACCAATGTATCGGGATGACTGGACATGTACATCCGTAGAAAACCAGACTTTTCAGCGACGGGGTCACCGGCCATATCTGCAGTCACTAGGTCAAAGATGGGAGAATCTGAGTGTTGCTGAAGGTGGAAGTATGAGTTCAAGGATACGGGTAAGGCGGAATGTTGACGCCAAACGGGCCGGGTAGGAAATTTAGCGCTTGCGGGCGCTTGTTACCCTGCTCTGGTCATCCTTTGAACATCAACCCTTGAAAGCTCAATGGTTATTGGTCTTGACCTATCGGGCTAGCACCTCTATCAAGAGATTTATTCTGTTTCAATTGGGAATTTATCACTTCAGAGCCCATTTATATCTCTGCGAGTGGACTACACAAACACCAGTCTCGTGAGTCGTATTTTGGACTTCGAAGAGCGCGTCTTTGACACTTATTATTCGGGTGAGGAGATCTCACTATTCTTCAAAAAATAAAAATTTTTCGTCGAATTCTAGCAAGGACCGAAAGTTGTCAGATATGAATTCAGAGCTGATGGAGCTTCTCGCACCGGCAGGAGGCCAAGAGTGAATTGGGTATTGTGATTGCGACAGATGTCGGTAACATTCTACATAGTCAATCATCAAGTCCGTCGAATGATTCTCTACCTGCTGACTCGTTTTTACATTCTCCCAACTTATTCCGTCCTCGCACAGCGGCTCGTACGGCCAAAACTCATGAATTCAAATTTGACTTGAAGGGTAGCTAAAGCCGCCCTGCAGCTTCCGTATATGGGTTGACTCGAAACAGACAATTAAAGGAGGTTAGATCTTAAATCTCCGAGCAGTCAACCCCAATTTCGTTGCTAGCGCCAGTCATGAGGACTTGGCTCATTGAGTTGCTCTTGGATGTTCAACCTCCGGAGAGCAACGAGGTGTTGGCGGTCCGTGGCGTTCCACCTAGTGTGTTGAGGACAGATGGTTGGTATATTGTAAAAAGAATAAATCGAGGCGTGCCAAGAGAAGTCCTTTTTCGCCTCTATGACGCAACAACTGAAAGGTAATCCATGCTTACTTTTCTGCCAGTTCGACGAAAAAAAAAAGGAAGAAAACATTCCTAGGACTGAAATCTCAGAAATTCGAGAAATTGCTTAAGCGCGGGAGAACTCAAAGATCTCTTCATTCATAACGCGAGAGAGCAGGTCCGACTAGGCCCGGCTTCACGGTTTGACACAGATAGTGAATACATCGAATCTTGTCTAAACTCTGATCCAAACCCTCAAAGATGCCAAGACGAAGATAATTTGGGCTCCGGCAGCTGAACTGGGTGAAAGTTCGCTCCATATAATGAGCGTAGTACCTCATCTTGGCGTGTCATCGTCTCCTCTACCTTTTCCGTTCCAGCATTCATTGAGCGGTCCGCTTACTGCTCCTTGCATACCTGCTTCGATGCCAGAAATACGATTTTACTCATAGAGTCTCCAAGGAACTTCCGTACTTTTACCAGCAGAATGGTATATTAACTCGCTCGAAGATCACTACATGCTTCAAAGCGCAAATCTACTCCAAGTTTGCAAACTCTCAACATGCGGTTCTTCTCAGCATCTATTGTCTTTGCGGCAGCACTTCAGTTTGCCTCGGTGAGTGCAAAAATATCATGTCCAGCAGAGCTTTTCCATTGATGTGGACCCTTAGGCTACTCCCAGTATTGTGAAGAGAGCTACGGTCAATGATGTTGCTAATGTCGGTTACGCGACTTTGAACGGAGGGTCAGTTTGAACTGAGCCATGCTCTAAATTATTTTCGTAATTCTCTTCATTTCAGAACAACTGGAGGCTCTGGAGGTCCTGTTACCAGAGTATCAACCCTCGACGCTCTGACGACTGCTGTGGCTGGTAACAACAGCAAAATTGTTATCATCGACGGTATGCATCGAATTTGCCCACGGGTGTTACTCTCGTCTAATACCAGTCGGATAATAGGTACTATCACTGGAGACACCGTCGTTAAAGTCGGATCGCACACAACTGTCCTTGGTGCCGCAGGAAGCGGTAAGTATAGCGCTTGACATTCATTTTGAAGTGCGACTTGATGAGATTGATTATTCTTAGCACTCAATGGTGTTGGACTTCGTGTGCTTAACGAAGAAAACGTTATTATCCGGAATGTCAAGATCTCAAAAGTTTTGGCCTCTGCTGGAGACGCTATCGGTGTCCAGGCTTCGTCTCAAGTTTGGCTGGACCACCTTGATCTCTCTAGCGACAGAGATCATGACAAGGTGAGTAAGGATTCTTGGGTCGCCGAGCTTCATCTGACAAAACTATTTTCGCTTTTAGGACTTGTGAGCCTAATATCTAACCCCTTATTTCTGCAATTTGACTAATTCGACATCATCTCAGCTACGATGGACTTGCTGACCTCACTCACGGAGTCACTGGTATCACTGTCACGAACTGCAAGCTCTACGACCACTGGAAAGCCTCTCTCATCGGTCACTCTGACAACAACGGCGCTGAGGACACAAAAATCACGGTGACCATGGCCAACAACTACTGGACTGACCTCAATTCCCGTACACCTTCCTTCCGATTCGGCCATGGACACATCTACAACAACGTCTTTGACGCTAACAATGATGGAATCAACACTCGAGATGGTACGCAGCCTTCATCCTTACCAGCTAGGATGATATGATGCTTATTAGAAATTGTAAACTTTGTAGGAGCTCAACTTCTCGTTGAGAATAACGTATGGACCGGTAAGAACATTCTTTTCCTTGAACGTATGAGCTCACTTTGCTCATCACTTGAATGTTAACAATGGTAGGAACCGACAAGCCCTTGTACGATACCGATGATGGTTTCGCCGTCGCCAGAGGTAACGACTTTGGTGGAGCTGAAAACACTGCTCCCGTTGGAACCTTCACGGCTGCTCCATACTCTTATAGCCTTATCCCCACTGCGAATGTTCGTGCATCAGTCGTCGGTACAGCTGGTCAAACTCTTTCTTTCTGAGGGTCTCTAGGTTTGATATTACTTTGATTTCACGAACTTCATGGCTATGTATGTTTTGTAGTAAAATTAAATCGAATGTATGAATGTACAAATCATCAGAATTCTTCTTGTAAGTATCATATTACACGAATGCGTGAGTCCGATTAGATATACAATTAAGAAAAATGGCGCAGATTATACCTATGATGATACAGATAAGAAATTACGTAGATGAGGTCGATCAAGCTAGTCATGATGAAGCAAGCAATTTCTTGAACTTTTGTAGGGGCAGGTGACGCTGAAGCGTTGGTGGCCAAAAAATGACTCACGTATTACTCACGTTTCCTCTTATTCCACTCTATCCGCTGTTCTCTCGCCTTCTCGTTCGAAACATCCCAGTTACCAGATTGTCCAGTATACATTTTCTTCCAATACGTCGGTAAATCCATTGGCCAGTTGAATCTGGGAAGGATGACGAGCCTCGGGTCATCGAAATTTTGAGCCTCTAGCGCTTCGAGCATCTGGGGCTCTTTCGTTATGACCGCAAGTGATTCGAGTGTGGAAGAGAGATCTAGAAGATTTCGCAAGACGGGAAGGAGGTAAAGATGATCCCACGAGAAGAGGTCGCCAATGGTCACATGTTTTAGATATGGTAGCTGAGGCAGAACCGTCCAATCGATGAGCATTCCCTCGTGTGTGGGAGGAGGAAGGACAATTTCGAGGTGCGTCAAATTTTGGAATATTTCGTCGGAGAATGAGGGTACACTATCCGATTTAAATAACATCTCGAGCTTCACGGATAGCCGGGTAAGGTTCAAAGTAGACGAGGGAGTGAGGTAGGTCCTTAACCACCCTTGCACTTGACAGCTCTCAGCCCAACATATTAGTTGTGTGAGACCTGTGCACACGGAGAGAATTTTCTGAGCTTCACGCAGCGTTACGGAGTAACTGAGGTGGAGGTGTTTGATTCGCAAAGTGAAGAATTCTGCCGGTCTTGCGTCGAGAGTCTGTATAAAGCTGGCCGTGCGAATTGCAGGATGGTCTAAAACTACCGTCTCGTATATCAACCATTCCATCCTGAAAGCAGGTAAATCATATATCGTTCATCAGACAAACGAAATCTTACCAATATTGGGTTCGCTTAGACAGTGTTGCCAACTTGGCGGCTGTACCAGGAAATGCTCGAGCTGTAGCTTCGAAGATTTCCCTTTCAATCTCGGCCGGAAGATCCACAGGTTGAGACATAGTCGAATCTTGCATTACGACAGGGAAGGGAGGGCAAGCAGACATGCCAGTTCAGAGGAAAGGAACAGCGAAACAGGAGGCATCCCCGATAGATATAGTTCCGTCAGGGCCGGTAAGCCTGAACGACAGCGGCGGGATCTTGAGTTCAAATTAATTGAGGTAAGTTTTGAGTGAAGATGCTTTGTGCGTGTCCTGTCAATATTCGCCTTCACAAACCGCACTAACCGGCCGAGTTTGCATTGCCTTGATGCGGAGGGATGTAAATTTGCGTAATATTTCAAGTTGAAACAACAAGCTAGCACAGGGCTTGTATACCGAGGTCTTCGCGCACGTATTTCAGCTCAGGGACTCTTTGTTTAAATTGGAATAGTATTCTCCGCCAAGGATAAGCGGGCTTGGGTAAGCTAGTCTAGAATTGGCTCTAATTCCGATGTCGGGGCAACGGGCCGAAATACACGTGATCGTGATACCCAAGTACGCGCCGCGTGCGGGGTGAATCTCCTAGGCCTTTAGTCTACAGTCTATGGGATGATAGGGAAGCAGTCTGAGGTTGAAATAGTATGGAATTACAGAGTAGAGTACATCACATGGCTGTTGTTGGTTAAGCAACATACCGCACTAGCTCTCGCGTTCATTCTCTTTCCAAAAACGTGGACGCGTCCCAGGTGAGAGTAATCATGGTTGTCAATTCTATCTCTCCGCTTTCTTTGGAGGATGAGGCTGGTCCGGCGCGTACTGTTTGGAGATTGAGAATGATTCTTGTTCCCTAAACGGCAGTCAATATTATTCATCGACTGATGAAGCCAAGCTCTTCCTACCGAGACAGAAATGAATGTTATAAAAAGCCTATCGTTGATTGGGATCTTCTCAATCTGACTAGAATAGCATGACAACTTACGGGAAAATAAAGAAGGAAGGGGCGCCTCGCTTTGCTACTGCGACACCGCTCGCAATGATGGCCACTGTTATAGTATAGCATAATGAGGACATCAGGAAGAGCATTGTACGTACCTGTAATGGTCATGAAAACCTTCATCCCATCTCGATTCAGGACGGAAAGCAGCTGAGGTCGAGAAAATGAAACGCGACGTAGATCCCAAATAGTTCGCTTCCAAGCCAACCCATGCAAAATAAATTGAACCAGCAATTCTCCGTAACTGTTCATAGTAGATTAGAGATTACACCTGACATTCCAGTGCCGAACCCTTACATGAAGCTCAGGAAAGGATAATATAGGGCGCTTTTTTCCAAAGATTTCTTGGTGGTGCATGGTCCAGTAAACTTAAGCAGTTGAGGGGATTGCACTAATCCGTGCAACATGCTGACCATCGACCCAACAAATCTTCCGACAACCAAGACCAAAAGAAATACAGCCACTCTAAAATCCCGATTGTACAGAGCAAATACTTGAAAGGAGGAGGGGAGGCACGTTATAAATGACACCTGAAATCGATTGCCGAGTTCATACCTCGAAGCATAAGAATTAAATGTAACACGAATAGCATCGTATGAATCGAAATAATTTGGAAAACACGCAGGGGTACACATAAACGTTCCAGAGTCTTGTCCTTGTAAAAGCCTCGAGTGATAATGCCAATGAGGATGATGTATGCACTGTGATGCTATGCCTCGTTCTTCATTCAGAGAATACAACAAGGTAACGACTCACACGTGGATGAGGAGTGCAAGATACCGCGCTAGAATGAAAAGAAACCGCACGATTGATAACCGAAATGGCCTCCTGGAAACCGAGTCAAGGTGATGTCAAGAATCTAGTTTCAGGTTTACTCACGCCCAGACGTACTCCCGCTCTCGCCTCCCGGTTAAGATGATATCACACCCTAGTGTCAATAAGCCTAAAACTTTAGGTGTCCAATAAACCTTTCCAATCCGTTTTATCCCTAATTCTTTTTCAACTGACCTGACGCTCCAAACTGGGCTACCATCGAGGGCTGGATGGGAGGGAGGATGTGGGAAGGAGGGTAGATGCAGCGGGTTCGATCGACTGCCGCTTACTTTATAGTTAAGTGCTTTCGATGACTCCCCACTCCGGCAGTCAGGGTTGGATTCATTCTGACACTGTCATTGCTTGCACTATCGTACGACGCATCATAAATTGTGACTCCGCTGCTATATACATATTTACGAGAGGAATCATCTCTGTAAACTAACGTTGGCGTAGTGCGGGAAGAATTCACAAACATTCACTTGCGCCTAATTCGAGACTGGAGCACTGTAAAAAGCTGAGTAAGAAGTATGGCTACTTACAAATTACCTGGTGGACTAGGACTGCTGAAGCAGCCGAATGCCGCGAGGATTCTACCTCAAGCATGACAGAAAGACTCTCAACTTTTGACCAAGAAAAACTTCTTTGAAGGCCGTGATAGATTAGTGGAGAAGATGGTGTGTCAAACAACCGCCCTATGGACATAGGCTTTAGAAATCAAAACCGAGAACCGACAGATCCGATTGGAGCTTGAGTTAACTTTCGTATATTGCATAAACTGAGCATGAACTATGGGCTGCTTGCTCTAATTTATGTCAATGCCGATGATGTTGTATAAGTATAAACATATTGCCAATTGTTCACTCTTTATTTTGTTCTCACGAGATCGAGCATTTATACACCGAAGAACTATTTCTGTAAGTATTACTGTAGGGTTATTAAACAAGTTGTCATAGACTAGCTATATCCTGCTCAGAGTGATCACTGCATAGTTCTGATTCAGTATTTTGAAATGTAGTTGTGTCCCATGGCTCATCCCATGATGAAACATCAGTTATGGTGGTCAGCTCCATTGGTTTAGATGATGAAGTCCCATCAGATGGATCTAGGGTGTGAAGGTTGAGGATAATTCTCGTTGCCTGTGGAATTGAGCTCAGTGATCGAGTTAACAGTAAAGTGATTGTCTCTCACCGCAAAAGAAAGGAATGTTATCCAAAGTCTGTTGACATTCAGAGCTTCTGCTAATTTGAATTAAACAAGATCACTGACGGAAATATAAAAATATCCGCCATCCCTACGTTCTTCACTGCGGAAACGGTCATCGCAATCATTGCCACTAATGACGGCTATCAGCCTAAGGTAACAAAGCATGGGGTTCACGTCATACCTGCGATACCGATGAAAACGTTCAAATTATCTCGGTTCAGCACAGAGAACCAAGCAGGCCGGGATGCAAAGACCCGGAGATCCCAGATGGTCCGCTTCCACGCCAACCCATGCAGAATGACCTGAGTAAACAGCTCTCCAAAGCTGGTCGCAGATTTGTCAGCCATTCCTGTGCGTTGACGTCACGGTGATAGAGCACTGTTGTACTTACACAAAAGGCAGAAAAGGATTTCCGACTGCACTCGTACCAGGAACCACTTCAATGAGACAAGGTCCACTAAATTTGAGGGGTGACGGAGTACGGGCCAATCCGTGTAACACTCCCGCCGTCACTCCCGTAAATCTTCCGATAATAAGTAGTGACACAGGCGCGCCTATGAAAAGACTTTGGTGGTAAAGCGCCAATACTCAAGACAGATCCGCATCAGTAGGATCATCCAAGATCAATCGCTACCGTCATGCTCACCTCGAAGCATTAGGATTAAATGTAATACGAGCAACATGCATTGAGACGAGACGCACTGAAAAGTCAACAACGACAAGCAAGAGTATTCTGGAGCTTGCTTGGTTTCAGAGATTTCAGCGGTTATTAAGCACATGAAGGTGATTTCCACACTGTAATCATGGACGTCAGCTTTGCGCTCGAACCGAAAGTGAGCCTCCTTGCACGCACAGTAGAATCAAAAGGGCCAGATACCGCGCCAGAAGATAGAGGAACCGCACCAACGTTAGTCTGAATGGCTTTCTGGCGACACGTTGACATTAAATGTGGAGTTGATCGATACCGCGGAAGAAGCGTACTCACGTCCATACGAATTCCGACTCCTTCTTTCGCGTCAAAACGACATCAAGCCCAGTCATTAAGAAGACCAGCACTTCAAAAAAATGCGTTACAGCCCATCATCCTACTTCTGCTTTCAACTGACCTGATACGGCGACTCTCGTCTCCATTGCTGAAACGAAAGTGGAGGGGAAAAAACAAACAAGGGTTCGAACACAAGTCGCGGGTTTTAACGACAGAACAACCTGAAAATTCAATTTGCAGGGATGACCGAGTAAGGGATTTATTCTGATCTGTTTGAACGGAATGTACGTGGCTCAGGTGCCACAATACATATCTTTTGGAAGGCTATTTAGATCTTACATATGTACATCGTCTGGGTTCCTTCAAAAAAAACTTTCCCTGTAAAGGTTATCTCCTGTGAGAACGCGTCGCAAAAGTGTATTAATCTTTGGCGTTGTGGTTACCTCTGCTCCTATGTCTACGGCAACGGCCGAAGGGTTTTACGGCGTACGCTTAGCTCGCATATCGGCCGAATAACCTTTTCGCTCCTTGAATATGTTTTAGAGGTTATCTCGTTTCCGAATACTCTTCAAACCCTTTGCTTATCATCTCCTCTATCCCTGCAGTCTTTGACGTCTGAATTTTGTCGCCTTTCCAAGGAAACATAGATACCGAGAAAATATTCTCAAATCCTCCCAGATCCCAAATAACCTGGAATCGATCTCATAAATTTCATTGCAGATGTATGTCAAATGTGTATGATACATTTCTTCACCCCGTACCAAAAGTTGCCACCCCCCTACTCCAAAGTCTCATTACGGAAGAGCTTGCCCTCTGCAAAAGATGCGAAAGTGGAAGAGCAATTCGAGCAAATACAAAAGAAAAAGGCTCATGCGGAAATGAAAGATAAAATAAATAGTTTCAATAAATGTAGTCCATCTAATTCGTCGAGAAAACCTAAAAATTCAAAATGTCCTCGTTGGCGTCGTCCCTTACACCGCCTATGCCGCCTGTCACCGACCTAGCCAAATGCGGAAAGTCCGTTAGCAGGAACGTTTCTGGAGTGAGCTGCGAGTCGGGGTGAGCTGTGGGCTCAGAGATCAACGTCTTCGGTAGGATTCGCACCACCGCCAGCATGACCACCACTTCCACCACTTCCTCCCCTTGCACCAGACCTTTGACCCATAACACGTGCACCACGAACAGCACCCGGGAACAACAGAGCGGGGTCTACGGGCGATTCATCCGTCTCGTCAGAACGTGTATGATTATGTTGGCCATGCGGTTGATTTCGAGCAGAAGGCAGGCTCGTGAGACTGTCCACAGAAAGATTACGAAAATGCATTCGCGTATGGGGATTTGCAAGCGTGGCTTCGAAAGGGTAGCCGGGATGATCTGCGACTCCGGATTCGTGGGCAAAGGCGAAAGAGCTATTGGAGCTGTGACCCTCAGCCGACCCTAGCCCACTTGATGTAAAACTAAGACCCGGAGAGCCAGGTCCGCGACCATGATCGAGGCTACTAGTCGACGGTAGTGACATGAGGCGATGATGCTGTTGATGACGTTGATGTGGCAGAGGGGGAGAGGGAGCAGGGGGAGAGGCCGCTGCCGGAGGGGAACGGCTAACGCCACCGCCAGTGGTACTTCGGCCAGCAGATTCATTGCCGAGGTGAGATTTTGAGTTGGAAAACTGGGTCTTGAAGAATGGCGGTGAGTTAGGCATGGAGGGCGGAGGAGGTGGTGATCCGGATCGCGCGATACGTATTTCCTCTGGGAGAGGTGAGGAACGATAGGGTGGAGAGGATACAAACGGGAAGGATTCGGAGGTTACGTCGGTGGATGAAGAAGGGTTGCGGTTGTGAGTCATGGGATGTCCCTGCGGCGGTCTTTGTGGAAGCGGTACAGGACGGGAATTAGGACTGGCATGGAGAAGTGGTTTGGTAGATATGGAAGCGCCTGGATGGAATGATGGTGGCGGAGGAGGAGGTATGGGTACAAAAGGTTGTGAAGCCGCAGGATTACCTGTGGGACGTGATGATACAGAGGCCGCGCCATGCGGATTTGGCAACGGAAGTGGTCTTCTTTGAGGGGATGAGTGTGACGGAGGAGTTTTAGATGCAGATGTATTGGAAGATTGTAGTACAGTGTCAATAGAAGATTTGGCTAAAAGCTGGTTCGTACGGGGCGGTGAATAAGACGGTGATTTATTAGGAAGAGGAGCGGGATAGTCAGGCGCAGGAGGTGCACGTCGAGTCCATTTCTTCTGTGGACGATTTCGGACGGGAGACTCAGGGGGAGGTTCAATCTAGTAGAAATGGATAAATTAAGTCAGGTTCCATCAGAAAAACGCGGAAACGCAAAGGGACACGTACTGGCTCAATTGGGCTGTCAGACCGGGGTCGAGCAGGTGAGGGGGGGATTCGATGAGCTGCCGATTGGGTAGATGGTGTGTTGACGGTAAAATTGTCACTCTCCGAAATAACCATCACATCGTCAGACGCTTGCCGATCACGACGAGAAATGAGGCGAGTGCTGTCATCATCGAGGTTCAATTCGTCGAGGTCAAGGTCGCTGTCTTCCGGTTCTTCTTCAATTGCGTCTATAATTTCGTGATAATCATAACGGCTTGTAGGAGGTCCAGACTCTGTTGTTTCGGTAGGGGTGCCAGTGAGCCTAAATCCACCTCTGCGATAATTCTCCAGCGTCGATTCGGTTCTCCCTGTGCGCGCGCTCGTCGCATCTATCTCAAATTTCCTCGGGGGAGAGATAGATTGGACAGTAACAGGGCCGCCCCTCCAAGGAACCGGAAGTAGATCAGCAGTCCGGCGTATTGTCCTCCCCAGTGATGAGTTCTTCCACAGGTTTTTACCTGGAAGAGCCCACGTCGTTTTACCAGGTTTGACGAAGTCGAGGGAGGCAGACGAGGTGGATGAGGACAACCTGATGTGACCGGTGGACCGCCGCGAAGACGTAGAAAGCATTTCCAGTTCGCGAATTGACTCTACCGGACGGTCGATGACCCATCCTTGATCACGACTCCCAGTCGTGATTTTACTCGTTCCAAATCCATTTCTCAACCCACGCGCGACTGGGACCCACATCCGTTGTAGAGAGCCGGACTTCTTCGAGCGCCATATAATGAACCCGCCGAATAATAGAGTGAAAACGGCTATTCCTACAACAACGGGGGTAACAATTCGAGATATGTTGTGTTTCGAATTCGGGCTGGTCACTAAATCGGAAATCTCAGTGACTATGCTAGAAAGAGAGGATCCACTTACAGCTGAAAGCTTGGGCAATATTGAAGGTCTGGTTGGCAGGGAGCTCTATATACGCCCATGAAGGAAGATCCTGATTTTTTGACTGGCTAGACAAGCTGTTAGTCATTTCGAAGCCTTGCTGTTTACACGTATCCGTCCAGTTATTCGAAGGAACCATCAAGTTTGCAGTGCCAGTTAACAGTAGACAAGCACTCCAAACGTTAAAGTAAACGTTTGAACTTTTGGAAGCCTTAATAACTTCACAGCAGGCCTTATATTGGAGTCTTACCAGGTACAATTGTTTGGCGAAGGAGAAGACCGGGGAACGATTCCACTAGGACCAGCTGTTTGACATAGAAATCAGTTCACATTCAGTACCTCCGACATCAACATACGCACCGTCGCGAACCTTGGAAGAACCAGAATTCGGACAGTCCTCGACCTGACTCTTCATATCACATGGACTTCCACCTTGGTTATTGTTTAACTACGAAACTGGCATTAAAATCAGCTCATAAAGGGTCGAAAATCCGACAAACGAAAGAATACGGAGAGGCCTAATTGACGTCAACACTGGGCGCAATAGACGAGCCATAGAGTACTTACCTCAGCACCAGCATCACCAGCAACATCAGCTATAGGAAGGGCTATGGATGCAAAAAGCAAGTAAAAACGCAAATGCATAACATAGGGAAGAAGACGAAGGCGAAGAAAGAAGATGGCGGATAGGATTCAACGGAAGATCCCCCAGGATCGTATCGTTCTCAGGGTCAATTCAACGGGGCACATGGTGGTTAATGTTCAACGAAGGTTCCCATCATTTCATCATTGCCATCCCGGATAGCCACATCCGTCGAGTTCGATAGCTCTTTCATTTCAAAGGGAGCACAAGGGACAACTGGAAGAGGCAACAGATATACAGCTCTCAGTGATCTTTCTCTTGAAATGGTTTCCTTGTTGGTTCATCAGAAAAGAAACTGGAAATAAGTAATCGCTCATCGCTTAGGGAGAGTACAACTGCGCATGCGCTGCTATGGGGCTCAAAGTTGTGTCCGAGAGATGGTTGTTGGGAAGCCATGTAGTGGTACCAGTCTTGCTGGTCCTCGGACGCGAGCCTGTCGCTAGCTCAGGCTCAATGTGCATTGGGGATCATTGGTCATCGCGTGGTAAGTTGATAGGCTGTAAAGTGCGAAGGGATCGATTTGGCACAATTCTATACAGCATCCGCAAAAAAAGGGCGACAATTTGATGATGAAAGGACACATCAGAAACTTAGAGCGGGATGGAACTTTTTAGGCTTGCCAGGCTCGTCTGACATGGGGGAGAATTTAAAGCTATATGCGAGCTTAATGTCCACAGCTAACTTTCGTAAATGTTTCTCCTCAGAACCATCACAGCAACGATTACAAACGATGCCTAATGCCACCCACAGCCGAGCCTTGTACAGGAAAATTGGGCAAACCTCGGTCAAAACACGACTTATAAATATCCTAACGCCACTCCTAGTAATCTCGAAAGCACAATATCACGACCGTCAACGTAGTCGGATCAGCCTCGGTAACATTGATATTACCCACTGTATGGACCGTCCTACCCAGTGCGAAATAATTTGCCCAAAACCGAATAGGAGAGTGGAGACGAGGCTTCTACTAGACCTGAATTAAGTCGTGAAACAATTTTCGCCATCGCTGCAGTAAATTTTCATCGAGCCCTCTAGAACGGCACCGTGCCGTCGTGCTATAAACTTGGAATCACAACAGATTTCAGGATTCCTCAACAGCAGGAATCCTAACGGCAAATTGATAACTTACCGAGGATAATTGCTGTTCTCGAGAATATTTAACGTATCCAACGCTTCGGATGCATAATACTGTAAATGCACTTGCGCGTCTACGCCGTTCCTTTAATGCCGAGAAATTCAGCGTTCCAATAACAACGGAGATATAAAGATGCGGGAAAGACTCGACTCGGATCTGGTGTATGAACGGCAGAAACTGACAGACGGTGGAGCTGGCTATGAGCACAGCAGGTGTGAGCAGCCCAATACTGCACACAAGGAGCAGAGAATCGACAGGAACCTTACGTGTGATTCACCGCCCACCGTAATAATCCGGGTACCTTCCGAGTGCTTACTATGCCCATGTACCGGAACGAGAACTGTCCAACTTTCAAAAAGCGTTCTCGACTCCAGGAACATTTTTTGACAGTTCATTATAACATGAAGAGCATCTAGCGCAACTAAATCACATGCGTGTGTTCAATGGGGAAACTGCGAACCAGTGTGGACTTCCATAATGAATGATAGGTACGGCTCCGGCCGCTTTCAATGCTCATCTTCGGGCTTGAGATTCGAAAAAATTTAAAGTTCAGCAGTTCGCCTTGAGTACGTACACTAGAGTAAAGATCCAGGTATTGTTTTAGTGCATGCAGGCTGCTCGAAGATCGTAACGGAACAATTTTAGAAGCTTCTGAGCGGAAAATACATGATTAACATCAAACAGCTAAGCAGACAAACGCTTCATATCCCGGTCCCCGATAATGAACGTTCATATCCGAACCTTGGGATTGTTCGGGCAAAAGACCAGGCTGCGTAAGCTGAATATTGAATGTATTTGGCTGACACTAACTACAATGTAGATATAGGCTAATAAGCAGTTCGAGTCAACAGAAACAAAGATGAAACGGGGGAATAGAGCTGTGCAGAGTGGCCGGTGGAGTAGGGGGTTCGGGCCGGGATGCCGTAGCTATATAGTCTGTCACACATGTCACTAGTTCCTCAGCAGTATGCAGCCATGTTCATCCGCATATAGCTCACTCGAGGTGGGCTCTGCCCGCTTCACCGGACAATCGATGACACGGGTGTTCCTCAACATCCTCAATTACATAGAATTCTCCATGTTTCCTGAGTGGCTCCGCCGTAATGAACATTTGCGAGTCCATTCTACGGCAAAATATTATACTCACTACTAAAGATGCTACCAAGGTCGCAACATTCAACTGCAGCAAATTTTCAAACCACGACAATACGTCTGGCAATGCTTCGTAAGTGTCTCCGTATCTTGAACAAAGTACATTGTTTCTCTTTCTCAGATGTCTTGTTGGAATAAATGCGAGAACAAGGCAAATATTCCGGTCTAATAGTGAAAAGCCCTAGCAAACACGCAGGGAACAAATTTTTCGTACGGTACATTATATGCAATTTCTACTGATAGGTTGAACTATCTACCATATTACGCAGCCATACTGTCAATAAAAAATAAATAAGCTGGAGGCTATCAAACCCTCAAACTGGCGGAAGCAAAAACAAGGGTGCGGCGAGCGTTCCGTTGGCTATCATGGATCGGAAACTCCAACATGTTTTTCCCATAGGTATCCAAGTTCTAATAAAATGGAGTGCCGAGTTTATGCTTTGATGATTTTGTGCTTGTTCCACAACAGGCAATTTTACACAATTTCAGTTAGTTTTTATTACATTTTACACAGCCAAGATCGTACCCGCATGATTTCTTCCAACATACTGAAAAAGGCACAAGTACCTGCTGCAAGTTAGTGTTGGCCCAGGTGCCAAGTTACAACTGCTCATTTACTACCATCAGGGCTCAAAGTTGTGTGCATTTAACAGTCGATATGATCCATGTAGTGGTGCGACTAGTAATTTAGTAGTACTTTTGCACAAGCTAAGACTCAGTGAGAACCGGGACTTAATAATATCAGCGTTGCAGCAATTTTCTTCGGCCTGCGAACCTGCCCTTTGTGACAAACCTCAAACCTGAACCCCATGTCTGGTCCAGAAGCTCTTGGATCTTGAACCTTAGCAGCTAACCATGAAGTCCAGGTCCATGTTCGGTCCAGGTTCACCAGATTCATGGACTGAGCTGCGGCAACACTGGTCCAACTTATTGACCATCACTTGGTAAGAGCGAATAGATTGTAGAGTGCAAGGAGACCAAGCAGGCAGAGAACTTTATATGGCATCGAGTGATCTCAAAAAGAGCATCAGTTTGACAAAGCACAGTTATTACTGTATCAGATGCCTAATGCAAGATCAGACTTCTATATAAATGGGCTCGCCAATCTCATCTCACATGGAGTGGAATTCAAAGCTGCACCGAAGAACACATCCACAGCTGGAAATTGGAAGTGTTCTATTCAGACTATGTGGTATTATCGTGCTTATTTCACTGTTTATAATTCGGCAAGCATTCAGTTGGCCTTTGAACAGTCACTCTGCCCTTCCAAAGTCTGATTAGACAATCATGCTTCAAATTGAAACACACTCTTCCCTCTGAGACCTTTCCATGGTCCAATTGATATGGAAAGACTCAATTACTGAAGAGTTAGCCATGTTGGTTAAGATGATGACTGCAATAGGATACCATGTCTACCAATTTCGCATTTAAGCACCATCCAGCCTTGGAAGAAAGAGGTTGAGACTCACAGAGGCCAAAGCAAATATATCAGAAATAAACTGAGCGGCTGCAAAAATTGCTGTATTCGCAGGGCTGTATATGTTCAGCAGGGTAATAGCTGTATAGAGGGCTTGTATTGTGCAATATGTGGCACCAGATTCAATCAAGAGAAGTAGGATATTCTGAATCCTAGTTCTTCTGTGGACTGCAGCTTCTTTCAAGGTATGATGGTGATTCCTGCACGTAGTGGAAGGTGAGAGTTGAGTAGCAGCATGGAAGAAGAATAAAGCACTTACCATGCCTTCCATGCAATCAAACTTGTTGCAAAAATGTTGACTATGAGGGAAATGACGACGGATAACCAGTCTAAGATGGTATCGGAGCGGGATATTATCAACCTGATATCGATGTTATCCAGGATACAATCAGCAATACTGATCCCTATTTGAATTTTCGTGCCCGCACAGGATTCAGTGCTGAGCGAACCATTATGGATGCTACTACACACCAATGTTTATGACCATGAGAGCACAAAGTGCAACCCTCCAATGCCTTTCCTGCTGAAATAATACCCACGCTCTCCAGATTACAGTGAAATCGCTTAAAAGCATCTAGATAACAGAATTTAGCTGTTGGATGAGGAACATAAAAAAGTAAACTCGCAGGAATTGTTACATCCCAACTTGACATATATTGCAGTGGCAATGTTTCCTTGATTGATATCTGGGCCTTGGTTTCAAGTTCTCCCTGGACTTCTGGCTTGATTGAAACAAAAACAACCTGGTCTTGTATGTGCGGGAAAGCTGCTGCAACAATAGTGGACCAAGTCGATGCCGTAAAAGCAATGATAAGGCAAGTGAGCAGGATAAATCGTGAATGGTTCCAGGCTTTAGTTCTATAAAGGAGGTAAAAATTACAATCCAGCAAACATGTTAGCTCAAATTCTTGAAAGTAGTTTTGGAGATTGCATACACTAGGAGGTGAGTCGCAATGAACACTCCTAGAATGGATACACCTAGAAGAAGTAATTCATTATCAATTATTTCCACATGACATAGAGAGTTTTAACAAGGTTAGGTCACACATACCAAGGCCGGTCACCAATACTAATACATCAGATATAATGTTGGTGCGGATGTCAGTGGCATAGGAGGCAATGATCTGCTGCTCTTTGGGAGTCATGACTAGAGTAGAGAATACTTCGTTTGTCAATTGTTCCTCTTTATATACCATGGTACCAATAGCTCTATCAATCATCATGATGCTAAAATTGGGATTAGTCAGCACTGCGGTATGACTTCTGAATTCACATCTGGCATTAGTGATTATGTTGTAAAACTGAAGAAAACAGGTGGGTAAAATTTGATAAATTTGGACGGACAGGTGTATTTCTGAAGCATTGTATTTAATTTGTACGAGCCCTGTCAGAGAAGCGGTTACCAAGATCTCCATTGCAGTTGGGCACACAAACTTTTGGATTAGTGCCTTTGTCACATCACCAAAATGATGTGCGGCTCATTTTCTGGTGTCTTATTTTATTGGACAAAATAAATGTACCTTGTTTGTTGTACCTGGCTGGTTGTTTACATATCATGATCATGATCTGATCATTGTCCAAACTTGCTGATACAAGAAGTCAATAATCTCCATCCTGAATTGTAGCCATGATAACAATTGTGATTGAAGTTCTTGGTTTTCCTGTCTGATACTTGCTTCACTATTCCTATGTCAATAAAAAAACAAAGCTGGTATGAAAACAAGGGGAGGGGGTCTGTGATCATAATCATTGATTGCAGAACAGGGATCCAAGGAAACAGCCCATGATTGTAGTTCAAAACACAGATGATGTAGATGTTACAACCTTTGATTTTCGTCTAATAATGGCGCTCTCTCATCTCAGGTCCCAGGAAGAAAGCACCCGGTTCATTAGCAATTACATGGTCAGGGACAAGCGGAACTTTATGGCACAAGAAAGTTTTTGGTCTGTTGTGCGGAATGAGGATCAATTGGAACCTTTATCATACTACAGGACACATCAATAATGATGAGTCCATGCAAAGATCACTATCTGTAATGGCATACTAGATGTATCAACTCTTTGCAAAAAAATGAATTGTATATGCCTCGCTTACCGAGTCTCTGGTAATTCCAAATATACTATCTTTGTTGTATCACACACTCAGTCGAGACGTGGTCTACCAGATATCACTACATCAAAACACTGCGGACGGAACTCATCACTTAAACGTAGAAACCAACCACATATCAGCAGAGGGAGCTCGGTAAAGATGCGGCAAATTCCGCTAAACAATATCAGTTGTCTACATTGGCGAATACGGTGACCAGACTGCGTTCAGGCCTCATGTAGAAATACTAGCCCATGACACACTTTGCCTTCTAACAAATTCTGGAAAACAACATGCAGCTTCTTATTTGAGGATGTTTATTACATACTTGAGCTTGTATTCGAGCCAGGTACAGACCTTCTGAGAAGGGTTACCAAACAAAATCACAGAGGAGGGTATATAAAAAGCAGACAGCATTGCGGAGATAAACATCCCAACTCAATGTTGCTTTGATAACCTTCATGTTCTCAGTGACGGTGCACCGAAAGTGCATGAGGAAGAGTAAAACGGCATGACATTTGAGGTGGAAAATGATCTACATCGATCCTGAGTCAACAACGAACATTCAAAGACAATAATATTGAACCTTCACCGCCTTATTCTACTCCCGATGCCTCAAGAATGTCCAATTATGAACATAATTTCGTCATTCTACACCGAAACTTGCCAAATAAACTTTCACACATTGTTCACTTTCGACCATCTGAGGTGCATGACCACTTGGTCGAGGCTTGGGCAAAGGTATGCGTGTAAGAGAGGGTTGAACGGAACGGCGTACATTGAGTGTCTACGCTATGACAGAGGTTAGGCAAGGGAATAAATTGATTCTATTGCGTAAGATAATGCTCACCAATCTCATCCAACGACCGGATCCTAATCTCATCCTGTAATTAACGATGGCGTCGCTTCACATGTAGGTCAATACGTCGGCCGTGTCTACATTCAAAATGTGAGTAAATTGAACTACTTGAACGAATTGGTTTGTGTAGACCTTCATGGATTATCTTGACAAACAAGCTAAAGTTCGAACGGGGGACAAGCTTTATGTGGACGATCGTGGCCTTTTCGAAGGAAACCGAGCCCTCGCCAATACCAATTGTGCAAGTCAGAATCCAGCAATATTCCTACATCGATAATCTCAGTATCTGACAAGGTAAAGAAGAAAGCTCGAAACGCACGGCCAGCCATTCAATCTAACGTTTTTTGGACGTTCCCTTCCCCCCTCCCGACTTCGATCATATCCTATTATATCCTATCGCTTCCATTTGGCATCGAGTTGGTTGTGAATTTAGATCCGTTCCTCATTTCGAGGCAGTGGCTACCGAGCAACTGCCTTGACTAATAGTGGAAGCCAAGTAGAAAAAATTCCAGTAGCTGCCGTTTTCACCAGAGAAAGATTGCCGTACCTAGAGTAGCACTTTCGTCGTTGACCGATTGCCCCATCATGTTCTGACTCATAGGTATTTTACTGCAGACAATAGAGATAGAGGGAGTGTTATGCATGAATAACTGACGGCCAGTCAAAAAAAAAACTCAAGTCGACGCACCAAAATTGCCGGGGAGCCTGTTGTTTTGCATGTACGCTTGTAACCATTCCAACTATTCTGTCGTTTTAGCCCTATTCAGCTTGGTAGGTTCAGCCGAGTTCGGAAGGGCTGACAAGGGATCGGGGCGATTCAGCTGGGCTAGTGAGGTTGCTTGAACTAGAAGGATTGTGCCGCCTGCACGAGAGAAATCATGCGAGCGATAAATGAGCTGATCAAAAGCCTAGTTAAAATTTGAATCACATTTCCACCTCACCCTCTGTTCTCCTTTTTTTGTTCCCCTCAATCCCACATCCGTAGACCCATCGCAACTTGCAGCTGTTTCCGCTTCATCTCAGCAGTCGGGTTTAGGTGGTCCCGTATTCGTCGTATAGGTGTGCCGAAATCGAGCTGATAGACATTTACTTCTGCGTTTCCGGGTCCCCGAGGTTTGAGATGGTAGTAGATTAGAAGTGAACTAGAACGATGATAGCAAGATGGAAAGACGGGAGCGAGATACTCGGGCGGCTAAAATCACCGGCGTCTGACTTTTCTTATCCCCCGAGAGCCCGCTTCGCCAGTCATGTCAAAGCTAGGCTGCCGTCTCAAAATTCACTTCTAGCACTGGTTTACCATTACAACCAACCGCAGCAACACACTTCAACGGCTCCTTCGGCCAGTAGTCGGGTGTTTGATCTTTGACTTTCATTTCAAGGGCGTTAAAACCGGGACGCAGTACGAAAAGTTTGTGGAGAGGAAGTAAGTCCCTCCAGCCCACCGTTGTTTAAGTGAGTGACAGTCAAAAGAGAAGCTCAAGGCACTTTAGTTGCAGAGAACATTTTTTCATCGCATAAGCATTTGCGATCCTTCTCAGGCCATGGATGAAAAAGCAAGCAATTCAGTGTCGTAGTCATCCTCACTCCATCTGCCCTTCCTGAGTCCGTGTGCAAGGTGAGGTGAGATTGTGGTGATATTTAGTTAAGGCGATACTTGGGCAGCTAAATGTAATCTTCAGCTTATCTTATCTGTGGAGAAGGCACTTTGCCCATATCGTCTGCAAGCTGGCTTCTCCGAGTGTTAGACATATCATCATTTCTTCATTTTTCAAATACACAGTCAAGCACACGCGACCCAGATTGACATGAATTGAAATGAAACGAGGAAAAGTCCTAAGAGTTGAATGCGCCCTAACCGACGAGCACCTTCAACCCCAACAGAAAAAAACCTGCTCCTACCCGCCGACAGCAAGGAGACTCAACAAAAATGCCAAGTGAAAGTCCCGGGTGCAGGAGGGAAGGAGAGCTGTGCATGCATCCCAACATTTAACCCGGCTATGTTGAAGAACTAAGTGGTGCGATGGGGCAGAGGTGGGGAGTGGTAAGACAGATTGTGGCCGATCATGATTTGACTACGGCTCAATCACAGAAAGGGAAGGATGATTTCAAGAGGAGCAACTCACCCTAGCAAGACATCTGTCACGGTTGTATATCTCTCTCGTTCAATAGCTGAATATATTTAACATGCTAATCGGAAAGAATCAGAACGATCATAGTCGTACGACGGCACCAAACACTAAAGACACGAACCTGCCGATGTTATTATGCTTCAGATTTCATTGATTCCATTGGTTCACACTAGTCCGCATTTCACAAACTCCAGGGGTACAGTCTTCATCACCCTTCGAGCTTTGCGGAAGCTCATGCTGAGCGATGGCACATTTGTCGAGCATTGATAGTTGCAGACATGAGGGTGCGTGAGGGCCATCCTATCGTGTCAAAGATGGATTAGGAGTGACACATTATTATACTACTTAAACTAGGCAACTAACCACTCTAACCCTCGTCAAATCATTTATAATAGTCTTGGGTCCAGAATGCTCGCGAAAGACAGAAGATGACAACAGTTTGATCGGAAAGTCAGCGGTGACAGAGCGGCGGTATCATTACTGCGTCTACGCGGCTCAGGGTCTCCGCGTAGTCCGACATACTGTAGCATGCTTGATTAATAACAAAGCCGAGTAAACCTTCGAACACAGCATCGGTGAATCATCCAGCAACGAAGCACTCACTGATGTGAAGGCTTTAATACGTGCCAAAAATGAAGCGCGCCCTTGTCTGACAAGCTATGTCGACTATGCCTGAACGCAGTGGAGTATCGCTGATAATTAAGTTATGCATAATTTGAGTGTCCACCTTGGGCTTCCAATTTGCATATGGATTTACAATAGCCCAGGCATTGCAAGCTCGTCCGGACTGCAGTTGGACTTCCCGAGGAGGACAATGTAATAGTAGATACATTGAGCGTATCAGTTCTTGGTCCAGAGCCAGTAATAAATCTTACCTCACCTTAACTTTCCTTACCCTTACCTTACCTTACCCTTACCTTACCTTACCCTTACCTTACCTTACCCTACCCTGGCCAGGTATCGGATACATGCCTGGACACCGGTTTCCCCATTATACCCTCCTACGCCGAACGAATGTTTGGTTACTACTGATGTGCTAAACCAAAAATGTTGGTGTAAAGAAACTTCTGCAGTTCTCAGTGTGATTGCTCAATTTTGAGATATGCCGAACAGACGTTTTGATCTTTATGTAGTTTGAGTTTTAGAATGGCGGCACTCGCTGACACGCGAACCGGGACTGTTTTCCGAAACGGTAGGAGATATGCGACTTGCACCAAGTGTGCACCATCCTCGTTCATTAGAGAAAGACTGCATCGTCTCACAAGATTCTGACTGAAATAACAAACATGATTTGTTAATTGAATGTACAGAAAAGTTCGAGGAAAAACGGTTTAGAAATGCCCTCATACGAAAATATTTTTATTAAGGTATGAATTCTAGGTCAATTCTAAGTACGGTCCGATGCACCTCTAGTACATTGATCGTAGAGGATTGTGGATAGACATTTCCTACCTCATTGCATTCTCCTGCTGCGTTTGAATTACCGAAAAGAAGAAATAAAAATAAAAAAGGAAACCGAAGGTCTAAACTTAGTTCAGAAAAGCTACAAGGAATTTAATTTCGGTTATCGCTGATGATAAGAATGCAAGAATGCAAGTCATACCTATGAAGAAATTTTCATTATATATCATCCACCTCATACCCTGTACATGTGTCATGAAGGATGGATTGAATTATTCAGGCTATTCCATGAAATGTGACTCTTGGCCACACAAATGTATTCGACTCATTGGAGTCATTGCTTATGAGCCTGTATATAACGTCTCGTTCCTAGGCATGTTCCCTGATTCCTCGGAATTGATTGCGATGACCCGTAGCACGCTGACGCGTGGCTGCAACGTGGCTGTGTAAGTTTGCCTGGTCACACAGTTTGCGTAAACGGCGAATACTTACTGTCGTCCGGTGGATGCGTCTTGAATATTTCCAATTCAGACAGGTCGGTTGAGGAGTGTTTGTAACAATGGTCGAGCGTTAGGACTCAAACGTTCGTACTACTAATCTCTTATCTCCAGCCCTCCTACTAGCCGGTGGATCTTTGCTTAATATAGGATTTGCTCCATACCTTATCAACAACAAATGCCTCATCCCCAATTGCAGATCTAAATGAGCGACTACGGCAACTATCTCAGATTCTAGTGGCTTGATCGATGGTTCTGTCGGACATGATTTATTTATTTAATTTTTTTTTGGAACTTTCATCTCTTATTCTCGTTTTTTTTCTTGATCTCACAGATAAGATCACCGTAATCATTGATCAATTGGCTAATTTCGGTCCTTGTCTAGTTAAACATACTTACTATTAATCGAAGTAATCCACATGTTACAAAAATTAATATCCGGGTCCTAGACTCATTTTGACGCATTCCTTGACAGGAGACTGGTGACTTTGTTGTGCTGAATACCGGGCTTGTACGGACCTCAGTGAGCAAATATCATTTTCAAGTTCCAATCTTCATGTTAACAAGTACGATGGACCTGTGTGCACTGAAATACATAAGAGAGGTGGGTTTAAAACACTAGACATAGCACTTTTCACCCTCAGTATTCATGACTCCCCAAGAGCAACAGAACATCTCCAGTTATGCCACGACCATCTATGAGGAAATGATACCATTAGTCATAGTATCGGTAACCGGATTCGGTATGTAATGCATCCATCAGACAGAAGAATCTATTTCTTTATCTTGAATTTTCTAGGTATTTCTATTCCGGGACTAATTATTGCTACTCACCTCCTGATGCAAGTAGTCTCAGTGTCGATTCTAAGAATGTCCGCTTAGATGTCTGTTTGGTTATGGCATTCCAATAGGACCAAATCATGGACCTATTCCAGAATTGCTTTGCTTATCTGCCTGATTGTTGGATTCATTACCTTGACTTGGAGCACCTTTGTCAATGCGGCACTTCCGCTACTAATGGACCACTTTTATTTCGATATAATAAAGCCAGGGGTGCACTGGGAAAAAATCTCTCAGATTGCAAACAGTAAAAGGTTGCCAATCAATTATCTAGATACCTGGAATATAACAATTTCGGTAAGTTAAAGAGATTATAGAACATTCTTAACTAAATAACTTCATCACTTAATTCAGATGTTCCTGAGTGATATAATTTTAGTCTGGAGAACATGGATATTGTTTCAACGGGGAGGGCTCTGGAAGGTTACTCTTATATTTCTCATGATTATAAGTACCGGTGAGTTTGGATGTGAACGTAAATGATGGCAGGCTCACTTAATTCTTTTTATGTCACAATATAGCAATTAATTTTGCAGATGGCATCCTGGATGATATTGACATGGAATTAACAACATTCAATGCCAGCACAGTTTTGAACTGGTTATCAGTTATCATTTCGCTGGTGGTGAACTTGTTTGCAACAGGTCTGATTGCATGGGAGGCATGGTAAGTGCTCTAATTTTTTTGGCCAGAGTTTTCCAACCCCGAAAATTGACCATGTAAAGGTATCACCATCAAACATTGAAGGAAGCTGCCTTCCGCAAGAAAACTAGGGTTCAGAATATTCTACTTCTACTGGTTGAATCTGGAGCTATATATTGTATTGTACAGGTCTTTTTTAGCATTTTCACCCTGATGGATATGTATGGACCTCCAGATGGCTTTACTAACTTTTCTCTAATATATGAGATCACTACATCTGTATTTATCCTTGCTTCTGTGAGTCTTGTTCCTTTGCTGAGGACTTGCTCAACTCAGAAAAAACTTTCTAGGCCTGGTATCCTATTGCAGTTGTCATTCTGGTTAACCGTGAAAGGGCTCCTATAATTGAATCCTTTCATATCGATCAGACTGCGGAAGACTCTCATGTGGATGGCTATGATAGCATTATTGTTCACTCCGACACTGGAATGAACTCCTTGGAATGAACTTCGGGTAGCAAATTCAAACACATTAGCCGCGGTAAAATACCCAAAAAATACCTATAGAATTTGGGTAACATTACTTACACTGTCACATTTTCAAGCAATCCTACTGCTGTACTGGCACATAAATACTATGACATTTTACAACAGTCTAGTCTCCTGTAAGCCGAGACCATGACGGCTATTAAAGTGATGTACTATACCATTTCAATCAGTTTGGCAAATTCCCATGATTAGCGCCCAAAAAAATAATTAAAAAATTAAAAAATTCAAAAATCAAAAGAAAGTTATTGGCGGGGTCTCTGGAAATTGGCCGTGATTGCTGACCTGATCGAAATGGTGCAGTATAGGTCATAACCTTCTTTACATGTGAATTATGTATTTATTTCTGTCCGAAGGCAGCCCTAGAAAGTAGAAACTGTACAGAAGCCATCATATCCGCTCCGCCTATCATACAGTTAAAACACTAAGGCCAAGTAGAACTAACAGCCATGGCTCAGAATTTATGAACCTGGATATACCCAAATCGCTCAACCAAGAAAATCCAAATTGAAAAGATACCATGGGAACAAACCTGCTTCTCGGTATATCCAAGCTCTTTCAATGCACCCTGGAGCTTCCCTTGTCCCGTATACCCATTGGGTCTATTACCTACTTTCGGTCCAGCAATTGCTGCGAGCATAGAGGGGGGGCCTAAAGGCATTCACCAATGATGAGTGAAGATTTTTTGAATTAGCTGTCGATCAGAGATCTTATGCCTACCAGAAACGAAAAATTTGATTCGGAGATTGGTCGCAACAACGTCCTGTGGTGATGGAGCGTATCTTCGAATGATTTCGGCATTGATACGACCGGTCTCTCCTGAAGCAAGGTCAGTATAATTCTGTAGTAGCTCATCTGCGGTCAGATACGCCAACGCACCATCCCAATCTGTAGGAGCACGGCCAGAGAGAACATGGATGTATTTAAAGTAATCAGGATAGTCATTTTGATATGTTTCTAGCTCATCACGCATGAAAATATCCTTCTCTGTTCTGTTCCCATTGAGAAGGATGAATCTGGTTCTGTTAATTGGATTCTGGGATTTGAGAGAATACTCAAGAATTTGGACAAGAGGAGCGCTGAGGATTTGGTCATTACCAAGTGAAGTTCGGAAAGCTATAAAGGAGGGCAGAGACGCACATTCCTGTTCCGCCAGCAATCAAAATAACGGTTTCATAGGCATTGACTGTATGTACACAGGTAAGTTATCGGGAGTGCTAAGCATGCCAAGTTATACACTTTTATAAGGGAGCTTTGAAGGAACAGATTGAAGGTATCCCTTGATCCCAAGTCTCTCCCCAATCTATCCAAAGGGAAAAAAAATACAAGAACAAAATGATTTCAGTTCTTCGAAAATAATTGAGATAAAGATACCTTCAGCTCATGAATGTAGTTAGACATTAGGCCACGTCGGTGCTCTGTTCCATCATTACCCCTTTTGCCTGGCTTCTTTTTGACAACGAAAGACAAGATACCAGGGGAGTCTCGTGTAGTAACGGGTGTGTATGCACGGAACACAGGAGGGAACATTCTTCCATCCACCTCTTTCACTTGAGGTATTCCGGCCGGATTGTCTTTGTGCACTGCGATTCGGACTGGCCTAAAGTCATCCTCCCATAACGGCTTCTCGCTAGGTGAGACGACAACGCAGGTGGAGGAGACAGGAGCGTTGGAGACCAAATCCGGATTATCGAATGCAAAGTCAAACCTGAATTGAAGGAATAAGAAAATTGATTGGGAAGAGAGTCAAAGATGCACCTCGACGTGTTTTCTGTAAACTTGACGACATTCTTTAGTTTAAGCCAGGTGAAAGGATACTTCAAGCCGGGTGAATCTGGGCAAGACTTGTTGCAACTGAGAGCCCTTTCATGTATATGATTGTCATGGTCAAGAATATGGACTAAGGAAAGAGATGGTTTGTTATGGTCGACCCGATAAAATCAAAAACATCACTAACAGGCCTCGATATAATCAGCCTGCCAATCGGGGATGGGTTCATCTCCTGGCCTGGGGTTTCCATTGGCATTTACTGGTAGGGCCGGACAGTTGATGGCCTTAGTCTAATTCGTATCAAACAACAAGATGGTATGGAGATGGGAAACTTACACATCTCTGATTGGAAAGGTCGACGGCTTTGGAGATTGCATCGTATTGCTCCGGCGTAGGTTTACACGTTCCAGTGCAGACTATGTGGAAGTGGTAAACTAAGTAGGGTAACGAAAGATGAGACCTTACGTAGCTCAACTTCTTCCTCTGTCATCTTGGCCCTCGCAGCTATGGCCTTGCAGTCCATGCCTGTTGCAGGGTTATCAGGCAATAATGACTGCGAGGATTACACAACTCACCAGTTCTCTTCATGGTTGCTTCGATGGCTTTGCACGCAACGGGGCCGGTACTAGTAGCCATTGTGGACGATTGGTCAAGGACATTTGGTTTAGGTCCTTATAAAAACAGATACATTCATCTTGATAAACGTGAGAAGTAACGTAGAAGCGACAGCCGCCTCGTTCGAGTGTGCGATGAAATAGCATCGATTACAATTGACCGTTTGGCGGACAATAACCAGCCTGAGACCATTAGGATAATTGGGGTTCTAAATTCGACGCTGTTGCTTTACTGAATAGTGATTTCAACGATATACAAATGGAAGGAAGTTCTATGTCCCATGCCCTCTTTCATTCATTGTTCTAACTTCATGTCATGTTCATCATACACGTTATAGCATGAAATGCAAACTCGTGCATGGTTATCTCCTTGGGATACGTATTGGGTTAATCTGGATCCATCTATTAAATCGATAACATCGTAGAATACTTCTCAGGGAGAGGAAGACGAACAAGCTAGTCAAACTAGCTCCGAGAAGGTTTTACGGTTGGCCATGGACCTGCACTGTCCGATTGGTTGCGAGGGCGGTTGTTCCTCGACGGATAATGTAGTGGAATTTACAGTTGCAATACCTCTATTCGCCCTGTTTTCAGCCGGGACTTGCGAATTCAGTATCGATTAATGCTGATAACGACCTCCTTCCTTTATCCCGTTAATCCGCCATTTGGGAAGAGATCTAATCATCTATTACGACCGAACACCTAAATTTTTCGTCCTTTTACAGAACCTCTTTTGGCACAATACATCCAATGAGACTGTGCTCAGGCCAGGTGCTAGGCCATGAAACGCTTTGCCTTTCGACAAATCTCTGAAACTAAAGTATAGCTTTGGATTTGGGAATGTCGTATCCAACCATGTCGAAGCTACGTTGTCCTTAAGCAGTCCAACAGGGCTTTTTTTTTGGATGACTATCGGGTGCTCAATGCACGGTGCACCTAAAGTGCACGAGGACGAGCAAAACGGTATATCATTTGCGGTGAAATAGTGATCTACATCGATTCTGAGTTCATGACATACGCATGAAAATGAAATTATCAAACCTCCTTCTCCTTACTCTATCCCAATGCTGAAGAACGTCCAATGATTGGCATAATCTCGTCCTTCTACCCAAAACTTGCCAAAATCAACTGATAGTACGTCGGTCGTGTTCGGAGAATCCCAGATTCAAAACGGGAGTAAATTGAACTGCTCGAACGAAATGACCTTCCTGGATTATCTTGACAAACGAGCTGAAATTCGAACGGATGACAAGCTTGATGCAGACGATAGTGGCCTTTTCAAGCCTATACCGATTCAGCGGGTCAGGATTCAAGCAATATTCCTACATCAATAACCTCAGAATCTGACAAGGTGAAGAAGAACGCTCGAAACGCAAGGCCAGCCATTCAATCTGATGTTTTGGATGTCCCCTTCCCCCCCGGCTTCGATCATATCCTATGATATCCTATCGTTTCCATTTGGGATAGAGTTGGCTGTAAATTTGGATCCACTCCTCAGGTCGAGGCAGCAGCTAGACATGCAGAGTCTACCGGACAAATGTTGACTAGTAGCAGAACCCAAGTAAAAAAAATTCCCGTCAGTGCCGTTTTCACCAGGAAAAGATTGCCGTACCTAGAGCAGTACCTTCGTCGTTGACCGATAACTGATCGAAAGCCCAGTTATTATTCGAAGCACGTTTGCAAACCACTCTACATCAACCTCTGTTCTCTTTTGCTGGATACTGTCACCAATTGCACATCCGTAGCTAGACCCAGTTGTATCATCTCAGCAGTTGTGTTTATGTGTGTTTAGGTGGTTTCGTATTTGTCGTATACTAGTTGTGTCAAAGTTAAGCTGACTGATATTTAATCTCGCATTTCCGAGTCCTCAAGGTTTGAGATGGTGGTAGATTAGAAGTGAACTAGAACAATGATAGCAAGATGGAAAGACGGGAGTGTTCGATTAGCGACAAAGCCGAGTAATACCTTCAAACACTGCGTTGGCGAATCATCCAGCTACCAAGCACTCGGTGACCGTCCGTAATCTGAAAGCTTCCGAAGATAGCGACGGTAAGGTTTGGTTACGTGCCGAAAATGGAATGCACAAACGTGTACTCCGTTTCCCAGGCGGCCAGGCCCGAGTCTACTTGGACGTTGGTTTCCCCATTATATCCTCCCCCACCGAACGAATGTTCATTTACTATCGATGTGCTATTTTGCTTTCATTTTGCAGTTCTTCGTGCGATCGCTCAACCTTGAGACATACTGAACAGACGTCCTGATCTTTAGTTTGGGGAGTTGATACATACCCGAACCGGCACTTTCTGAAGCGGTTGGGGACATGCGGTTTCCCCCATCCTCGTTCATGTAGAAGACTGAATTTCTGATAAATTCACCGATTGGGCTCAAAGGATTATAACTGACATAACAAACATGATTCGGCAATTAAGTGTACAGAAATGTTCGAGGAAGAAGGTTCAGAAATGCCCTCACACGAACTTTTTTTTTATGAAAATATTAAATCTAGGTCAACTCTAGGACATTGATATGAAAGGGCTGTGTGTTGACATTTCTCACCTCTTCGCGTTGTCCGGCTACGTTGGAATTACTGAAACCAAAAATATATGAAAAGACAAGCTCTAAAGAATTTAATTTCGGCTATTGCTGATGATAAGAATGTAAGTCACAAGTCATATCTGTGAAGAAGTATATATACTCAATTACATAGCCGCGCCTCATTCCTCATTGGCATTCCGTGTACATGAAGGACAGATTGAATTATTTGGTACATAACAACCGAAAGCCCTTCCATTACATGTGACTCAACTCTTGGGAGTTGGATGAATGGGACACGACACATATTCGGCTCATTCTAGTCATTGCTCATGAGCTTGTACATGAGTACTAAAGGAGACGTACCAGAGGGGTTTTTGATTAACGGTTTGTTCGTTCCTAGGCAAGTCCCTTGATTCTTCGAAGTTGATGGTGGTGGCCCGTAGCACGCTGCTGTATGGCTGAGTAAGCTTGCCAGATCAGACAGTTGGCGTAAACGACAAATGCTGTCGTCCCGAGTCATTACTTTGCGTCTAGCCTATGTCTCAATTCAAATCAGGCTGGAGCTTGCGGATAATGGTCAGCACTACTACTCTAATTTCTTATCCTCCAATCAGCCCGTGCTTCCTTGAGGCCTTATACTGATAGCATCGTAGGCTTCAGTTAGTAATAGTGATCTCGCTCGGTCTTCAGAATAACAAACGCCTATTGCAAATTCCAAATGACCGTTTATACTGACTATCTCAGCTTTCAGTGGCTTGGCTGGTGATTGGGTCTCAATGATAACATCTCTTGCTCTCTTTTTTTTTTTTCATTTCATTCCTCTCACAAACAACATTATTGATGCATCTATCGTGAATTAGCTAGTTGTACATGCTTCCTGTTAATAAAAGTGAAACAGACATGCCAGAAATTAATATCGGCCTCCAGGCTCAATTCGACTCGAAGGATCCTGCATAATGTGTTCCTTGACAGAAAAACTTGTGGCTCAATCATCTTCGTTGTACTGCATGCCAGGCTTGTTCGGGCTTCAGTGGGTAAATACTACTTCCGAAACCAAAGCCCTGTGTGCGTTGTGATCTATAAAAGAGATGCAATAAAGACCTAAACTATAGTGCTTTTCACCCGCCTAAGTATCATGACTCCCCAAGAGCAGCAGACGATTTCCACTTTCGCTATATCTATCTATGATAAAACAATCCCATTAGTCATAATATCGGTTACCGGATTCGGTAAGTAATGTCTGATATACCTTCATTGGGTGCAACAAAATTTATTTCCTTTATCTCAATTCTGCCCAGGTATCTCTATGCTAGGGATAATTATTGCCACTCGCATCTTGATGTAAGTAATCTTGATGTGGATTCTAAGATTATCCACTCAGATGTCTGTTTGGTGGTGATACCCTAATAGAACCAAATCATGGACCTATTCCAGAATTGCTTTGCTTATCTGCTTGACTGCTGCATTTATCACCTTAACTTGGAGCACCTTCGTCAATGCGGCAATTCCGCTACTATTTGACCACCTTGATTTCGTCGGAATAAAGCTAGGAGTGCAGGAAAAAATTGACCAAAGCGCGAACAAGAAACCTTTGGCAGTGAAATATCTAGATACCTGGAATATAACAATTTCGGTAAGTTGGATAAGTTCATTCTTCATTAAATAACTTGATCATTACTTTATCCAGATGTTTCTGAGTGATCTGATTGTAGTCTGGAGAGCATGGGTATTGTTTCAACGGGGAGGACTTTGGAAGGTTGTTCTTATACTTCTTATGGTTATAAATATCGGTGAGTAAGAATGTAGATATAAATAGCAGGCTCACGAAACACTTTACAATACAGCAATTAATATCGCAGATGGCGTCTTGGATGACATCGAGATAGATGTAACTACATTGAACTCAAGCACAGTTTTGGACTGGTCATCAGTTATCATTTCGCTGGGGGTGAATTTGTTTGCAACAAGCCTGATTGCATGGGAAGCATGGTAAGTGCTTTAAAATCTTTGGCCATATTTTCCAGCCCTTCTATTTACCATGTACAGGAATCACCATCAAACAATGAAAGAAGCTGCCTTTCACAAGAAAACTAGAGTTCAGAATGTTCTACTTCTATTGGTTGAATCTGGAGCCATATATTGTACCATACAGGTTTTTTTTACCATTTTTACCCTGATGGATCTATATGGACCTCCAGATAGTTTTAACTTTTCTCTAATTTATGATATCACTACTTCTATATATATCCTTACTTCTGTGAGTCTCAATCCTTCTTTGTGGACTTCTTTGACTCAGAAAAAAACTTTCTAGGCCTGGTATCCTATTGCAGTTGTCATTCTGGTTAACAGTGAAAGGGCTCCCTTAATTGAATCATTTTATATCAACCAGACTGCAGAAGGCTCTCATGGTGTAGGCCAAAATTGAAATGCTATGGATTACCCTAACACTGGAAGGAATACTCTGGAATAAACTCCTGGGAGAAATTCAAAGGGATTAGCCGTAGTGAAATACCTACAGAATTGTGCAACATTACACTGTCATATTTTCCAAGCTATCTTACTGTTGTACCGCACATAAAATCTGAAAAGACTGAAATATATATCTATAGCCTGTTTACAAGATATATACACATGATTTAGAGTTATTTGTTTATGGCCCGAATTACAGTTGATCTCGAAGCAGTCTTGGATAGTGGAAACTGTACAGAATTCATCATATCCGTGTTACCCACCATATAGTTGAAGAAGTTAGTTCAGAATAGTGATGTGCCGGTTGGGGCTTGGCTCAGAGGCCCCGGCCAGGGCTCATCTAAATCTCAAGCCAGGCCCTATTTAACGGCCGGGGGCCGGCTGAGGTCTGGCTCAAGGTCAAGCCCTGGCTTGGAAGTTCATAATGAATCGGTACTAAATAATGAAATATCTTCACGCAACATCATCTCATTCATTGCTTTACCTTTGTTTCAACGTTCAATCTTCTCCTTTGCTTGTTAGACATGTGAACAGCTTTTCTAAGAAGGAAGAAGCTCGGCACCATTAGAGCAATTAGTCAGTCTGGATGATGGCGCTGGAATTTGCCACGATCATTTATTTATTTGTGAATAATAATTTTCACTGGGCATCTGTAGATGCGGTATGAGTCATTAACTGTACACCTCGATGAATTGCTACATATATCAAAGCTATTCGTACCCATTAATAAGCACCGGCTGAGAACCCAGCACATGGCCTCTGGAAATTATGAGCTGGGATGTGAGCCCTCTTGAGCCCTCAGCAAGGCTGGGGCCCAGCTAGAGCTGAATAGGGCCTGGCTTAAGGGTCTCGGGGCACTGAGCCCAACCAGCACATCACTAACTTAGAATTTATAAACCTGGATATAAGATCGCTCAACTAAGCAAATCCAAAAAAAACAAAAAAGTACCACAAAATTAAACCTGCCTCTCGGTGTACCCAAGCTCTTTTAATGCGCCCTGTAAGTTTCCTTGTCCTGTATACCCATTGCGTCTATCACCCTCTTTTGGTCTGGCAATTGCTGCAAGCATCGAGGGGGGGCCTGAAGGCGATCAACATTTATGAATTCACCTATTCCCAATCAGCTGTTGACCAGAGAATTAATCAAGATCCAGCTTACCACAAACAAACATCTTGATTTTGAGATTAGTAGCAACGGCGTCCTGTGAAGATGGAGCATATCTTCTAATGATTTCGGCATTGACGTGGACGATCCCCCCTGAAGGACCAGGGTAAGTAGAATTCTGTGGTAGCTCGCATGCAGTCAGATATGTTAATGCACCATCCCAGTTTGTAAGAGCACGGGAGAGAACGTGGATGCATTTAAAGTTATCAGGGTAGTCATTCTGATTGCTTCTAGCTTGTCACGCATAAATATATCCTTTTCTGTTCTGTTCCCATTGAGAAGGATGAATTTGGTTTTATTGATTGGGTTCTGGGACTTGAGAGAATACTCGAGAATTTGGACAAGAGGGGTTCTGAGGATTTAATCATTACAATGTGAAGTTATGGAGTCTACAAAGGAGGGAAGAGACGCACATTCCTGTTCCGCCCGCAATCAAAAGTAGCCATTGTGAATAATTGATTAGGGACATCTGGTTCAGGTCTTTATGAAAACAGATATGCCCATTTTGATATACATGAGAAATAACATAGAAACGACAGCAGCCCCCTTCGAGTGTGCAATGAAATACCATCGATTACAATTGACAGTTTGGCGGACAGAAACCAGGCCATTGGCATGAAGAAAACTGGGGTTCGAAAATTGACACTCGTGCTTTGCTGAATAATGATTTCCAGACTGTGAGCAAAGTAACTTTTCAAGTTACTTTTTCAATTCATTCAAGTTACTTGCAAGTTACGTGCAAGTAACTTGTTTTTCCCACGCTTGACAGCGGTAACTTGCCGAGCTTCGGGAAAATGTTACTAACTTGAGCTTCACTAAAGACTTGAGATTTTCTTTTAGTCATAAATGAGAGGTCCAGTATGAGCCCAAACTCAAGTATTGCTGTTTTCATGTTGCTGTTTGCAAGGGTGGGCCATCGAAATCCCTAGTTTGTACACCAGCTTGCTGAGTTCCCACGGACAGATAACAAACATTTTTCTGGTTTTTCTCCACTGGCATCTCGTGTAGGGCCATACATGCTCCATCAAGGAAATAATATGCTTATCACCACCAAACTGCATCTGTGAGTCATCCAAAGGCAAGTTTTTTTGATTGTCAACATACTAGAAGCCTTGAGCCAGATCATTCTCTATTGGCAACTGAAATCAATTGTACA
>KN834788.1:408888-442204 GCA_000827265.1 Collybiopsis luxurians FD-317 M1 | reverse complement strand
TTTTTGGTAACTCAAGTAGATATTTCCAGAGGAAGGCAAGAATGCTATATACCCTTTGCAACTGACTAGAAAAGTGCCGATAACTACAATGTTAATATCTAAGTTGATTGGAGTTCAACTCATCACCTGGTCCATTTCAACCCATCTATTGAGTGAATTAAAATAGACTTTTAAATAGAATAAGTACATGCAGAGGAAGCTTGTCAATGTTGTGGACTATTCTCTGTTTTTCAAAAGTTGATTATTGGAACTCACTTAAGTTGGGAAGCCAAATGAGTTCTGCCATAGTCTTCATGTTAGACAGTGTTACCTATGCATTGCAACATTTTATAGACCCAAAGTAAAGATATTTAATCATAGTATTGACCAATTTTCCATGAATGAATAATGCTTAGATTGGATTGTGAAGTGGACTTAACAGGACTGTCAGAGATAAGGTCTGTATTGGCTCAAATTTAAACAGGGAAGTCTGGGACTAGATACAATTTGAGAGCTTTCAATGGGTTTCTTCATTAATGTGCTATATGGGCCAATATCAACCGTAGTCAGAACTACCTTCAATTATATAAATTACCTCTGAAACTCTTGAATACATGCGAAATTTTATGTTATTAACCTTTCAAATGGAAAGCAAGCGCCGAGTGTACCAGCGTAAGCCATACTATCTAATTATCAAAGCACATTCAGTCTGAAGAATACCTCATGAGATGATTTACAGCAGCAACTGCAACTGGTTATTACAATTGTAAGACTAGTGAAGCAAAGTTACTGAGACGTACATTTTGCCGAGACTCGGCAAGTTAGCTGTCAAGCGCGGGAAACAAAAGTTACTTTGTCGCGACAAAGTAACTTAAGTAACTTAAGTAACTTAAAGTTACTTTTGTAAGAACAAGTTAGCAGAGTCTGAACCCGCCAAGTTACTTTGTCTGTCACCGTGATTTCCATGATATGAAAATGGAAGTTCTACGTCCCACGCTTCTTCATTCATGGTCCCAACTTCAAGTCGTGCTCATCGCACACGTTGTAGCATGGAATACAATCTCGTGCACGGCTATCCCCTTGGGATAACTATTAGATTAATTTGGGTCCATCTATGGATCGATAATCGTAGCACCAATAGTACAGCGTTTGAATAACTAGTCTGACCACTCCCTGAACATCCCATTCATGGTCGTGGCATCGATCTTTCACGAATTAACCCATGCATTCACAAAATATCTTTTTCTTTCCCAAGAGACCCCTATTCACAATGGGATCAACGACTCCGGTTTTCAGCTGGAATTGGCTATGTGGGGAATGATGCCAATAGCCGTGTGGGAGGAGCCAGACTTGACGAATGGGCAAGGAAAATTCCGTCGCCTCTCTTGTATCGTCGGGCAGTATAAAATCCCCTCGAAGCGCGGTTACCAAAAAGTCGGTAAGTACTCGGCGGGTATGCGTAGTGTTGGGATAACCCTAGACGAATCTAAAGCATTCTTTCTGTGAACAGATTCTCGATTTCTTCGAAAGGCTCTGGCAACCTTGCGCCTCGATCGACCGACGATGGTACCAACGAGAGAGACGTTAGACGATAACGCGGTACGGTGTCTCCCTAATATAGAAGCAGACGCGGGCGCGTTACCCATCGTCGGACTCTGACTGTCGTTCCCCGCCACAGGTGTCTGCGGCCGACTCGCCATCGTCGAATGAGTAGTCGAGTTGGAGCTCGAATTCGAGGAGGAAGAGTTGAACCGAAATTTGAAGAATCGGGATTCCTGAGGGGGCGGGGCGTGGTTCGTCGGTGGGGGCATGGCTTGAGCACTTTCTGAGGAAGATAATGGCGGAGAAGAAGGAGGATTACTGACGGGACTGAGAGGTGTCCTACCTCCGGATCCATTTCCAGCGACATTTTCAGTATGAGGGGAGCCGTCGGTTTTGAGGTCGGTAGAAAGAGAATTAACGTGAGTAGAAGAAGGAGTATGGTTTAGGGTAAACCGACGCCAGCCGACGTCGCGAGGATTTGTGCCATGCTACATCATAGAAATAAGCTTCGGTTTTCCGACGGTAGAAAGAACGTAAATTAAAGGGAGAAAACGCAAAATTCGTACGTAGAAATGACAAATGACAAAGACGTGATAGAAACTGCTTGCTAATGGAGACTTACCTGCGAACTTAAATTCTTCAACGCATCTTCTAGCATCTCATTATTCGCAGAAATCATCTGCAGATTCGACCTCGTCACGTCTAGCTCAACACGAAGATCCGTGAACGCAGCATACGCTGCCGTCAAGAGGCCAGCAACCTCCCCAACGTGCTCCATACACCTATTCAACGCCATTCTCAAATCGTCTTCCTGCCCATGGGTATGGACTCTTCGCGAATCGTGCAACTCCTCTTCGACCTACATGAAGTATCCTTCGTCTTTTGGTACAAAGGATCCTTTCCCTTTGCTGGATCCGGTACTAGAACCGGAATTCGGGGTAGTCCCATTGGTTTCGTTACTCGGTCTACCATTTGAGAGAACATTGTGACCCGGAGCTCGACGCTGGGTCGCGTTCAATGAATCGAATCGTTTCGGAGCAGAAGCGGAACCAGCAGAGGTTGAAGGAAACTTGGCTGGACGGAGCATTGACACGAGTATGTGTGTTTACAAGGACAATGTGAGTTCTGTTAATGAACTCTGGAAATTTGTATACTGAGAATGATAGAGTCAAGCAGATACACAGCGTGCAAGCACATATACGTACCAGACAAACGGCCTGATCATCCAAAGGCCCAGCTCCTTCCTGTCTAATACCGAATTCCAATAATTTTTACACCAGAAATCAACCAGAAAATCCAAATTTTCTCTGCCGCGACGGTACCAGACGGCAGATTAATGAGCTTTTAGTAGCTACAGCCGTTCAATACAGCGAGCTCGATGTGCGCCACGACGGAGCTGTACAGGGAAGGTGGGCGGCGATAGCGAAGTATCAATGGGCGCCTGTTCGCATGAGACACCGAGTCCCGTGGGATTACTTGGATGAAGATATAGGGGCAACTTTTCCAGCTTCTTGACTATGCAGACACGGAGCGGAGACGCTTTGGTGTTGAATCAGCTCGTTCAAAACCTGCTCACAGATGCAGAGCAACACCAAGGCACAGTCATTACTCCGGCGAATAAGGTGGCACCTCGCGTTGTTCGACCCTGGATTGATGCCACCGGGCAAAACATCGAACAGGACCTGTCCGACAAGGCTATAGGCCAAGTCGCCGCACTAGTGTTTACCTATGCCGCAAACTCATCTTCCTTCTGGGATTACTTCCTGAGTTTCATAATAGATCGCTTCATCGCTAGCCTGACCCGAGAAAATGCCCACCGTCGAGCTGATTGGATACGATCTTTCCGACAACGGGAAATTACCAAGCTTGACATAGCTACTCCCAGCAACCCCCCATCTTTTCGAACTCTTCGAAATTACTTGGTCATCTCGCCACCACTGATTGTGCTTACGAACAAGATCGAACAAGGTGCATGGGGGGCTGTGGACAAACAAGACGACGAGAACGAGATTACAGTCTTGACTGACGCAGCTTTGGATTTAAATTGGGTATGGGAGAATGAGGATCTGGATCTGGGAGTACGTCCCGATGATTGCGAAAAGTCTAACTTGGTAGTTGACGAATAATTATAGCATTTGAATGACTGGTCTGACCACTCCCTGAACATCGCATTTATGGTTACGACATCGATCTTTCACGAATTAATACATGCATTCACGAAATATCTTTTTCTTTCCCAAGAAACTCCTGTTCACAATGGGATCAACGACTCCGGGTTTCAGCTGGAAACGGCCATGTGGGGAATGATGCCAATGGCCGTGTGGGAGGAGCCAGACTTGTCGAATAGGCAAGGACAATTTCGGCGCATCTCTTGTATTGTCGGACGGTATAAAATCCCCTCCAAGTGTGGTTACCAAAAAGTCGGTAAGTCATCTTGATACTTGGGGGGGTGTGCGTAGTTTTGGGAGAACACTAGACGAATCTCATATCTTCTTTCTGTGAACAGATTCTCGACTGCTTCGAAAGGCTCTGGAAACCTTGCGCTTCGATGGTCTTCCTTGTCGTCTGCTCATCGATGCAGACGGCTGTGATCCACCTCAATTCAAATTTACCTCAAAGATGTTACGCATGAGATCCGACTTCACCGAGGAAGAGGAGGAAACTCTTCACCTCGAAAGTTTGGGTGAGAAGCCCGATGACTCGCCTCCATGGCCTCCAAACGGGCCTTCGGGTGGTGGTCTGTTCTTGCTTGGAGATGGCCTCGTTGGAATGACAACCGGAGGCGACAAGCGTAAGTGTTGATTACACTTGACGCAAAAGAAACACTAAAGTGTTCTTCAGATCTGTGCATATGTCTTGGGGAGAAGCACAAACCTACCTGTAAAAAATTTTCATAGTAGCGCGAATAACACCTTTGATTCTGTACTCCGTCTTAGTTCTACTAGTGCTTTTTTGTTTTTTAAGCAGGGGGAGATGACAAGAAATGAATAATTGCTAATGACATACAATACGAAGCGTGAGCTTCAAATATTCATCATGATACAGCTCAAGAAAGAGCGTCCGTCGAACCAGCGATGTTTTTTTAGCACATTTCATCCTCGCCATATCCATCCGCGCGGGTAATTGTTACAGAAGTAAACCTACTTCGACCAGCAAACTCTATCGCCGTTCTGGTTTCAGTTTGATACACGGAACATCCAGGGGTTTCTATATCACGGAGATGCTGGGATAGAAGGCAAGGTTAATAACATGGTTCTCCACCGCCACCTGCGGGATGACCTATGGCTTACTAGAACGATCCGAGTAGAAAGGATGCTATGAACGACGGCTTGCAATCTGCCAGGATAAAACGGTGAGTGAGCGACTGTTGATTAGCGCATCGGACGGGGGTAACAAAGTCGACGTACTGCGCACACCCTGTTCGTGCCTGAGGAACCTAAAATAGTACACATCACCGTCAAACTTAATCCCTAGCGCTGATTTCGATGATACGTACTTCTGATTGCAGTACTATGCCGATGTTGACGAAACCCAGTACTAAGAATGAAGTGGATCAGAGACGGATAGATCTTTCTGATACATGTCTTTTCAGCACCGACTTACTCAGCATGAACGAAAAATACAGCACCCCTGCACAGTCAGGTCAAGGCAAGGAAAATGGGTTCATTCAGTTAGTGTATTTTATGAAGAGGAAATACGGCGGAAAAAAAAAGGAAACAACTCACCGTCTCTCCAGAGAGTATCGATTATAGGTGCACGTACATGTTCTGGGATGGTTCTGCGCCAGTTGATGATACGAATCAAAGACAGCGATAGAGTGACTGATCAAAAATAGTAATGGGAGCTGATTCAGGCATGTCTCTTCATCGTTAATTGGAAGAAGTAAAGATATACCGAATTCATAAAGGATCGTTAAAATGTAGGGAACGATAAAGCCTTGCGAGATATTGCTAATTGTGATACTGCAGATTTTTACAAACTCTGGCGTAACCAGCGGAATCACTGCATATGAAGGGTGTCATTTGCGTTAAAAGACCAAGAATGATGTTATCTTGCTACGATGAGAAAAGACCTACCACGGTTTGAGACAATGCTTTCGCCGATAATGACAGTGGCGGGGATGATTGCTGCCTGTTAATGAAGAACAGGTTCTGTCAGATCAGTTTACAATTCCTATTGTAAAGGCCATTCGACACCGACCACAGAAAAAACAGCCAGGGTTATGAGGATAAATCGAGATCTGCACCATATTGCCCAGGTCCTAATGGCTACAATGACTAAAATAAGAATGTCAACGCTTTCACTCAACCCTAAGCACACTGAGGCCGCTGAGACGAGTATACCCACGCTCAGAAGCAACGATTGAGATGAGACGTATCACTGCGAATAGGCAAAGGTCATCAGTCAAGGTGCGTATTTGTACATGGGCTATGCAAAGCAAAGCGTTACTCACCCGTAGAGGCGCCGTCTACCGCCGGCGCCCCAGAGTCCTAGTGGTCATAGAAACAATACAGATTATAGTAAAGCGAATGTGAAGCCATGGCAATCACTCACTGGAAGGATAACAAGGATGGTTCCCGCCATAGCCCCGTATCGTGCGATGAAGAAAGCTGCTCTGCCGATTGTCATTCGGCCTCCACGCCAAACGTATCTCGCCTGTCGAAAACGATTGGGATGATACGCGAAAAAGACGAGCTACTGATAAATGATACGCACCTCATCCGAGACGGTCAAACAATAATCGTAAAACTATAGCAGAGTCAAAATAAAAACAATTCCGAGAAATTTATCTACAACTTACAAAGAGTGCTGCTGTAGCATCTGCGAAAAACGGTCAGCAAAGCGAATTCCGGTTCATAAAGGGTGTAGTAAGCTTACAGCTGATACCCTATGCAAGGAAAAATTGTCTATCAAATCGTTCTACATCTTTGTGACACATTTTGTGCTGCTTACCTGACCCGTTCGCCCATGAGATATACAGTCGGCCAGTGCGACAATTTGAGAATCGGTCAAGCTTGTTGAGCCCATGTATCATGAGCTTGGAAGGGAAGAGTACATCGACGTTCGGAAGAGAAAGCTATACGACCTAAAGCAGTAATACTTGACAAAGCGGTGGCGTAATCTCGGGCTTGGGTGCAATCCTGCTATAAATGAAATTCTGATGGCCATGACCTTTGTGATCGGAGACTGTCTATGTCCGTGCTAGTGCCTCGACCATATACAAACGATACTAAGTCTCGACAGAAGAGCAGCGAAAAGCAGAATATGCGACTTCCAAGTTCTGAGGTTTCTTGCGATAATGCAAAGCACTCCGGCTATCGTCCTAATTTAGATATGTTGCCAATCCAAGTAGCAATATGGATGAAAGGGGTAATCCTTGCAATCCCGGCAGGAGACGAAACAGATGCGTATGTCGCATGAGTCTGAATGTTAGGAACAACTCAACCTTGGGCTTCCTGGGATCAAGAATGAAGGGAGCCGCTGTCACTGAAAGCTGATCTACATCGAGGCGAAATCGGATATAAAGAGATGATATTGTTCAACATGAACCCAAACTTGAACAGCAAAGCAAGAATTATTACTCGGTTCTCCAGCCGATCGCGAATCTTCGTCCTGGAACGGACCCACCTGCAATTCAACTTCAGCAATGCATACAAGAATCAAGTATGAAAAGACAATGGCAGACGAGTGGAAAGGACGCAGGCGGGAAAAAGCGGCAATTTGGGGCCGAAGGTCGGTATTTGCCGGCGGCAAGATTGCCAATCTAACCGCGATCCTGTCTGTAGCTGCTGCGAGCAAGCCTAAGTAGAAACACCGACTGCCCAGCCCCAATATTAGCTGGATGCCAAATCTGGGCTCTTTGTTCAGAGGAACACGGATACCCAGAACGCTGGTGCCCGCAACGTTTAACGCTTCAGGCCTCAGGAATAAAGCTCTCGGATAATACGCTGAGCAACCGGAATCTTCCCATGGAACTTTGTACATGAAGGGGTCGTGAGCTTTCCCAGTCCTCGTTCTTTCCGTCGAATTTGATTCTCATCGTTGCTTCTAGTCAGTTGACACACAATGTGTAAAATTCGCGGCAACAAGCAATCTCCTATCTTTCTTGATGCTACTTCCGTGATATTTCGATGTCCAAACGCCTAAAATCTCCTTCTGCCAACTGCTGCACTAAACTCGGTAAGATAATCAACAGGAGGAATATCTGCTGCAAGTGGACAAGCCATGTACGCCCAAACCGGGTTAACCCGCATCCAAGATTTTCAACGATCCGTTGAGAAAGATCGATACGCAATACTTTCAATATCCTGTCCGGATCAACGCAAGTAAATCTCGCTCGATTATCACGCTAGAGATCGACAAAAATTCTACTTAAATGCGGGACAACTCACGCCAACGTGCTACTTGTACCCAAGATGCGACTTGGCATTGCTCTCTCAGCCATCTTCCTGGCCATAGCGGCTCAATCGAGTGCAGCGCAGAATATCTGCATTCAAATCGGAGCTACCATTGGTATCACTTCCGTTTTTCTTCCTGGAACCCTGCAATACACAAGTGATGTCTCCCACTGGCTTGCGTCGTCTGCAGCACTTGCGAAATGCTCTGTGAGGCCAAAAACAGTGCAGGAGGTAGCAACGGTCGTATGTTCCTGATTTATGGCGAACGGAACGGAGCTGACCCAACCCTGTCGTATATAGCTCGCGTTACTGGGTAAAACAAGCACGCCGTTTGCGGTAAGTTGATTGAGACTGGGTCCCACTCAGGCTCAAATCTCAAAGCCTCCGGCAATTCTTTTACAAGGTCAAAGGCGGCGGGCATACCTCTAATCCGGGGTTCAGCTCTACAAGTGGTGTTCAGATATCTCTCGATAATTTTGCTGGGGTGGTGTATGACAAGAACGCTGGGACAGTTACTATCGGCGCTTCGTACGTTCTTTTTATTTACCGTGTTCCCCGCCTCAACTATGAATAATAGGTTGGTTTGGGACGAAGTTTACCTTGCTCTAGAACAATACGGGGTCACTGTTCTCGGAGGACGATTCCCTTCCGTTGGTGTTGCAGGGCTCTTACTAGGTGGAGGTTAGTTGGTTTTAGCGTCTCCTCGACTCGATGTGCAAACCTCCTGACCTTCCCCTTTCAAGGATATTCTTGGAAAGCTAATCAATTCGGCCTTGGTAGTGATAGTATCGTTGCTTGGGAAATTGCCTTTCCCAACGGTACCGTAGCAAATGTGACTGACACGAACGATCCAGACCTGGCTTTTGCGCTACGTGTACGAATTATCAGCTTACCCGCTTTCTTGATCGAGCTAACCTTCCGGTAATGATTAGGGCGGAGGAAATAATTTCGTATGTGCTTTAAGCCATGACTCGATGTACGCTCATGCTCGTTGTAGGGAATTGTGACTAATTTTGTCATGAAGGCGTATCCACAAACACAAGTCTGGGTGGGTCATAATTCCATGATTCGCTAGGTCCCGCTGATATGCTGTCAGGGAGGCGTACTGGTTGTCACTCAGGATAATTGGGACGCCGTCATAAACGCGACTGAAACGTTTGTCAGTACAGTCACGGATCCCAAAGCCCAGATATTCGTCATCTTTGGCTCTGCTGGCTTGGTCGTCGCCGATGTTGTAAGTATGCATTGCGACGTTGCTTTCGATGTGATTATCTGATTCCCAACCAGCCGGTCAGCTTTATATCCCTGTACTACGATTCTCCAGACCAGCCCACGGGCATCTTTGATCAGTTTATGGCCATCAATACCCTCTTGAAGGATATCAGTACTCGTTCGCTGGTGTCGATGGTGGAGAGTGGGTTAGCTGCCAACTATGGAGCATTTACACGGTACACTGTTTTTTCTTTAGTCTGTTCATCCTCTTGGCTAAATATGCATTGACAGAGGGACTTGGGATACCATTCCGGCACCATCGTATAGTGTACCGTTCATGAATGCTTTGGTCAACCAGACTTTGGTATGTCGTCCCTTCAATTCTATTCAGTGCAATCTGAGTTCCGGACCGCGCAGTACTGGGCCAATCAATTAACGCCGTTAGGGTCGGTACTCGTCGCATGTGGGGTCGAGCCCTTCCATCCCTCCGCTCTTGCTTCAGGTACCACCCAAACCGCAGCGTATCCATACACACGAGAACACATTTACTTCCCGACCCTTATGACATTTTACTGGGTTCCACCGTCCATGGACGACAAAATGACTGCTACGAGAAATTCTTCTACGAATACCCTGCGGTCAGTTTTGTCCGCAGAGAATGGAGGTGCTGCGCCTGGTGTTCCTTACAGCAACTACGCGGCTAGTACGACTACGGCACAACAGCTGTTTGGCGGAAATCTGGATAGGTTGATGAGGATAAAGGCACGGGTCGATCCGAAGAATGTTATGGGACTGGCTGGTGGATTCAAAATCTTGCCAGCGCAGTAACGATAGCTCCAGCTGCTTTTTACGGACTAGGACTTCCGCTATACCCAGGACCTTGTACAAACGGATCTACCTTAGCTCATACTTAGCTTGCCCCGCAACGTTGGAGCGTACCCGCCCTGTGTAAATATTGATTGTACACGCGTTATCTTTTCTAAACACTGAAACTTTAACTTAGATTGAGACCACGTAACTCTTGAATAATGAACTAATGTCATAACCTCAGTCATGAATTCGATATACCTCCTACCAAACGGCTACTGGGAAATCTTGACGCGTCCTTTCGGCTGCAGTACTGCGGTGTTCAGTGTTCTTTCCTTTTCCGGCGAGAATCCAACGGATAAGACGAAAACGGCAAGAGACCGCCGGAAAGGCCACCGGAAATTCCGTCGGAATGTATTTTCCTACGGATCGGCATGCTTATCGGCCGTATGTTGACAACCTTCGACGATCAGCGTTCAGCATCAACGTGCCGTCCTTGTCCTTCTTTCCCTCCTGTCATTCGATACTTTTGGCTTTGGGTCACGTATTTTCTGTCATCTCTTTTGCTTCGTCTATTTCAGACATATATTATTGAATTCATATTTCTGTCTTTGTCTCGGATACAAGGGGTAGCAGGCGTACGTGGCATCGGCATTCAATTCAACATCAAGAGGCATAAATAGTCCGTCGTGACAGACACAGATACCATCAAACCTCTTCGTGCAAGCCTCAAGGGAGCAAGTCATGCATATCATCACTCAAATCGCAGTCTCAGTTTTCGGGACTTTGTCGGCTTATGGGCTGTTTTTGGGGGCTCAATTCCTTTATCAACAGCTAACGTCACCTTTGCGAAACTTACCGGGACCACCGAATAGCAGTTGGATCTATGGAAACTCGAAAGAGATTCAAAGCGCTGTGAGTCACCGTCGCCGTTCGGGCTGGCATGTACGAAGATGATATACAGAGGGGATTTCTGACATGTGCAAACGTTTAGGCCAACTCTGTGGCTCATGAAAAATGGGTCGAGGAACACGGGAACACTATTGTCTACAAGTGGTTTTTCGTAAGTCATTAACAGAACCAACCTAACGAGCCGAATCACAGACTATGATTACGTCTTTCAGTCATATCGACTTTTCACTTTGGACGTCAAAGCTATCAATCATGTCCTAATGAGCGGCCCGTATACCTACCAAAAACCTGGATTTTTGCAACGGTTTTTGACCGACCTTCTCGGATCAGGTGTGCTTTTTCGGTTCTTTTGGAATGAAGCAACGGTTGAACAGTTTGGGTACAATAGGTCTTCTTGTACAAGAAAGTGACCAGCACAGGCTTCAACGAAAAGTGATGGTTAGTTGGCCATAACATTCAGAATTATCAGAAACATTTGAGGCTGAAAACTCATAAACCTTTAGAATCCCGCATTTGGTGGAGCTCAGATACGAGAAATGACGGACATCTTTGTCGAGGAGTCCCTTCACGTGCGTGACGACGCCACTCTTTATCTGTTGAGAAGTTGCTTAGTCGAAATTCCAGTTGAAAGATATATGGTTATCTCAAATGAGCAGCGACGACAAAGCCACTCGTATCGACGTACCATTATGGCTCAGCCGAATGACGTTGGATGTCATAGGACGGGCAGGCAAGTAATCTCACGCATTGATTACCAGTTCATCCTGAGAGTACGCGATTCAGGCTTCAACTACCGCTTCAACGCTCTCGATTCAATTGAGCCGGACCCGCTCAATAAGGCATTTTCTACCATTTTCGGAACAGCAAATAAAATCTCGCTATGGACTGTCTTTCGAAACTTAATTCCCATATTACGCGTTTTTGTGAGTATACTCGACCTGCAGCTTTTGCCGAATGTGTGATTTAGAAATTCTCGATTTAGCCCACAGCCAACGGTTCCACGATGAAAGAGTCCAAGTCAATTATGGATCGTATTGGCCGAGAACTGTTGGAAGAAAGCAAGAGGCATTTATATGCTACAGGAGAGAAAGACGAAAATTGGAGTGCAAGGGATCTCTTATCCCTGCTTGTTCGGTCAAATATGAGTAAAGATATAGCTGAAAATCAGCGAATGACGGATGAAGATGTCCTCGCTCGTGCGTATCTTATGTTCCCTCAAACTCCGATAAAAGTCTGACCAAACCTTCTCCAGAAATACCGACGTTCCTAGTAGCTGGACATGAGACGTGTAATTTTCGATGGTTCTTGAACTTTAAGAGACGAAATACCTGACTTTGCTTTTGTATAGCGGCTACTGCTACTACTTGGGCGCTATTTTCCATGGTTAAAAACAAGGAGATCCAGCGTAAACTTCGAGAGGAGCTCCTGGAGGTCACGACCGAGAATCCAACAATGGACGTTCTCAACTCCTTACCCTATCTAGACGCTGTTGTTCGGGAAACGCTTCGTATACATGCCCCCGTTGCTGGCACTTCGAGGGTGGCTACCAAGGATGACATTCTACCACTAGAAATCCCTTTCACAGATAAGAACGGCGTAGTGCATGATGGAGTTCGGTAAAATCCATATTGAGCACAGTGAGAGTCTGTCACTGAGTTCTTATTTTTCAGGGTCCGCAAAGGAGAGACAATTTTCATTCCAATTTTGGCGATGAATCGATCCAAAGCGTTGTGGGGAGAGGACGCCCGGGACTTCAAGTGAGTGGCGTTACTCAAAAGTGCCGTGGATTCTTATTCATTGTGCTACGCAGACCTGAACGTTGGATCACCCCCGGAGGCGTTCCAAGTGCCGTTTCAGCTATACCCGGAGTTTGGGGTAATATGTTGTCCTTCCTTGGAGGACCTCACGCCTGCATAGGGTATAGATTTGCTCTAGTCGAGTGCGTAGCGTGGAGCTTATAGCTTGAAGGTGCTAACAAATTTTTTGCAGAGTAAAGGCTCTGCTTTTTGTCCTTGTTCGAGCCTTCGAGTTTGACCTTGCTGTGCCGGAAGAAGACGTTATCGCAAAGACATCTATCGTGCAACGTCCTCATCTCAAGAGCGAACCTGAAAAGGGAAGCCAACTTCCCCTATTAATTAAACCGTACGTTCCCTCTTAAAAGGACGACACACTCTCTTTCTCTCTCTCTCTCTCTCTCTCTCTCTCTCTCTCTCCTTCCAACTCCTATTTTCCTCGAATTTGTACACAATATGGACTACGAAGGTGCTTTAGGTAATAGCCTCTATAACACTGATTTACCCCGACTCTGTCTCTCTAAATAATCCTATCGATGACCTGCTTCTCTGCCCTCCTGCGTCTCTCTATTAAAATGTAGCTGACTAGATATCGACTCAATGAGATATTTGATTCTATGCCGAAATCGAGAGGTGCATACCTAGAATACGATCCAAGAAATTGACGACCTGAGGTTTAACCTCCCAGGATGCATGTCGAGACATCCGAAAGATGAGAAAGTATCGCTTGTGAGACTCGTAGGTAACAAGAGGAGTTTGCGTTTCTTCTCCTACGGGAATGAGCTGTTCATTTCTGGCGTTATAGCTGCAATTCTGATAACAGGTACGGAACAAGCTGCACACCTGGAGTCGACGATTGTGAGTCTTCCAGCGATACCCATTTCCTCGTGGGTCAATGAAGTCCCCTCCTCTATTCAATGAAAGTCGTTAGATTTGCCACATCCACATGGGCAACAAAAATCAAAGGTGGGAAGTACTCACATTCCTTCATTAGCTGGCTCCAGAAAATCGATGTCCGAGATCCATCTTCCCCACTCTTGTTTTGACCCAGAATTTTCCTGGCTTATGAACCTTATCCTATATCTGCCATTTCGATATTTTTTTGCACGACCAACTCGTTCGATTTCGGCGACCAAACGCATGTCGCGCGTTTCTGGGTCGAGGATATTGATTTTTGTGAGCTTTGGATGCCAGAAGCGAGTTACGACCTCAAAGTAAATTGAATCATCCTTATTGGCGAGGGTGGTGTTGCGTACACTGTTGGCCGTGAAATAGAGCTTCAGGCTATCAACAACGCGGTCGGTAGTTGTAGCTTGTGTGGTCATGCTGAGCATGGAGAATGCTTACCTTTGAACGGGGAGACCGCTTTAAGCGTATACGAAAGGATGGAAAGTACTTAAAATGGGTGACTCGGCCATTTGGAGGAGCCGGAAGCAGGGGAAAGGTCTCATCTTGATCCCCGATGTACCAAGGTTCCGGTTAACAAAAAGAAAGAGATTTCTGTCCCACCCTGATCCCATTATGCGTTCACGCGGTCGATAGCTAGTACCTGGCTATTGCTATATGGAGAAATAACGATGAACGATTGACTATGCTCGGATACTCTCAATCCCGCCACCAATCGTGAACATTTGTGGGAGCGGACCCGGTATACTGTGTGCGCCGGATGGGGGAACTGTCCTTGTTCTCGCCAGATATAAGCCACTGTATATTAGTTCTGATCATAGGTATAGCGAAACAACGGACTCACATCGTTTTCGCTTTACTAGGTTGGCTAGTCGGAAACCGATTCGGGACGCCTGTTCCCTGTGTGAATTTGCTGATGCTACCGGCTTTTACCCAGGATTTATGTTTACAGTGCGACCCAAATTACAATGAATCTAGGTCTTCTTACAACGGGGAAATCTTTTCTTAACGATTACAGATGCACTCATGCTAACAACCGGGAACCCGGCGGCCACTAGACGTACGCTGTATAAAGGCGGAGTACACATAATCTCATCCATACCAAAGATATATTCCAGACTAGGAGTCGATTCTAGTTGCCAGAGATCGGGTCAAAAGTAGCATGCCTATGATGGTTGTGGTGGAGAATACCCATGTGCCTCCTGTACTAATAAAACCTATTCACACATCCACTTTAGTGATCATCGGTGTATTCGTTGTCTGCTTAGAGGAAACTGACTAAAAATGCGAACTTGTCATACATTGAGAGACCCTCTTGCACCTGTCTAATTATACTGACCATTTCCTGCTGCTGCCTCACGAAGATTGAGAATGAGTTTGGCTCCCTGGGTATGTGAGATTTTGGATTGAATCAATACCTTGTGTCACAGTTTGTGGGTACACTTACAGCGAGTGAGTAAAATGTAATTATCCATCTACCAACCAAAATTGGATTGAAGAACTTGAGGAGAGAAACAGACAATATCTAAAATCCACAAACTCACGGGAAGGTAGCATATGTAAGGCTAGGGTGAAGCAGTGTTATCATCATTGATGCCACCACAGTTGCTGAATTGCATTTGAGCCATCACAGTAAGTATAGTATATAATAAAGACCTGGTCGCAACTTACGAAAAACCCTGTGTTGTATATTACAAGAATATCCTTGAGCATTTGTCGGATTCGAAAGTCCCGCTAATTGAAACTCACAGAAAGAAATAAATAGTACCATCTCTTACATAAAACACAATAACATTTCCTGCGGTGGAATGATTATGAAGATTGATATCTGCACTATGACCCCAGCGGGCAAGCCATATCTTCCAGGGGATAGACTGGAGACATTTGTATGCCATAAGGCCAAACAAAGTACCTGAAAAGAAGAGTTGAGAAAAGCCTGGACTACTCACAGTTAATAAGTTACTCCACCTGAAAGACAAAGATGGGAGATGCTTAACAGATTGTCAGTATAACACAAAACTGTAAGAGAAGAGTGAAATACTTGCAATGAAACCAAAGTGAAGCGAAGCGATGGAAGTGCTCCAAGTACACATCCGGGAAGCACATCTTCAATATTTGGAATGTAGGGTTCCAGTTCAGCGAGGCTATTAAGAGGGACACTCATTTCCAATAGGCTTGCAATATGATAACTTCCCCAGAACTCAGCCTACACCCAAAGTATGTGGCGTTCACAATGGCTTTTAGGGTTCAAATGCTTACAATAAATCCAGCTAGGATCATGCTCTTGGTTCCTTCAATGTGAAGCAGTTCTCAGTGGAATTTCCATACCTATCAAAAGAAATAAAATCAGAGCTGCAACTAAAGTAAGTTCATCAGTACAATGTCTTGCTAACATCATGAAGTTGAACACACCCAGTTTGCTGGATCGATACAAAGCATGGAGTCGAAGGCCCAAGATAATATTCACTAATGTGGTGAAAATGACTGGTCCGCCGCTTGCAATCACTTCAGTTAATTACTCAACAAATGATAGGAAGACATTTGCGGATAGATATCATCCCTTGAACACTTACAGTGTGTCCAGCCATATATAGCGTTTACAGCTTTCATAATTGCATCGGGAAGTATACAAATCAATAATTACTCAACAACTCACATCTAAAAAAAATCAAGTGAGCTCTATAATGATATAATGATTTAAAAAATGAGAATCTACCTCTGGGGAAACATCACTCTTGTTTAATACTGTTTAGAAAATTTTAGTTCAGGTATTTCTTAGTGAACCAGATGTTAACCCACTGAAAATGGTGGAACTGTAAATTAAATTAGTGATCAGAGACTGGACAAAGTTTCAAACAAGAAACAAAAGTTCATCACCTTAGTTGAGCAAGACCATAGTACTTTACAAGAATATAAAGGAGCTTCGGCATGGTCCAAGGAGATCTAGGAAATCGCGCCAAATTTCAGGCCTAGGATCCAAAAGACTAAAAGAGATAGCCCTTCATACTTCCAGATATATGTAATCTGCGAGCAGATGGAAGTTATAAAAGGTCTAAGCATTTGTGAGAATTACCTCTTTGTCAAATGTCAGAATACAATCATATACAAGGATTGTAAAAGCTGCAACTAAATACAGGTATTGAATGAAACAAAGAGTTATAAGATGCAAAATTTTAACCAACTGGTACAAGCGGTTGCAGCCCGATTGTCCCTTATTGCTTCGGAGAGAAGGCCGCTGAGGGCAGTTTTCAGGGTAGTTTCCATGCTCAAGTGCAAAGCGTGATATGGTAATGACGGATATGCCTCTGGGCATGTACACCATCTTATACCCTGCGCATACATCAACTATTATTGATCAAAAAAATTGTGCAATTAATTGTTAGAAGCATAGATTGCTCTAAAATTGTCCTGTACAGCAGTAACTGGGAGAACTGCAGAACCAGCTCACAAAAACCAGTACTCCATTTATATCTTTATACTGTGAACTCATCGCCTCTCCACTGGGAAAGCACTGGAGAACTTGAAAGGGCTCAACCATTATTTTCTCCCTCGAGGAAAGCAAGACCTCAATTTGGTGACAGGGTTCTACACTAAAGGGGACCAGAAGATAAAGCAAAGAGAGCAACAAGCTCAACCCCTGGCGACTAAGGAGTAAAGACAGCCGGGCGCCGTACTACGTGACCTCAAACACACGTAAAAAATTAACCCACATCGTACCAACGGAGCGGGCCTGATCAGCAAGGCCGTTCCATCATTGTTCAAGTCAATTATTTTTGGATCCGATTCAAGGCATTCGAAGACATGTGAATGGAGAAAAGCTGCTCAGAACATTTACAAAAGTCGGAAATTTTATTGACCAAGTAACATTTGAGCATCTTTTTTACTTCCAACCTACCACTTGAATAGATACTAACTGCTCAAACCATGTGAACTGAGATCAACTGAAGCTTTGAACTAAGAAGTGGCTTTCATCAAAGAATCTATTGCACAGTGCATGAGTCAGCCCTTGATACATCCTTCAAGTGGAAATGATGGACCTTCAAGAGAGCACAGTTGAGATGTGGTCCCGTTCTGATGACTTTCCAATGCCCTCATACTAGTTACGGTTACGCATGAACTTCTATCATAAACTGCTCCGAGACTCATGCTCAGTTAATTGATTAACCATAAGTGTTACTTATACGAGAGGAGTCGCAACACTTCTCCTCACCTCTTCTCGCTTATCGATCAGATCACCGTATGAGCCTGTTTAACCGCAGAGAACAGATACGAAGTTGAAGTCGTTGCCACAATATGTGGATTCTAAGTATGCGTATGACAGAAAATGTAAGATAGGCAGTAAAGTAACACAATATCTTCAGACTATATGATCTGACAACCTCAGCCAGAATATGCCGAAAGAAGTTATAAAAGGGATCATGAGGAAATAAGCAAATTTTAAGCAGGACTTTGCACAGGGTCTATAATGAATGTGCTTTTTGGAGGCAAGTGAACTCGATTTGATGATTGAGAACGAGGTGTTTGTATAACAGAATTTATTAGTGCCCGCATTTGATCCTTAATAAATTACATACCATTTGGTATAAGTAACGCAAATGTTGCATATTTGTTCTTCAAACTTGAGCGGAATTGACTCCAGTCGATTCGACAGTGCAAATTTTGATGAGCCTCATGGAATCTTGTTTCTGATCCTTAAACTTATTGATTATCTGCTCTGGCAAGTTACCAAGGTACCTCACAAAATTCCGTTCATATCACCCAGGCAGAGCTGCTGCGAAGAGTCCGGAACTGTACATGTAGGGATTTGATTTTACTGGATCAACAGGGAGGTCCTCGTCACCAGACTCGGTATCTCGACTCGCAATCGTACCTATGCTGCTCGGGAAGAACCAATTTAATAATCTGTCAAATTACCCCAAGTTTACGGATAGCTTTGATGCTCCCGTGCACGGAAATGAGAGAAGTGAGGGAGCACAGTTGAGTTATACTACAATAGATAGGATCATCGTAATCTTTACAAAAGTTCCAGAAGATGGAAAATATCAGGGTGTTGCTGTGCGTCGTTGTGCAAACCTCCATCTGTGTTAGATTTTGCGGAGTGCGTGTATGTAATGAATAGAAATAGTTTATTGCGCTTGTCGAGGCTTTGGGTGTTTGCTTAACAAACACATGCCCATTGCCTCTTCGTACATAGCTTATATACTGTACTGTAAGTAATCTAGAATATATTATAACAATCTGTAACTATCTTAGTAAGAAAAATACTTGTCTATTCTTGACGTTTCTCGCCCATTCTCCAGCTGACGAGTTGCTTCACCAAAATCTCAACAATCTGTATCGTAGAAGTTTTTTGCTGCTCACAATTGGAGTCGAAATCAGGAGTAGCACTGCCAGGCTGCTTAGAGTCATGCTCGCAGACTGGAGATACTGTGCATATCTGCCATCAATGCCTGCAGCAGGAGGGAGGGGGGCGTGCAATCGACAATCTTCTCTAGGCATATTTCGAATTAGGAAATAAAGCAAGTCAAAGTGTATACCGGCTATCTTTTAGAGTATAGCGAAAACACCGGCAGTCTTAGTTTTCTGGTCTGAATGGGTTGATGCAATCTTCTTTCGACAGTCCTCATCCGTACCTTGGTAAACTTGATGTATATTCATGATAGTGGCCGACATTTGGAAATCATTCGTGGACGCAGGTTTTGCGCTAGATGCTGGAAGTCCACTAATCCCGGAAATTCATTTCATTTACTGATCAAGTAGCAGTCTTCCCGGGCATTATTGAAGTATCCTTGAGATCGGCAATAGGCTTCGGCTTGGAGAGTCCAACTCTGGTGTCCTTCGTCAAGATCTTTCGTCTTACAGGCTACCCGCTTCATGCTTCACTTCCTTCACATTAATGAACGAATGAATGTATATGTACACCACTCCAGATCGCGACGAGTTGGGTACCAAAAAGAACCAAGAACCCACCGGCGACTCATTCTTTCCTCCGTTTGCTGTTGACTCTATTCCTTCATCTGCGTACTGTTCATCATGATGAGAGTTGATGAGTGAATGAAAAGGAATTCAATGAAGAAGAGATGGAAGATCCGGCCGGATGACGAGACAGAGTGTATGAGAGGGAATGAAGTGATATGAACACAAGCCTGAACTTACGAAGCCTCTCCGGGGAAGGCTAGTTGGAAGATGAGAAGTGGGAAGTGAGAAATGGGAACGCGACGTACTTGACGCTCGTCGGACTTGGATATGAAAAATGTGATGCATCATGCATTCATGCATTCATGCAATTGGATCACTGGTGTCTCTATCGTTCGTAATATATGCGCGATACGAGAATGGACTGCACAGTCTGTACTACACTACCGATGGTGTACGTAGGCCCTCGATGGTTGGATTCTCATTCCTGACTTATTCGGATGTTGGGCAGCACGGTGTTGTGTTGTGCGGTCTAAAATCTAATCGCCGATGTTCAAGTTTCCAGTCTGTGCGGGGAAATGCGGCGGTGGGGAGGCGGGGGGAATGATTCGTGCCTCGAATTAAAGGCTTGTGTGGACCAAGGTGTATGAGGTTGAATGACCCGGTTCGTTCAGTGAACGTGTGAGGCACTTCTGGATTTGATTTCCCTGTTTCCCGGACTTTTTCGTTGTTGCTTGAAGGACGTCTGTTTGGGTCGATCATCTAAGTAGCGCGCAACGCTCAGCGTTTCGGTGGAGGATTATTGGATACTTATGACCCGGATCGCTCGGTGGATGCATCTGCCAAGTGGGAAGATTTGTTTTCACTCTGGTTCTTCCCCGCACTTGTCGTTGTTGCCTGCGTACAAAGGGATACTGTAGAATCTGTTTTGGGTCATCAAATCATAGATGTATGTCAGGTACGGAGATGTAGATACATAGAATGATAGATACATCAGCATAAGTGGCCGTGGCTGGCAGGATCGGTCGTGCATCCACGCATAGAAGGCTCATTGCCTCTAGAAGCTTCAGTTTGAGCTTGAAGTTGAGAACGTTGTAACACGTTAGATGGTTTGATTTGGTAGCTTGGGTCCGGGACCGTGTTGGTGGTGGGGAGAAGGGGGAGCGAGAGCCTGTGGGGACGGGGAATATCAGTAGGAGGTCAGACTTGAGTTTGAGCTTGAGTGTTGATCGGGCTACTTTGGTATGGTATGATATGATATGTGTGTAGCTTGTAGCTGTTACGGACATCCGGTAGTCCAGGATGAGCTTGTGGGTAATTATGTATTATTTTAAAGTTATTGGAATGCCTACTTGGGCGGCTGTATCGGAGGACGTACAGCGGGGTATGCCTAAGGAATCGGAGGATGGTTTCCGGAGAGAGTGAGGGTGAGGAACGTAGTTGCCTCATGGAATGTTTTGCGAGGAGCCGCAGGGTGAGGATTATGTTCACGGGGCTAACATCCAACGTCTACCTGAGTGGCTTCTTACTTACTGTAAGTAAAAAAAGATCTAAAAACATGAATCGTTAATCGATAACGGGTACGTCCGTAGCACCCGGTAAAAGAAATGTACACCGCGTAAAAGGTATATTACCGGTGACTCATCGGAGTATTCGAGAGTCGAGGCGTAGACATATGAGAGGTCTTGAGAGAGAGGGAGGATCTCCCGCGAACCGAAACGAGGAACAGAGTTCCGGGGCGTTGGACCTGAATGGGACGAGCGAAGTCGAGAAGGTTGAAAAAAGGGGTGTGCAAGGTATCTGGATGGGATCGTACATCGGGAAATTGAATTGAATCTTATCAGGTTACGAGTGAGTGATTCGTTCACAAAGTCACAATCGACTGCGGCCCTTGGACGGAATAAGTAAGAGGTACTTGGTCTGGGCTTCTAGAATCTGTGATGGGGGGTTTCGATAGGGACTTGTTGCATTGAGGGTGGGGGGAGGCCGGAGTTTAGAACTGGCGTGCGTTAAGGGTGACGTACTGTCTTGAGGTCAAGCTGGGGTTATTGGCAAGGCTCGTCCTAACTGGTAGATGGTTCCCCGCATACTGTCAATGGGGACCGGGACGTGTGAATGACATGCTTGAGTTGAGGGAATTCGACGGTCTGATCGAAGGAAAGAGATACGGTGAACAAGGTACAGTTCGTAGATCTTGGTCCAAAGGGGGATATCAAATTTATGAGGGGAAGGAAGGCAGGCTTGTCGCCACAAGATATTGATTAACTTTCAGGATCCGTGTATGATAGATAAAAGTACGTAGGGGTTCATCTTACGGGTAGCCTATAACCAGAGTGCGACCTCTAGTCGCACTGTGCACGCACGACGCGCAGGAGCAGCTAGATCGGCGGAGCTGAGGATTTTCAACAGCAACTCGTGAGATACGCGTTTCCGGAACAGGGCTTTTCGGAGGTCCGCGCTTGAACATTGTACTCATTCCGGTAGGGGGTCACCTGAGGCGGAATAGGATACGACGATAGAGTTGAGTCTTTTTTCTCAGCTAGCCTCGTGTTTGAGTAAATTACTAGTCTAATTCTCGAGCTGTTAGTTTCAGCCTAGTCGTGCATCTTTTTCGTGTCGTTTGTAAGTTCTGTTTCTTTACTACATACACGTGGATTGCGTGCGATGAGAGGTATTAACCCATGACCTCCTCCCTTGGTCGAGTAGTTCCCTCAAAGTCCTTCCTAGCGGTATGTCGTCTGAGAAAGAGGATTCATCGGGATCTTAAAGTTCTTTCTGGAGTTTCCTTCGATCCGTTATTTCTGTACCCACCTCTCCGCTAGTCCGACTATTATTTATGCGCAGGTTAACTATGGCTAGATCGACTTCGGACCTTCTATCCGTTGAATACATGCATGTGAATGAGAGAAACTGATTTGTCCAAACCTCTGGTCCACCTCCCAGTGGACGTGCATGGGTCTACGGCCAGGTGTTGCTGGAGTATTCTAGAATGTTTGCCGGGTGAATGTTGATATCTTTTGGGGGGAGGTGGGGAGCTTGACCTCTATACAGGGATATCGAACAACAACCTACCACCTTGGGTTCAGAGCTAGAACTCTGAGTGTACTCGCCGAATAAGGAACAGCAAAGTCCGATTACGCGATCGGTTGAAAGGGACTGCCTAAAATAGCAATTACGTAAGGTGGCAGTGCCAACATTTTTTTTTTTCTCTTGAGCCTCATGTCCGTGAACCGTGATCGTAACAGTCATCAGCGACTCGCTTACTAGGGAGGTTTTCGCACCTTCACTTCTTACCACCATCATGGCGCCCCCTCCGCCCCCTCCACCTCCGATATGCTTCCCGTTCACCGGAAACAAACCGCGACGGAGGCTCTCTTTCTCCAGCGCACACCCTAACGGAGGCCCATATACCAGTTCCTCATATTCCGGCAGCGGTTCTCTTTCCGCTTCTCAACTTTCTAGAACTCATTCCTACTCGTCGGGTCATACTTTACAATCGAAAAACTTGGCTAGGGACTTTGACGCTCTAACATTCCGCACGGATTCAGAGAAATACGACGAAATACCGACAGATATTCTTCCGACCCTACCATCGGGTAAATCTAAAGGAAAGGACAAGTCGCCCAAGCTCGTTCGGTCGAACACGATGACGGGGACCAAAAAATCAAAATGGGGTTACGGATGGGGAATTGGGAAGAAGAATAAGGAAAAAGAAGCTGAAGCTGAGCGGGAAATGGCTGAAAAGGCTCCTTCGATCTCGACTGGACTCCCCATGTACGAATCTCCACGGGTGATGCCTGTGCGCAGCAATACCAAGACGACGCAGATGAGCAAGATGACTGGGATGACGGATATGACGGCTGCGTCGACGTCCAAGACTTTGGCGAGAAGTAACACTCAAAACACGCAGAGTACGATGCAGAGCCATAGTTCCAAGAATAGTCGCTCGACGCAGAATACTCAGCATAGTCGGCATACCCATCGGTCGCATAATTCGTCTCGTTCGGGTGGAACGATCCTTCCGGTTCGGCCCAATCTCGCTGGGCCAGCCGACTCATCTAGCACTCTTGTTGGATCTGCCTTGGAGCGCAAGATAAATCCGGATGAGCCCACGAGGATGGAGCGAGTAGATACGACGGAGAGGTTAGAAGAATTACGTACACTTATGCAGAAGGAAAAGGATCCCCTCCACTTTTAGTAAGTCGAGTCGGTTACTTTTTTCACCGCAGTGCAGTTCGTTTACGCGGGTTTTATGCTATTCAGTATTGTACCCTCTGAAGATGCTCATGGGTCAGAATACGTAGCGGCGAGTGATCAACGGCGAAAGTACATTTCAGGGTATGGCGAAATTTGCTCGTGAAATCGAACGGCGGCTGAGTTTATGTTTTTGACCTTTCAGATTTGCGGGTTCTGCTGGTCAGGCCATCATAACGATGGACGCTGCGTATCTTGTTACCGACTCTCGATATTGGCTCCAAGCTCGTCAACAACTTGATTCCAACTGGAAAGTAATTGAAGCAGGTAAACCTGGGCACCCGAAGGACTGGATTGAATGGCTCGTGGTAAGTTTTTCGAACGTTTACTTGTGACTATCTAGGCGTGGCTCTATACTAAATTGATCGTCATAGGAACATCCCGAGGTATCGAATAGCAAAATAGGTATAGACGGGCGTATGATCTCGTACGAAAAGGCGACCCTCGTCAATACCAAGCTCGCTCCCCGTGGGTCGAAGCTGGTATACCCTATTCAGAATTTGGTGGACCTTGTTTGGAAGGAGAAGCCGGGCAAGTCGAAGGAAGCTGTTTTTGTCCATCCGTTGGAGTTTACAGGCACGTTTTTGGTTTGGTTATTGGGTTTCCTCCGTACGCGCGGCTGATGTATCTTTTTTTTCGTTTTCGTTTTCAGGCGAAGATGCGGCCGCGAAAATTCGTCGAATACGGGATTGGATTCGATCGCAGCCGCCGGATATATCCCAGTATTCGCGGTCGCAGGAGCCCAAGCCGAGTCAGATCAATATTGCGACCCTCATAACGTCGCTAGATGCGATTGGTCAGTATCCATCACCCAATAGATCTCGTTTATTCTTTTTTTGCTGATTTTTGTTTGTGGTAGCGTGGACGCTGAACATGCGAGGCTCTGACATCCCCTTCAACCCTCTTTTCCACGCGTACCTGTTCATCAGCCTCGACCGGGCTGTCGTGTTTCTGGAAAAGACGAAAGTGAATGAAGAGGTGGAGGCGTACTTGGCGAGTATTGGTGTTGAGAGAAGGGATTATGTGGATATTTGGGCGTTTTTGAGGCATAGGGAGTGGCATTCTGAGGGCAAGGTTCGTCTTTTGTTGTTTTGCGTGCAGTTTGGGACTGAGATGGGTGTTGTGTGTATAGATTATTATTTCGCCGCAAACATCGTATACGGTTTCGCTCGTGCTCACGCACTTCAGGTGTACGGTGCTACCGTCGTACGTCGAGCATATGATGGCGATCAAGAATGATATTGAGCTGGAAGGGTTGAGGAGAGCGTATTTACGAGATGGTGTTTGTTTTGTACGTATGCCCCTCCCTAATTTTTTTAAAATTACGGTTAGACTGACGAATCGGTGCTCTTTGCAAGGTCCGCTTCCTCGCCTGGCTCGAAGACAAGCTGAACCAAGGCTACGATGTTACTGAATGGGAAGCTGCACATCGTCTTACAGAGTTTCGACGCAAGGCCAAACATTTCATGGGATTGGCGTATGAGAATATTTCGGCGTCTGGTCCGAATGCGGCGTTGCCGCATTATACGCCGAAGAAGTATGAGACGGATATGATTTCGAGGAATATGCCGTATCTTAAGTGAGTCCTCTCTTTCTGTGTTTTTCTCTTTTTTTTCGGGGGGGGAGGAGGGGGTTCCTGTATTTCGTGATTTTTTGCTTCAGGAGTTGCTAATGTCATGATTCTGATTAGTGATTCTGGAGGGCAGTATCTTGATGGAACGTGTGATACGACGAGGACGGTACATTTTGGACGACCGGATCCTGAGCAGTGTGAGGCGTATACGAGGGTGCTACAGGGACATGTATGTTATTTTTAGCCTTTTGCTGTGGTGTCGATGAAGGAAACTAATGTGCCTCATTTTTTTTTTTCCTTTCATTCTTATTATAGATCGCCATAGATACAGCTGTGTTTCCCGAAGGCACTTCTGGTCATCAGCTGGATGTGTTGGCGCGGAGAGCGTTGTGGAAGGATGGCTTGAATTATTTGGTAAGTGCTGAAGTTTCGGTGGTCCTGTTGTCAGACGTGGCTGATGTGAACTCGTCGTTGGTGTCATGTAGCATGGGACGGGACATGGATTCGGCTCGTTCCTCACTGTACACGAGGGACCGCAGGGGTTCTCGAGTAACGTTCCGCTGGTTCCCGGACATGTGGTTACCAACGAACCTGGGTTTTGTAAGTCGTTCATGCCGGTTGTCTCATTCCGCGGAATTGATTGTGGCTGCTTCTTTGCTTAGACAATCCGGGCAAATGGGGAATGAGGATTGAATCCGCGTTGATCGTTCGGCGGTGTCGGGTGAGTGTTCGGTTCTCTTTGTTTTTATTGTGCTGGAAGGGCGCTGACATTTGTGTGATTGATTTTGATAGACCAAGGGCAATTTTAATGGAGATATATGGTTAGGCTTTGAGCGCCTGACATATGTGCCGATTCAGACGAGGATGGTTAAGGAGAGTATGTTGACTAAGGAGGAGAAGCAGTGGTTGAAGGTGAGCATTACTATTCCGATGAATCGTTCATTGTTTTACTGATACCTCCTGCTTTACAGGATCATAATCAACGATGTTATGACGTGATGGCGCCGTACCTCAAGGACGATAAACGTGCTATTACTTGGTTACGACGCGAGGCCCAGCGACAGATTGGGCTGGCCAATCCTGCACCAGGCGGTTTGACAGTTGATTGGGGATGAATGTAATGTACTCTGCGGGACGCTTTTTGTTTCTGCTCCTGGATCTCATCTATATCATACGATTTTACCTATATATTTTCCTTTCTTTCTCCCCTGCGATACTTTTTTTCCCGTGGATTTCGTCTCTTACTGGGCTGTTTTTTTTTCTTCCTCCTTTCCTGGTCGGTAATAGTACCACCATCTATCTACATCTCTACTCCTCTGTTCCGGATTGGCTACCTACTTTTCGTTTTACTGGATGACTCTTTCTCCTGACCTATACCATTTATCTACTGTATGCGCTGCCTCTCTCCTGTTTACTTACGTAGAATATCTATTTTCGCGTCTCTCATCTCTGAGTGCTCTCTTCGTTCTGTTCGGTTTCCTTTCCCTCTCCCTTTTCATCTCTGATGTTTGTACTTTGTGTTCCTCGAAATACGCACGCTTTCTGTTAATATAATCACATGTGATTACTACGCTGCTGTCCTCGATACTGTTGTGATTTGATATTGATGTTTACCATGTATTTTCGCTCCTGAGTCTCCTCTCTATTGGATATTTTGGACAATCTACTGAGCTCTTCCCTATGATAAATTGTATGGTTGCTCGTAACACGGTAGATTAGTACGGGTATACCGTGAGCAGATCCAGTCCGAGACCTGTCACCCGGTACAAAATGGACAATACAGAGCTCTTCACTGTGATAAATTGTACGGTTATTCGTGATACAGTAGATTACGGGTACACCGTTAGCAGATCTTGGTCTGTACAAAATGCTAGCGAGAATCTCAATATATGGTTCAACGACATTAAGGCCCTGAGTTGTCAGAGGATGGCTTGAAGTGACAGAAACACCTTATTTTGGACCCCGAGGAGAATGCTGCGGGCATTCTGATCCTCTATTTGGCCATTCATGATCAGAAATGGTTCTATCGAACCATTGTAGAAGTGCTTGATGTGCACTCCTTCGGGTTGCTGACTGATTATAGGAACCAATGTTAGCAAAATATATACTGATAGGTGCCGGATCTTAAAATCAGTTTAGCAACAAATGATCTTTTTATCAATGATAAAAATTGTCCTCAATAGGTAGAAATTTCTTGTTTTCCTTGGAAACTCTGTGACCTGTAGCAATGGTTATTTCGCAATTGGATCTGCCACCTGATCCTCAATCATATATCTGCGCAGTTTCACGATCGCACATGCACGTTACCCCAGTTCGAAGAATGGTTGGACTGGTATATATAAAAGACATGCAAACGGGACCCAACCACCAGAACGACGGCGTGCAAAGTAGGGACATCCCCTCACTCCATTGAAATTCTCTCTTACTCTCCTTCATCATTTCCCGACTCTTGGGGCCAATTTGTGTCCTGTATCAATACATTAATAGTTACCGAAACAGCTGAGCTGATCCAAAAGAAATAGAACCTGACCTCAATTCTGGACTTTGCGGAGCATAAAGAAGTACCGGGTAAGGACCAGAAGATTAGCACAGGCCAAGGCTGACTCAGACATGGAATCCTTCACTTTAGTTATGACTCCAGAAGAGCAACAGTTTATTGCCTCCTATGCCGCTCTCATCTTTGAGAACGAAATATCTCAGATAAGTATTAGTAACTAGCTATGGTATGTATAACCTAAAATTGTTAAAGTTATACATTCCATAAGGAGCAGCTCATAAAAGATTACTTCTAGGTGCATCTGTGCTAGGATTAGTGATCACCGCTTACATTCTACTGTATGAAATCTCTAAAATGGCATTCAGGATTTATAACCCATACCTCGATTGGATTGCCCCTCCTTGATAGGACTCAACCCTGGACCCATCCACGAATTACACTTTTTGTTTGCCTGATTATAACTTTGCATTTACTTGGGCTATCTCTGTTAATGCAGCATTGCCACTTATACAAGATCTGACTTTTTCAATCCCAATAGCTCCTGATCTAAAGGGGGAGCTCGAAGCTCAAGCCCAAATGCTCAATGACAAACAGTTGCCAGTGTTTTATATGCAAAATTGGCCTGTGACAATTTCTGTAAGATTGCTGTGTTTGTCACTCGTTTAACCACTTGATTCTGGTGTTTAGGGGGTCTTAAGCGATTTCATGGTAGTTTGGAGAGCCTGAGCTTTGTTTCCACAGGAAAGACCATGGAGGGTTGCACTGATGCTTCTCTTGATTGTAAATATTGGTGAGTTGTCAGCTCACTTAAGCAAGATGACAACAGTTGTACTAACCTTCTTCTATGATACCAAATAGGAATCAATATCGCAGATTGCATCCTGGATGATATCGAGATCCAGGTGAAAGAATTCAACTCTGTAACAAATTTAGACTGGTTATCACCTGTGGTTTCTTTGATGGTTAACATGTTTGCAATAGGCATGATTGCCTGGAAGGCATGGCAAGTGCCTCAAACTTACCTAACATTACAATTCTTCAATCCAGCATGTGCAGGAATCACCATCATGTGATGAAAGAAGCTGGGGTCTTTAGAGCAACTAGGGTTCAGAATATCCTACTTCTTCTGATTGAATCTGGTGCTATATATTGCACAATACAGGTTCTCTATACTGCTTTTACCTTGTTAAGAATGTATGGTCCTGCAAGCAGTAGTGTACTTGCAGTAGCTATTGCTATTGTTTCCATTATTTTTTTTCTTGCCTCTGTGAGTTCTACCTTTTCCCTTCAAGTGGGCATTCGGGAATATCAAATAATTTTATAGGCATGGTATCCTATTGCGGTAATAATTCTAGTCAGCCTGGATAAATCATCAGTAGTAGAATCTTTTCATATCAATCAGACCATGGATGGCTTCTAGCATGGTCCAAACATGATTATCCAACCTAGAGTGGATGTTTTGAAGAGCAAATTTAATGACCGTTCCTCTTGGTAATTACATTTTGAAATGTTTATATTTCTCGAGATTGCTATAGCTTGTTATTTCTCTCCAAATGTCATATTCCGTTGTATTCTTTTTCAAGCAGCTGCCCAGTGCCAGATTCTATGAAATGCAGTAAGAACATAATGGCAATCAAAAGATTCAAAACCATGTTGTGAATTTCTTTTGAGAATCATGAAGATAACAGCCTAACAGGTGGGATTTATAAGATATCCCCGGTGAAATTCAAATCATTTTGAGAAAATGATTCCAGTAGTTTTTAGTGTTGGGGAGGGTTGGGTCACTGACCCATAACCCAACCCAATGCAGTTTGGGTCAGGCTTGGGCTGGACTGGGTAAAGGGTCAGGGTCAGGATTTGTTGATCAAAGTACTTGGGTCAGTAATATCAAGTTGGGCTACGTCTAATCATTGGATATGTATTGTATAAGAATTCTGCATGTTAAATTTTGTATGACCTAGGCTCTCCCTTCAGCCTTAACATAAGGGCTGACCCAAGCCTTGACCATGACCCAGCCCAACCCAGACTGACCCGGCCCTCAAACTTGGGTCTGGATCAGAAAAAAATCTGACCCTGACCCAGCCCAACCCAGCCCAACCCAACCCTCCCCAACACTAGTAGTTTTTACAGGCAAAATTGATCACTATTCTCCTTTGAAATTTCTGACTGTTTTAAATACAATTTTCTAGTGTAAGAGGAATTGTACTTATTCCTAATGAAATTTTGATAGTAATTTTAAGTGACTAAGTCCGCTGCAGTGAAAAACCGTTTGGCAGGTGTTATACTATTGAATTCATAATTGGAATTCTGATCGCACTTCATTTCAAGGGTTACATAGGCTCAATCTGAGTAGCAGTGCTGAATATTTAGAAAAGATGAAGCATTTACAATATTTATGCAGGACCGGTACACTCCAACTTCATTCTGCAGAGAAAGCTAGATACGAGCTAAGGTGTGTATGGTTCTGGATATCACGGAAGTTCTAGTCCGTTAAAAGAAGCTAAAGCTACCGCTACTGCGCTGGCAAGATTTTGAATCCTCCAGCTTGTCCCATAACATTCTTCGGGTCCACCCGTGCCTTTATCCTCATCAGCCTATCCAAATTGCTACCATACAGCTGTTGCACCGTAGTCGTACCAGCCGCATAATTGCTGTAAGAAACACCAGTCGCAGCACCTCCAGTCTCTGCGGACAAAACTGACCGCAATGTATCCGTCGAGGAATTTCTCGCAGCAATCATCTTGTCGTCTATGGACGGCGGAACTCAGGAAAATGTTATGAGGGTTGGGAAATAAATGTGTTCTCGTGTGTAGGGATACGCTGCGGTTTGGGTGGTACCTGAAGCAAGAGCGGAGGGAAGGAAGGGCTCAACCGCACATGCGACGAGTATTGACCCTAATGGCGTTAATCGATTGGACCAATACTGAAATTCGAACCTCTGATCGCACCGGATACAAAAGAAATTGAAAGAATGACATACCGATGTTTGGTTGACCAAAGCATTCATGAACTGTATACTATACGACGGCGTCGGAATGGGATCCCAGGTCCCTCTGTCGACGCAGATTTAGCCAAGAGGATGAATGGACCAAAAACGTCGGATCGCACTGTGTAAAGGCTCCATAGTTGACAACTAATCCACTCTCCACCATCGACACCAGCGAACGAGTACTGATATCTTTCGAGAGAGCATTGATGGCCAGAAACTGATCAAAGATTACCTTCGGCTGCTCTGGAGAGTCATAGTACAGGGATATGACGCTGGTTTTGGAATCAGAAAATCACATCGAAAGCAACCGTCGCACTACATACTTACAACATCGGTGACGGCCAAGCCAACAGAGCCAAAGGTGATGAGTATCAGGGCCTTGGGATCTGTGACGGTACTGGCAAACATTTCAATCGCATTTATGGCGATGTCCCAATTAGGAGTGCATGGAATGGAATGGAATGCCGAGTTTCTGCTCTGACAATTCTGTGCCTGATCCAAGGCAGGCAATTTTGAATTGATCTAATTTTTGCAATCTGTACAATTTTAGTTAGTTTTCATTACTTACATTGATGATCCAGGATCCGCGAGGTATGTAATTTGTTCCAATTACTGAAAAGGGCACGAGTACCGCCACGCGTTAGCGTTGGCCCACTTTGCGTCAAGTTATCCTGAGTGACGACCAGCGCACCTCCCTGAGAGCATATTAGCGGGACGTTGTAAATGTACGTGATAAAATTATAACCCACCCAGACTTTGGTTTGTGGATACACCTTCATGACGAAACTGGTTACAATCCCCTACAACGAATATGAGCGTACATTAAGTCTCATATGAGGTTAAAGCACATACAAAATTATTCCCTCCGCCCTAAGCATTCCTGTAAGGTCAGCTCGATCAAGTAAGAGGGGAAACCGGAGGTACGTACACGTAGCGCAAAAGCCAGGTCTGGATCGTTCGCGTCAGTCACATTTGCTACGGTACCATTGGGAAAAGCGATTTCCCAAGCCACAATACTATCGCTACCAAGACAGAATTGATTAGTTTTCCAAGAATATCCTTGAAAAGGGGAGAGGTTAGGAGAGGTTAGGAGGCTTGTACATTCACTGTCAGTCGGTAAAGCCATCTAACCTCCGCCTAGTAAGAGTCCTGCGACACTGACAGAAGGGTATCGCCCTCCGAGAACAGTGACACCGTATTGTTCTAGAGCAAGGTAAACTTCATCCCAAACTAGCCTATTATCCATAATTTAGGTGTGGAACACCGTAAAGAGAAAGAACGTACGAAGCACCAATTGTGACTGTCCCAGAGCTCTTGTCATATACCACCCCAGAAAAATTGTCGAGAGATATCTGAATACCACCAGTAGAGCTAAACCCTGGATTGGAGGTATGCCCGCCGCCTTTCACCTTGTCAAGGCCGGACACGTTGAGATTTGGACCTGAACGGTACCCAGTCTCGATCAACTCACCGCAAACGGCGTGTTTGTTTTTCCCAGTAGCTCGAGCTATATACGAGAGGGTTGGGTTAGTTTCATTCCGTTCACGGTAGAACCGAGTACGTACGACCGTCGCTACCTCCACCGTTTTTGGCCTCACGGAGTATTTTGCAAGTGCAGCAGATGACGCGAGCCACTGGGAGACATCACTCGTGTATTGCAGGGTTTCAGGAAGAAACACAGCAGTGATACCAATGGTAGCTCCGATTTGAACACAAATGTTCTGCGCTGCGCTCGATTGAGCAGCCACGGCCAAGAAGATGGCTGAGAGAGCACTGCCGAGTCGCATCTTGGGGATAAAACCAGTTGGGGTGAGTTGTCCTGTATTTAGGTAGAGTTTTCTGCGATATTCTGTCAGCGCGATAATCGAGCGAGATTTACTTGGGTTAATCCGAACATGATGCAGGAAGTATTGCGTATCGATCTTTCTTAACAGATCGTTCAAAATTTGAATACAGTTTGAACCGGTTTAGTCGTATGTGGCTAGTCTACTTGCGTGCATTATTCGCATACTGACTAGTAGCAACGAAGGCAATCAAATTTGGCAGAAAGAACGAGGAAAGCTCATGAGATCGTCTACAAAGTTCCACGTGAGAATTGAGCTGTCCAGTCACTATGACTCACGATGACTGGTCCGATTTTTCTCGGCCGTAATTATTACCGTAAATACATTCGAAATAAATAACTATTTTCGACCGAAAAAATACTCGGAATTCGGAGCTTTTTTCGCCCAAAATTATAATCGAAAAAAAGATGACAATTAAAATTGAATTTCGCCCGAAAAAGGATTTGTTATTCCCTTTTAATTTCAATTGATAAAAGACATCAATTTCGGTCATCATTGTTTCCAATTTTCGCCCGTAAAGGCTTTTGAATTTCCTTTGTTATTTAATCTAGATTTCACTGGTAATTAAATTCTTTTTTCAGCCGAAAAAAGACTCGATCTTTGTTTCTTTTTTCAGTCGTAAAACGATTGTAATTATGCCTAGGGAAACACAATGGGCAGGTCCTGGCTGGACCCGCCAGGTTCAGCCCAGGAT
>KN834788.1:340310-406855 GCA_000827265.1 Collybiopsis luxurians FD-317 M1 | reverse complement strand
CGCTCTCTGATTAGCCGAGTTTCACGCCTGGTCCTGGGCTGAACCTGCGGGTCCAGCCAGGACCTGCCCATTGTGTTTCCCTAGGCATAATTACAATTGTTTACGACTGAAAAAAGAAACAAAGATCGAGTCTTTTTTCGGCTGAAAAAAGAACTTAATTACTGGCGAAATCTAGATTAAATAACAAAGGAAATTCAAAAGCCTTTACGGGCGAAAATTGGAAACAATGATGACCGAAATTGATGTCTTTTATCAATTGAAATTAAAAGGGAATAACAAATCCTTTTTCGGGCGAAATTCAATTTTAATTGTCATCTTTTTTTCGATTATAATTTTGGGCGAAAAAAGCTCCGAATTCCGAGTATTTTTTCGGTCGAAAATAGTTATTTATTTCGAATGTATTTACGGTAATAATTACGGCCGAGAAAAATCGGACCAGTCATAGTGACTGGCTTAGTTTTTTTCGGCCGCGATTATTACCGTAAATAGATTTGAAATAAATTACTATTTTTGCCCGAAAAAACGCTGGATATTCAGAGCTTTTTTGGCCCTGTATTATAATCGAGAAAAAGATGACAATTAAGGCTGAATTTTGCTCGAAAAAACATTGAGTATTCCTTTTTAATTTCCACTGATAAAAGACAATGATTTCGACCATAAAAGCTTTACAATTACCTTTGTTATTAAAGCTGGATTTCGCCGGTCATTACATTCCTTTTACGGCTGAAAAAAGAACTGAACTTCTTGTCTTTTTTCGATCGTAGAACGATTATAATTACGGCTGGGGAAACACAATGGGCAGGTCCAGCCCTGGAATCGGTGGGAAGTGATTACTCAGCCCAGTTTCCTGCCAGTTCCTGGGCTGGACCTGCCCATGCTCTTCGGTTCATAAGTAGTACATAACATTTATGCCAAGGAATCGTTTGGATCTAGTCGAGGTAGTTGCACGGCTGATCACATACTATATTATAGCAGGATTGCGTCCAAGCCACCGCTTGGTCAAGCATTACTGCTTTAAGCCATTTATCTTTCTCTTCCAATGTGCTCTTCCCTACCGAGCTCATGATAATGGGCTTCACAAGCTTGACTGACTCTCAAATTGTCGCACTGGCCGACTGTATCTCTCATGGACGGATGGGTCAGGTAAGCAGCACAAAATGTGTCACAAAGATGTGGAGCGATGTCATGTACGATTTTTCGTTGTACAGGGTATCAGCTGTAAGCTTACTGCGCCGTTATAAACTATAGCCTGCGTTGCTGATTGTCATTCGCAGATGCTACCGCAGCGCTCTTTGTATGCTGCAAAAAAAAATCTCTCGGAAGTAATATCTTTTTTTTTAAACTCTTCATTGCCGCAGATAAGTAAGTCTAGTTACTAAGGAGCGGGGAGCAGCAACAATAGTTGTGCTCCGTTCACTTAGGTGTTTTCCTTTGTTGGGTGTCTATGGGGGATGTTGTATCTACGGGTACTGATTAGTGTATGTATAAAGTAGGGAATTGTGTAGTGACGTGGAAAGGACATCACCTTTCAGTGATAGGGACCCTACAGACCCTTCCCCCCCCACCCCTCGCCTTCCAAAAAAGGAAAATCAGTAGATAAGATAATGCCAAATGATGACATAACTAATGTCACTTGCTTCCCACTGCGACACTTAACCCTGCCTGTTTCCCTCACCTTGATGCAGCTAAGTTTTGGCCTCAGTAGACACTAACAATCATTTTTTTAATAACCTCTATGAATCATTATGTCAATTAACTTTGTTACTTACTTAAGCAAATATAGGGTTCTTAATCTCTTTTTCTTTGCCTATAATGCAGGTTTAGGAACCAACAACCGGTGTCAAAGATAAGCTGAGTTCAGGTTATTTTGGTCTCGACATCCTCAGTGTGCCACAGTGTGCTTAATCTAATATCCCTGTGTCAATGTAATTCCCCTAGATATTTTACTTAAATAGTTTGATGTACCCTGTAATCGGTAATGCATTTGGACCCCGCATTCCTGCACCATTGATTATTTTCAACAACCAGCGACAAACAAGTTTTGATTTCTGTTAGATCAGAGTCACATGCAACCAGTGCTCATCCTCGGCTCATCCTACCACATGCACAATAATAAGCTGTAAAGACACTGAAAAGCTTTAGAAAAATCTTATCACATTGTGGCAACATCAGAACATTCTACAGGCTGTCCAAAAATACAATACTAGCTGATTAGATGGACCATGTACATTTCAGCAATAAGGTCTGCTGGACCCCCCTCCCCCCAACATTGTGTCTCGGTAAGTCCAGTGCCTGCACACCCCCTGACCCATATTCATTCACTCGCGGCCATTTGCAACTATTTGCAACTTACCATTCATCACATTTGAATGTACTTGTACACAAATACATTTATCACTTTTTGTTCATTTGAGTGCAAATAAGTACTTAATTTGAGGTAGGCAATATATAAAATAGCTATAGCATGTTATAAATATAATACCATTATCGGTAATTAACTAGATGGCTAAAAGGAACTTGGCATTGCAGTTGACTACTCATAGCTATTCACGACCAACCAGGCTATTTACCTGTGCACCATATTCAAGCAGTAGCCTTATCACTGCTTGATGCCTTTTATCTGTAGCTGCTTGGAGTGCAGTTCCATAGAGGCCCCGGGCATTCACATCTGCACCATTTTCAAGCAGCAACTTTACAATTGCTTCATGTCCTTCTGCTGCAGCTGCCCAGAGGACATTTCCATAATGATCACCCTGGGTATTTACATTTGCACCCAGTGCAATCAGGAACTTTACAACTGCTTCATTGCCACTCTTTGCAGCTGCCTTGAGTGCATTTCTATGGTAACCACCCTGGGCATGCACATCTGCACCACTTTCAACCAGAAACATGACAAGTCCTTCATTGGCTCTATCTGCAGCTGCCTGGAGTGCATTTCCATAGAACCCACCCTGGACATTTATATTTGCACCATTTTCAAGCAGCAGCTTTACAATTGCTTGATTGCCACTATGTGCAGCTACTTGGAGTGCATTTCCGTAGAAACCACCCCGGGCATTAACATCTGCACTATTTTCAAGGATCAGTTCTACAATTGCTTGGTTGTCACTTTCTGCAGCTGCATAAAGTGCATTCCCAGTGTTACGTCCCTGAATGTTCACATCTGCACCATTGTCAAGCAGCAGCCTTACAATTTCTTCATGACCCTTTCTTGCAGCTGCACAGAGTACAGTTCCACCTCCAAGTTCCTGAAACAAACTTTCATACAAGGCATTTACATTTGCCCCATATTTGAGCAGTAAGTTTACAGCAGTTGCATTACCATTTGCTGCAGCTGCATGTAGTGCTGTTCCATGTTGACCTCCATGGGCATTCACATCTGCACCATTTTCAAGCAGCAACTTTAGGACTGCTTCATTGCCATATTTTGCAGCTGCTGCCTCCAGTGCATTTCCATAAATGCTGTTTACATATGCACCTTGGTCAAGTAGCAACCTGACAATTGCTTCATTACCTCCTTCTGCGGCCATCTGCAATGGACTTGTATGGTGACCCCACCAGGCATTCACCTTTGCACCATTATTAAGCAACAAATTTACAACTGCTTTATTACCTCCCACTATAGCTGCATGGAGGGCATCTTCATAGATACCAGCCTTGGCTTTGACATCTGCACCATTTTCAAGCAATATCTTTACCACAGCTTCATGGCCATTTGCTGCAGCTGCAAGGAGTGCATTTCTGTTGCCAACATTATGGGGATCTGGATCTTCCCCATTTTGAAGTAGCAACTTCACCATTGCTTCATTTCCATTTGCAGCAGGTGCATACAGCGCATATCCATCGTATCCCCAGACATTCACCTTTGCTCCATTTGCAAGCAGCAGTTTTACAATTGCATCATTGCCTCTCATTGCCCCTTGATGGATTGCACCCCCATAGAATTCAGTGTGTGCATTCACATCTGCTCCATTTTCAACCAGCAATTTGACAATTGCCTCATTTCCACTTATTACAGCTTCATGAAGTGCCCATTTATAGTAACCACCTTTGATATTTGGATCTGCACCATACTCAAGCAGCAATTTTACAGCTGCTTCATTACCTACTTCCACAGCTGCATATAGAGTATTCCCATATTGGCCTCCATAGGCATTCACATCTGCGCCATTTTCAAGGAGAATTTTTATAATTGCTGTATTGTCATTGTTCTCATCCACTCTTTGTGAATTTATATCGGCACCCTTTCTCAATTGTTGCATTTTTGCTACTACCATGCTATATCCTGCTGCTGCTTGTAATGCATTGCCATATCCTCCACATTTGAAATTAATGTATGCCAGTACATCCAATTCCAATCTTTTGGATTCATGCATTGTCTCTCTTTTTTCAATTAAAATTTCTTCCACTCTTTCTGTTAGTCCAAACTGGGCTGCATAATATAGGGCTGTGCCTGGCTCAATACCAAAGTTATGTTTGTTACTATATTCCTTGCGCCACATCATAAAGGTATTACTGGAGTCCCTTAATACCTTGGTAATCAGACTTTGCAAAGCACTACCTTGTTGAAGGTCTGTCAAGCAATGTGCATGGACTAGCCAGTATTTGCATGCATAGTTCAATAAATTTTCATTTTCATGTTCATTTTTGCTCTCCTCTCCTATTTTAACATGCATCAGGTAAATAATACAGGCTTGAGCAATCATATTATCGGCAATGATTTCATTAATTTCAAATATACCCTTGGCTTGATTGAATGCATGGCGATCAATCAGAAATTCTTTAACTGAGGCATGTGCAAACTGAACCACATTATCAGACCCCAACACTATAAGGCTCGAGTCTACAAGGGCATACAAGTTGAGCTTCATTCCTTTACTTTTCTTTACAGCCTGCTTGTGAATATCAATTGTCAGGATCTCTCCTATGTCATTCACATTCAAAGGCTCATAAGCATAGAGCAACCAGAGTAACAGATGGTGGATATTTTTTGCATGCTTTCCTTGTTCTGCTTTCAGCACAGCTATCGAGTAGATATCTTCTAGATCCTTGGGTAAATTCATTAACACTTCCTCCACAGCCTCTTCATCAATGCATTCTTTCAGATCTTTCAATTGACATTCAGCCCACCGAAATCTACAATAGCAATTGAGTCATGTAATCACCATTGAATATAATGCAGATACCTACTGTCCATTAGCTCCATTCTTTAAACTTTTCACCACTTGTTCCCAGTATTTTTCTTCCAGATCAAAATTATACTCAGCACTTTGTATCTGTGCCTGGATGTATCTTTCCATATCATTTTCAATGTGCAGGCTCTCATTGCCCAGAGCAATCTTTAGTATACTTCCCCCAATCCTGGAATCTGCAAACTGCCTGCTGGTAACAACAATCCATAATTTTTGTGCAAATTTACACAGCCAGTTCATGACTTTCGCAGCCCCTTCGGTGCATTCATCCATGGCATCCACAAGGAGGTATCCTCCATTTCTCTGCATAATGATTTTTTCAATGATTTCCTCCAGTTCTTCAATTGGTGGATGTTGATATCTTTTGAACTTTTCATACAACTTGAGTAAGGCTGGATTAATGCCCTCATTTGGACCAACTCCCATGTGTAAGACAAGTGATAGAAGAAATCCTCGATAAGTAGATTTCTGCTTGGTGTTGTCCCGAATATCAAAATAGTGATACCAAACAGCGTCAGTATCCATGTATGAGAGATCCTTCAAAATTGTAGCACTTTTCAAAATAATGAAATGGTTTTTCTTCATTTTTGTTTATGTTTAGATAATATTCAATTACCTGAGAACTGTTTTTCCCGCTCCAGCTAATTTCCAGAATCCACTGTAAGCTACAATAAAGAATAAACAGGCAATGTTTTCACCTTTTCCTTGAATCCAGAGGACATTGGGATGTTCTTTCCACTTTTGATATTCTGGATGGGCTAGTATCCATTGCCCAGTTCCGGGTGTCTTTTTGTCGGCAGCTGCTACATGATTAGCTGAACAGTCAGGTGCTTTCAGCCAATCATAAATCTTGGCGGCTTCATCACTTGCTGTTTCATAGCAGTGCTGTTAGACTTATCCAAACGATGTAGACATTAGAACCTACTGATAACCATAAATTGGCCACCACTGATGGTAAAATTTTGTGCATTTGAAAACATATTTACTGGCGTGACTCTTGTGTATTAGTATCAGGCTTAGGTATAGCTGTCAAAAAGTTAAAAACCTGGAATTTGCTCTTGGAATGAGTACCCTCAGTCGATCACTGATGCCCAAAGACAATGAAAGATGGGAACAAAGGAACGCCCTAGCTGTCAACGTATTTATATATGTTTTTCAGTAAATTATGATTAATGCAGTTTTCCATTGCATGGTGTGACATGTCAGAATTCAATGGCGGAAAGAACCGCTTTGATGCGGTCCAGAATGAGGTCACCGAGATCCCTAAGTTGTTCACATGTTTTGGATTTTGGGCATGTCACGAGAACCGTCCGTCCCGTCGATGGTTTGAAGATGCATCTTTCACATGACTGTTTGTTAATTTGTTTCAAGGGGCATCTGACATTGTATGGTGCGTGTTTGAAAGGCATGTTGCTTGACACTCGTGTAGGACCCCATACCTTGGAACATTTAATTCGAGGAGCAGAATAAGGTACGACCAACACAACAGATCCCGTCCTGATTTTCCTTCGCAAATTCGTTCAAGATTGCAACCCTGAATGTGCACCAGGTCAATTGAAAATCGAGGTTTGGACACTATTGACAGGATGTAATGCGAACTACATGTACAGAAAACATGTACGTGGTATATCAGTATGTATCTGAAGATACAGATATCCGAATAGATTCCCAAGAGATAGATACAAGCGAGTAAAAAGTGATGTGAAATGACGGTTGTATAGAGTGCAATGCAGAGGCAAAAAAGAAAGATCAAGTCGCAGCCAGGGGCAAAGTCAAAGCACTGAGCAATATTTGGACGAGTACAGCAGAACGGAATTACTAGGTATCAATTCGACTGTAACAGCATACGCTATGGGGAAGGAGTCAGAGGATTGGTCAAGTCCGGATCAAGAACGACGCGGAAGACCCATTGAACCAAACGAGCCTCAGCTCGCCGAAAGCGGTTTTCCATCAGTCCTCGATGAGATTGGTATGCAGCCATATTGATCCTTTCGCGCTGTCATCCTCCGGCGAATATCCATACTCGGTGTTATCCAGTAGCTGAGGATGCGGGTCATCTATGCCCTTCCTAAGTGCCGTGGCAGGGAACAGGGGGGAGGGGAAGTAAAGCCGGAGGAAAATGAGGAAGAAAATGCAGAATATTTCATTAGAGGTTCAGGGGAAGATATTGAAGAACCAAAGGCATTTGCAGGATAGGATGGCATAGAGTGAGAAAGGGTTACGAACGGTATGATTGGTCCTCTGTTAGCGCTGCTGCCTCCTCAACAGAAGGATGGCACTCTTCATGCCCTAACGATTGTCCCAACATACGCTATACGACGGTCTTGAAGATCCCATATCGCGACGAAGACCTCGAAAGCAAGATCCCAACACTCTCAGACAGAGCCTGCTCCGTTAAAGCCGGCTGAGGTGGTACACTATATCCTGTCTGCAGTACACCACCATCAAAGCCTTCATTGTTCTCGTCTCCAGCTTCCGGCAGTCCAAATCCCTGGGATTCACTACCATCCTCTCCTTGTGTCCTGCATCACTGTCATTGTCCCCAACAGCCCCACGCCACCCTTCAGCCCATGCTCCACTAATTTCCTAAACCTCACACTCAACCTCCCGACCTCACCCTCCAAAGCCAGCAAAGAACCAACAATTGCGCCAGCGCGGGAAACTCTGAAGATGACGCGGTAGCATGTCTCCCTCATACAGTTGTAGCTGCGGACATGTCATTTCTTCTGATTATCGTTGCCCATCACAGGAATCTACAGCCGACTGTTGTGGTCAAATCAATAGTCAAGTTTGAGTCTGTCTTTAAGGAGGAAGAGTTGAACTAAAGTCAAAGAATGAATCGGGATCCCTGAAGGGGCGGGAGGGTAGTTTGGTTCATTGGTCCTGATTGGAGGTGGAAGTGAGGCTGAGTACTTTCGATGGAAAAAAACAGAAGAGCCGAAGAAGGATCACTGATGGGCCTGAGAGACGTTACACCTCCTGATACGTTTCCAATGGCATTTGGTATTTGGGGAGTTGCTAGTTTTGAGTTTTAAGGTCAGTAGAAAGGGAGTGAAGGTGAGAGTGGAGGATGAAATGGTTGTGTTGTGGATCAATGATGTCATACATCTGGAAGATCCGCAATGTACCAATAGTGGTATGCGAGGTTCATTACTAATCACCCAGTAGCTTGTAGTGTTTCATAGAACATTCTAGATGCTATGTACTTAGGTATATAAGGCTCTGAGAAGAGCCAACACTAACAAGTTCTTTCATCATTTTGTACCCATAATCCACAATAGGTTGAGCATGGTCACATCAAGTTGAAAACATAGATGTGGTTGCCACAGCGGTTAAAGGTCAGCATCCTCCCCATTACGCCTCGTACATCTGTCTGAGATGAAAGGTTATTTTGCATGCGTGAAGAAAAAGGAAGCTAGCAGTAGCTGTGTACTTACAATTGAACACCTTCACACTCATGCCTGGAGCTCACACTCACACTCGAGGAGCTCACTCACATTCGGCAGGCTCACCCTCATACTCGGGTGGCCCTTACTGACCTGTCTTTCGGAGTCAACATGTAGGCCAGACGTTGAACTAGTTTTCGGTTAGTTATGTTGAATATATAGTACGATGATAAAATCGTAGATATTAGCGAAGAATAATTTCCAGTCAAAATCAACAGCATTAATGTTTGACGAAGCTTCATTTGAGAATCCCCTTGTATAACATTGAGCGACAGTAATAAAAATTAATATGGCGTACTTATAGCCAAAAGCAAAACTTCACATACAGAGCAGAGTAAAAGTGGTACCTGAGCCAGGTTGTGTTTCGAGACACTTAATCTCAAGTATAAACCAAAAAAAGGCAACTTGCATGCAACAGAGAATGATTCACGCACTGATGGCTGTCGCAATGACAACTAAGTTTGGGCCGCGGGTAGAAAACCATTTTAGTAAACCTAACTCGTCAGAGGCTCAGCTGATGGTTGGCTGTCACTTGAAGTGAAAATGCACCCACAAAGACATATTTCAAATTACCATGTCAAAATCTCACGGCGTGTTCAAACTTGCACGGTAAGCCGATGGAAGGCAGTTTCTCAAATAATTAAGCACCATTTCAGCACCATTTCAGTATCCACTTTGACTGTCCCTACTAAAGCATTTTCTTGTTAGTTGCCACTGGGATTCTGAAATTCATCTCCAGGTGGGACTGGTGTTTCTTTGGTGGATTTACATTTGCAAGTGTTGTATTTCTCGGATTAACATTACTAATACAATCCAGCACATGTAGTTCCGAGTTGGATTACTCACCTACTGCAGACAGTATTACTGAGATATTAATAGTAGAAGTATGTAGAACTTTCTAGATACTATGTTATGTAGTATATAAGGCCTACCTTGAGGCCAGTACCATAGAACAGAATAATCATTTGTATCCAATATTCGAGTCTCACAACTCTTATCAAACCACTGCGCCACATTGCTACAATAGCAAGTAGTATTCAAACATGGGAGAGTGAGAAGTAATGTTAAAGAGGTGTATTAGAAGCTATATTATCAGTCTGGAGAGTCGGGAAGACTCAAGAGGTGGTGAACCGAAAGCTCGGATGATGCAGATAGCCGCAAATACTGCTCAGCATGAATAGTATAAGCTCAAAACTAGCTCGAGTCATGCTCGTACCACTTAAGTCATGAATGTAGGTATACAGAATGATATCAACGAACGCATCTTATGCCTTAGCTGTTAATATTCTCCAGGCCTTCGGCTCAAAAAAGATCCGTATGTGCGTACGACATAAAAGTTACAAAGATAAAAGAAACCCAGCTCGCTCCCGATAGTTCAAGTCATATGTTCTATTCTAATTCAGAACTCGAAAGTTTAACGAATCTGTTTACAAACACTCTTTGGCTTGTTTAAGCTATAATATTTTGTTCTAGTTAGGTTGAATGCGGGATGGGATCAGCTGTAACAAGCTATTTCGAAAATTTCCTACACGTAGGTTTATGCTTATTTCCCAAACAGGTGCACAAATCTGTGGGACCAGCTTAGTTGTGCTTCCGTCAAGACTTCAGTACGTACATTTGTCACCTCCACACGACATTCCGATGATGCCCTCACCAAGAACAACCAAACCCCCTCCGGACGGACCATTCGGATTCCACGGTGGAAGTTCCTCAGACTCGATAGTGAGTTTTTCGAATTCGAAATAGTCCGACGAATTTATAACATAATCCGACCTCATACTTTTCATATTCAGTGTGAATCTGAAGTCAGGGGCATCAGAGCTCTCCGATTCGATGAGCAATGGGCAGAGCAGACGGTCGAAGCGCAGAGTTTCCAAAGCTTTTGCAACCAATCGGCGATCTTTTTAATTGAAAGAAAAATACCTTTCAATCGTTCCTTTTTACTTACGCAGAAATTTGCCTGACTCACCGACTTTTTGATAACGACGAGGTACGAAATTATACCGCCCCACGATATACGATATCCGCTGGAATCTACCTGGCTCATCCTGTCTTTCATCCCACACAGCGAACGGCGTCGTTCCCCAAATTGACAGCTCTAATTGGTGTCCGGACTCGTCTATCTCATCGGAAATTAGACTCGTCTGGAACTGGAAAACATGCTTTGCAAATACATGCATCAACCCATTTAAAATCGATGTAGCGATCAAGAATGTAATGTGAAGCGCATGGTCGGACCAATCATTGACTCTCTTCAAATTCGTCGGTATTTTCTTCTCTTAAGAGCAAAGAACACGACGTACCTCCAAAACAAGTTGTTCATCTTTCCAAACCAAATTGAGATCCAGCGCCGCCTCCGTCAAAACCGTAATCTCGTTTCTATCGTCTCCTCTATCAACACCTCCTCGTGCCTTCGGCTCGATGTTATCCTTGAGGACAATTGAAGGTGTGAATGTCCGAAGGTAGCTTTGAAGAGTTTGAAAAGATGGTGGCTCTTCCGTGCTTGATAAATGAAGCTCGTCGAGTTCCCTTTGGCGGAAGGTTTCAATCCATTCGGCTCGGCGGACTGTCCGTCGTAAGCCTCTTTGTGTCAAGTTTTCCAGGAATCGATCCACGATGGGCTTCATATAGGTCATGTAAAAGGAAGGCGAGGAGGCAGCATGGGTGAGAACGAGTGATGCGACCATACCAATGGGCTCGTCAGAAAGGTCGCTCTCAGTTGTTTGGCCGGTAGAATCCATCGAACGATGAACGATGCGAGGAACCAATTTGCTCGCTAGAGGAACAAGGGTTCCTTTGAAGCGATCCATATCTGCAAGTTGGTCTTGAATTAATTGATTGAGCTTCGAAACGTTTACACTCCGCGTCTGCATTGTCGATGTAAGAGAGAGAAAGCAAACAGCCCCTATCCTTGACAGGTCGGTGGGCCGTCGCCGAATTGCGGACTGATCTTCACCGGCGCCTACTGGCGGGCTCAGCTTAGCTAAAGTGTGGCTCAAAGTTATTGAGACGAATCATTCTGATACCCCTCCCCGCCCACAAACTGATTTATTTAAGAAGGCAAACCCAAACGGAGATCCAAACATACACCAAGTCAATCAAGGATTGAAGCATTTGACACCATTTCGGAAGATATAATGCGTGATAGATATACGCAGACAATATGATACATTTTTACGTAGTATTTCAATACTTATGCGAGGAACCAAATACTTATATATGCCCAATAAAGGTATGTAAACGAGAAAGAAAAACAAGGTGAGTAAACGAGTAAACGTGCAATACAGAGGTAAAGGAGGGAAAGAAAAAGAAAAGTCCATACACTACCCCCCCAGTATGTTTGGCCTTGTGGCACGAGCTTGTGTTCGAGCTTGGCGAGGAAGTGGACCTAGTGAGAGAGCAATTACCTATATGCTTCCATTTCTTCATTCACCTTCCACTTTTCTGGGAATATAATGGTTCAATCGAGGCTTGAAGGGGATGTGTTGGCCTCGGATATTCAGCGTCCATACTGTTCTGCAACTTAGCGAAAACAATGAGGGTGTTTATTGAGCAACATGATACTTCCGGTGGCATCCAATGAAGCTATCAAGGTTGCAATGTTGATTTGACTCTGGCTTGCACCCTTGCGACTGAGAATACTGGGAGATGTCCAGCCGCCGGGACCTGATTCAATTTCATATTCCACGCATCTGGAAAAAATGTGTTAGCTGCGTGCAGGGGAACAATCAAACCAAAGTGTGTCTGTAGATGGCGCTTTTGGTTTCTCCTTCCAAAGACGGTCCACAAAGTCCTAAAAGGAACATTGAACCACGGGGAGCGAGCTTGGTGTCGACGGGTGTAGCCTTTTGATACTATGTAATCATACATCTGCCGATACCGATTCTATGCTTGAGACTTGATGATGTTTCTACAAAAATATGCTAGGTACTATATGCAAAGTAATTAAGAACGTTGAGGCTTACCTCGAGTTACTCCATCCAAACCTTCAGGTGTCCAGGTCCGCCTGCTTCCAATACTTGCTAATTGACCCTACAATTTTCCGACTAGGTGCATCTTCACGAAGTACAGTCCAGGACTTGCAAAAGCGACTGAAGGGGGGAAAAAGTTGGTTTGATTTTGATTGGCCGAAGTGCTGAGGATTCCATTCCTTCTGAATCAGTCAATATACCTCTTCTATTCTCTGAGTTATGTAGAACCACTCTGACATTTGAGTAAACGGTTTCCTTTCTCGGGAAGGAGGAGTTGCTCAAGGGTGTTAAGGAGCGTTTAAAGCGAGGAGATGGTGCTGTTGGAGTGCATCGTGGTGAAACGGAAGGAAAGGAGATAGGGAAGGTAATAAATCTGGGGTTGTGGTTGGAGACCAAGATGACGAGATTGTCGGTGATTGAGTACCCCAGGTGCTACATCGGATGGCCTCAACTGCGCAGGCAGGGTCTGCCAGACCACCGTTGTTCGAGTGATCTGGAGCAGGAGCGAGAACCAGAAGATGATGATGATGTTTCAGCTGAATGGTAGTCACGAGAACAAAATCATCAATAGCTTCTGTACTTCCATCTCCCTCCACGTCATCCAGCCCTGGCTCTAATTTTGCGCATGCTCGATATCCATGCTTGAGTCTTTAGTGCGAGGCTCAGAATTAATTATCAGACTCGCGCTCATTGCATCACCAGCTTCGCTAGCTCCCCCACCTACATCTTCATTGCCTGCTGCAGCACCTCCGACAAATGTGAATGACTTGCGGCTTCGGTTCCCAGAAACTGATAAGATAAGGTGTCGGCTCAAGTCGAGCCTGTGGGTAAAGTGCTCAACTGAAGAGTTCAACACTTTCGATTGAGTATTGAATATATGCCAGTGTTTTTTTGGCTAGGGCTTGACCCCGTGCACCCGCCCTGAGATGGCGAATGGCCTGTCGCACCCAAACAGAGCCCAAGGCTTCTCATAGGCAAGCGCCATCGAGGCGGGAGACAGCACCCAGACAGAGGCGAGGGCTCAATTACCAAGTAGATTCATAAAATTACAATCAGATTGTACAAAGGTTAAGGCAATATATAGAGTGATTAGCTGCGTCTGTAGGAATTGCTAGTGGATAATTAAAGGATGATATCAAAATTGGACTCATCTCTCCGAAGGCAGAAATGGCTTTCCTCAAAATGTTACACTTCTTGTGGAAGTCTTCTATGGAACGGGAAGCTTCTTTGAAATGTGCGTCTTCGGCTGAATCAAGTGGCGCGAGGATAATCTCCTCGATCTTCTGCCAATAAAGTAGGAATGCCAGCGAGTCCCATCCCCAATACAGGCAACTACATGAGGAGGGTAACCGGTGAGGAGCAATTCGACAGCACCGCCGATACGGAAACTGTGCCCCAAAACATTTTGTAGGCCCGCCTGTTAATTTCCAAATATCAGTGATGAATTTGAGAAACGTTGACTTGACCATATGACGTGGTTTTCCGTGGTCATCGACGTAACCGAAAAGTGAAAAGCCTTCGGGGACGTCTGCATTGACCTTCCAATGAAGCTCAAAAGCATCACATAGGAAGAGAGCGTTGGGTTGTGAAGAGGCTATGAAGTCTGCGCCCAGTTCGCAGGTGGTCTTGGTCCATGGGAGGTGGAATTTGATCTTCTTATGCTCATGCTTGATCAGATAAGAATCGAGCTAGGCAAGTCGTGTGACATGAAATTTGGGATCTAACTTAGTCAAGCCTGGGACTGTGTGTCTACCAAAATACGTTACACACAAGCACGGAACAGCACATAACAGGTTAATACAGAGGCCAAATTCGATGGAGGCCTTGAGTGGATGTCCTGGCCTTTCATGAAACAGAAGACAAGAGGTAGGGAAGTTGATACATTTGGGTTTGCAGCTGGACTCTGAGGCAAAGATGAGTGGATTACATTTATGGCCTCTTCTAGACTCTCCCTACATTCTACTTTCATCCTTTATCCACAGCATATCAATTTTAGGGCTCACTGCAAATACATGGAAACGACAATCCTTTTAAGAGAAACTAAATTGGGAATAATAACTATAGATTTAAGGTATACGAACTACAAAGCAACGCAAAAACCAAAGAAAGCTATAAACTCAGCACAGGGTTAATTGCATCGACTAGGCTGTTATGGATCGGTTCTGAGTTTTGAGTTACCAATCTCCCATATCATCCTTTGACGGAGATATGGTATATCACTTTGTGTGAAGTTGAACGTCTCCTCCCCCACGGTACAAGGATTCAAGGAATTGACAGGTGAATACCCGGCAATCAAATGCGTTCTCTTGTAGTGTTGTATGCTGTGAAGACGAGTCTCAGGGCAAGATTGAAGCGACATTCCACAAAAAAGAAGCACCTCCAATACATAATCTTCCCAGCCGGTAAAGTTAAAAGGTGTCAAACGAAGCCGTGACTAGCCGTCGGAAGTCTATGATTAGATTAGATTATGGCTCGGTTGGTCCGGACCTGGGGGATTACCCGGCCCTCTTGTCTTCCTTAATATTTTCCGCTGTCCGTTGTCCACTATTTACAATCTTCCTCAACCTACTGGTCAAATGAAGATTTAGTCAATATTCCCGGCATGTATTAGGCACAGCATCGTTCTACCCAAAAACTTTTCCATTCTTCATTCACTTCCCTTTTCCCTAACGAGCAACTACGCTAATACAAAAGACGTCGCTGGAACGGATCTGGAGGTGGAACATCTTTCAGTCCTATTATCGCTCATAGGTCCAAATCTATCATCAATGAAGAAATCAATATTTGCAGGCGTTGGAGGGGATATAAGATAGATAGATAGATAGATAGATAGACACACGGCTCCGCTAGAGCGCGGGGTCCCGCGTAGGAACAGCCGGACCACTGTGCAGACCTTGGCGAGCTCAACCAACTCCTGATGTTACCATCGGAGGGGAAGGTAGACCAAGGGCCGAGGTAATAGTTGAGTAAAAAGTACACTGAAGAGTATGATATGTCAATAATGAGGCCAGCATATCATTCCAACGTTACATTGCATCCACCGGCTCTTCCTCTCCATATGGGACACTCCAATCGTCCTCCGTTAGAAGGGCGTTTGCTGTCATGTGTAAGATTGAGTACGCACAATGAAGCAGTTAGTCCGATCAATTCCCAGGCCCACCACTCGGATGCGGTCTGGTCCACCCCACCAAGACTGAGAGCGAGAATGGGATTGAAGCCGAGGAATTTGGATCTTCCGGAATCGGGAGACGGTGATGATGAAGGCACTGATGGGGCGTACTGCAGATGGCCTCGACCGCGCAGGCTGGGGCTGAAAGTGCTGGAACCTCGATTCAAGGTTGCCATCAGAAGGAGGGATCAAGCTTGTCCCCTCTTCGAGACCATTGTCCAGGGTGGGTTCAGGCTCTTTGGAGCAAGAGCGAGGGCATGAAGATGACGTGGCAATGACGCTCTCACACCACCGTGTCAGATTCTGTAATTGGCGCTGATTCTTCAATATCCTCCTCCGAACCTGCAGCGAGAAGTTTAGGATCTACATCCTCAACCCCACTACCTCCACCACCTTCATCCTCGCTCCCTACTACAGCACTCTCAAAGGGTATAGATGATTCGCAGGCTCAGCTTTTGCGAGCATCTGAGTATGGATATTTGGGGGTCGATGATCATATACGAAGGAGGAGGAGGAGGAGGAGATCAATGACGCGGGAGGGTCGACTTTGCTGCCGATACCGATCTCATTGGGGATGGACGATGAAAAGTCGCCTTGGGCAGATTGAGGCCTGCTTGCGGTGACTCGGTCCGGACTTACCCGATTCCCCGGGTTCGCTAAATGGTGCTGTCCCAGCCATATCCATACCTCGTCGAACTTTGTTCTGCTGCACCTGTCCCAACACTGGTCAGTGCTTTCGGCCGCTGGCTAACCGTTTCTCTTTCTGCTTTAGGTCCAAATGCGGCGCCGAAATCAGGTATAAGGTGGGTGTGCTTTCGAGGAGTTTGCCATATCTCAAGTGAGTTTTCTGTCGTTTCTATTTTTGCCTGAGTAATGACGGAACGTGTGATACAATGATGAAATATTTTGGCCGACCAGATCCTGCAAGCATGAGGCATATACAGTACGAAGGTTTTGCAGTTTTTTTTATGTCAATTAAGACGACAGATAGATACATCTCCTTTTTGCCTGATAGATTGCCATAGATTCCGTACAGACACCTCTGTTCATCTGCTGAAGCGGAGAGCATAGTGGAAGGATGGGTCAATTAATTTAGGGCGTATAGGCTGTGTTTGCCTTTCGGTGAGAGATGACTTTAGTTCCCATGTCTTTTTTTACTTCCCTGCCTTATAGGATGGGGAGGGCATGGAATCAGCTAATCTCTCACTGCATACAAAGGACCATTAGGGTTTTCCTGTAATACTCCCCTTATTCTTCGGAACATTGTTACTAACGAAGCTGGCTTCTGTACGTCTCCAAGATTTGTTTTCTTGCTTCGCGAAATTGATGAGAAAGACCTCTTGTGTGCTTCTCCGTGTCTATAGATATTTTGTTTTTCGGTAGACAATCCGATCGAGTCTGTGTTGATTGCTTGACAGTGTCAGGTGAGTAGAGTCAGTTCTGATTACCTCTAGCCAGGCGGAAGGGCACTGAGTTGAGGACAGCCATGGCCGTAAACCGGGAGATATTCCAACGGAGATATCTGGCCCGGGTTTTACTCAGCTAAATGTTTAACTTATATCCCGATTGAGGTCGAAGATGGTTAAGGAGAGCATACTAATGAGGGACAGGAAACTTCAATTTCTTGTCATAGTTCTTACTCGCCGGGATTATAATTATCAATGCTATTATCTGCTCGCCTCGTATCTCAACTTCTCAAGGATGGCAAACATGCCATTTCCCGGCTGCGATGAGAATTTCACTCCCAGATCAGCTTCTTCGGATGGTTTGACTGTTGATTGAGCATGAATGATGAATGATATCCATTAATATCCCCTTCGCCAGGATTGCTATCTATATCGCGCAATCTCACCTCCTTTGTTTTCCTTTTCCCTTGCAATAATTTTACCTGGTCTGCGAGTTTTTCTTATTCAGCTTTTTCTTTTTTTGTTCCTTCTCTCAATTAAGGTATTAATATGACCATATATATATACCTATTCTCCTGTTATAAATTGGCCACCTGATTACTTCTCTCCTTCCGTTATTAAACTGTTCGGGTGTCTACTTTCATTCCATTTAATCTGCTGCTTTTCTGTAATTTTTTCCCTTTCTTCTCTTCTACCTCTTTTTTTTTACCTGTATTCTTTGATTCACATGCTTTCATTCTCTGCTAATATGAGATGTACTCACATGCGGTCGACATCTTAGCGGCTGCCCCACGGTTGTCATCAATGATGTTGTTAGTTGATGAGAGTCTGTTTTTTTATAACTGAATATGATTTTCAATTTGTGCCTTGTGATATTGGCTTTAACCTTTTATAAATTATTTCTAATGACTCTTTGAAGTCAGCGTTTGGTGCTCATGCATATATGGAGCGGTGTTTGGTTTTTATTTTTTGCTTGAGTTACAGGGATCATAGGCGACCATTGTGAATTGTGATAGATTTCTTCTTGCCAGAATCAAGGAACAAGCCTCAAATTCTCGATGAAGTTCAGGGACCGCATCACTAGTTCCCTATCAGTACTAAGTAGACTGTCGATTAACATTGGCAGTCATAGATGATGAGAGCGTACTACATCATGCTACTAAACCTCTCTAGGAAGTAATTAACAATACATCGATATACAATAACTATGCCGTATATCCCAGTTTATAAAAAACTCAAGATATCGGCTCTTTGAGTACTTTGCTATAAAGGAGGAACCTACAGTGGCAGGCAAAAACAGCTTTCATTTGACTCATGACTCCGCAAGAGCAACAGACCCTTACCGCCATCGGCACTGTCATCCGCAACAATATTGTAGCTTCTTTAATAGAAGTTACTGGCTTGGGTATGTAACATACATCATTCAACTTACTCCAAACTCCGTCAATTTCATACTGAACAAGTTGATAATGACTTACTTCCTCTAGGTGTATCTGTCTTAGGAATGTCCATTGCTAGTTACATCCTGATGTATGAGATGTCAGAGATTGCTTCTAAGACTGTTAACTCACATGTCGGTATATTTGCGGCATCCTTCTAGAACCAAATCCTGGACCCGTTCAAGGATTGCTCTGCTTGCCTGCCTAATCATCACATTTACGGCCTTGACTTGGAATATGTTTGTCAACGCAGCAGCCCCTTTCATACAAGACCAGGTCATTCTTGTTGACATAGAGCCAAAGAAGCAGGGAGAACTTGAAGCGCTAGCTCAAAAGTCGAACATCAAAGCTTTGCCCTTAAATTATATGTCAAGCTGGGATATAACAATTTCCGTGAGTTTACTGTGTTGATCTCTCACTCAATGGCTTGATTCCATTATCCAGGTTCTTTTGAGTGATTTCATCGTAGTTTGGAGAGCCTGGGTCTTGTTTCAGCAGGAAAGGCGTTGGCAAATCGCACTTATGATCCTCACAATTTTCAATATTGGTGCATAGTCAGCCCATCTCAGGCTAACAAGTTCACTGAACCCTTGATATGATACCATATAGGAATTCAAATTGCTGATTGCATTGTGGATAACATTGAGATTCAAGTATCAATATCCAATTCTGCTACGACCTTGGACTGGATATCAATTATGGTTTCACTTGTAGTTAACATGTTTGCAACAGGATTGATTGCATGGAGGGCATGGTATGTGATTTAAAGTTTTCCTGTAATAGTTACACAACTCTGACCATTCGGTTTGCTGCTCAGGAATCACCATCAAATAACAATTGAAGTTGCCATTCACAAACGAACTAGGGCTCAGAATATTCTACTTTTGTTCATTGAGTCTGGTGCTATATATTGCACAATACAGGTCATCTATACTCTCCTTACCCTCCTCCACATATATGGACCTGTAAATAGCGGTGGATTTCTCCTGGCTTACAATGTTATGGGTGGTATAAACGGTCTTGCTTCTGTAGGTCTCTTTTATGATTTTGTAAGCACAGCTGATATTCATCCTTAAATTTAATAGGCATGGTATCCCATGGCAGTTGTCGTTTTAATCAACATGGATAGTTCTCCAGTAAATGAGACTTTTCATCTCAACCAGACATTTGAAAGCTCTCACCGGGAAGACAATATTTCAACTACTATTGTCCGTTCACACTCCGGAAGGAACCCCTCAGAATGATCATTTTCAAGAGCCAATTGGCAGGCTTTACCAGTTGTTATATAATTACTGTAGAATCAAGTGGCTCGATACAATCTATGCATCTCCAATTACAATTAGGCACAATACACCCGGGAGAAGATGGAGCAAGTACAAGACCCTTGATGCATCAATGGGTCAACGGTTTATCGGTCGGTCTCGCCGCCACGTCTAAATATTCGCAGATTTTGCAACTAGGCTCCACTTCCTGGAGAGAAGCTTGCTTGAGCATGACTATAAAATCGCGAATGCCCGCATATTCGGTTGCTGCCTCTGTGTCGAAATCACGAGTTGTTATCTTCTGTCAAACACACAAACAATACTGCCTTGAAGTGAATTCACTCCCTGTGCAGTACACATTTCCCAACGAGACAACCATTTGTTTCAAGCCAGTAATAAACTTCCTTACACTACCTCACCTTATCATCATTGCAGCGACAACCGTCTTGATAATCAATATCATTTCCTTTCCCCACGAAGGTGTCATCCAATGTTGGGACAACTTGTCGCTAAATCCGTCATACGGATTGACTGATTTTCATTCGCTTTCGTTTGTGCTTGGGCGCATCAGGTCCGCAAGATATAAAAGCTGTTAGTCAACCAGTTGCAAAAGAATACAAATAACCTATAATTTTCGCCCGTGTAGATATGGGTAACTGGAAAGTAGGGAGCATGAGAGTTTGAAAGCTAAAAAAAAACCGGACCAAATACCCGTTTCGCGCTGAGCTTGTTTACCGCTTAGCTCGATGTTGATGCTCAGATGTAATCGTCTGAATCAACTTATACAATAATCCGAGGTTTTCAGCACAACAGATCCCTTATAAGCATTTTTGAGGGATAGGCACTGGTAGAGAAAGGGAAAGGGAAAGATTCTTCGTCTGTTTTTCAGCGTATGATATAGAATATTAATTTACCTAAAATACAACATGAGGCTGACACAAGTTACAATTCGAACTTGCTATTTCGAAAATTTCCTACATGTAGGTTTATGGTTGCTTCCCAAACAGGTGCACAAATCTGTAGGACCAGCTTAGTTGTGCTTTCCGTCAAGTCTTCAAGTTGCTTACACTTGTCACCTCCACATGACACCCCGATGATGCCCTCGCCAAGAACAACCAAACCACTGCCTGACGGACCATTCGGATTCCACGATGGAGCTTCCTCAGATTCGATTATGAGTCTTTCGAATTTGAACCAGTCCGACCAATCCATAACATAATCTGAACTCAGGTGGATCAGAGTTCTCCGGTTCGATGAGCAATGAGCAGAGCGCACAGTCGAAGCGCAAAGTTTCCAAAGCTTTTGCACTCAGTCGGCGATCTTTTTGATTGAAAAAAATTCCCTTTCAATTATTCCATCTCAGTTGCACAGAAATTTACCTGATTCACCAATTTTTTGGTAATGACGCGGTACGAGGTGATATCGCCCCACGATATATGATATATGTTGAAATCTTCCTGTCTCATTCTGCCTTCCATCCCACACAGCTGATGGTGTTGTTCTCCAAGCGGGCAGCTCTAATTGGTGTCCGGAATCGTCAATCCCATTAAAAATTGGAGGGACTGGAAAACATATTTCGCAGATGCATGCATCAACCCATGTAAAGTCGATGTAGCGGTCATGAAAGTTATGTGGAGTGCATGGTCGGGCCAATCATTGGCTCTCTGTAGTTTCGTTGATATTTATTTCTTGAAGGATAACATGACATACCTCCAGTACAAGTCCCTCATTCCTCCAAACTAAATTTAGATCGAGTGCTACTTCAGCCAGAATCGTGACCTCGTTACTGTCGTCTCCTTTATCAACAAACCCTCAGCCTCCCGGCTCGATGTTATCGTTGAGTACAATTAAGGGCGTCAATTCCTGAAGGTAGCCTCGCAGAGTTTCGAAAGATGGCGGAGGGTCGGCACTTGATAAGTGAAGCTCGACAAGTTCTCTTTGGCAGAAGGACTGTCTCCATTCGATGAGCACTCCGTATATTGCTTCTAAGCTTCTTTCTGTCAAGTTTTCCAAGAAACGATCCATTATGGGTTTTACAAGGGTCCAGTAAAAGGAAGGCGAGGAGGCAGCATCTGTGAGGACGAGTGATGCGACCTCATCGATGGGCTCGTCAGAAAGATCGCTTTCGGTCATTTTGCCAGTGTAATCAATTGAGCGATGAACGATGCGAGGAGCCAATTTATTTGCAGGAGGAATAAGTTTTCCTTTATAGCGATCCGCTTTTTCAAGCTGGTTTTGAATCAACTGATTTAACTTCGAAGCATTTACACTCCTTGTCTGCATTGTCGAAGTAAGAGAGAGAAAGGAAAGAACCGCCATTGGCTGGTTCAAAAGGAAAATGCCATTCAGTGATATGACTGCTGTCATACCATATACTTTTCCAAGCTTGGCTCCTCATCAGAGACAACTACAAGTCTATAAAATGTACAGATTCACCTTGTAGTCTGGCAGTGAGCAGAGTTATACTTTCAGTACAGTGATTATAGAATCCCTTAGTTTAATTCTAGACCAGCCAAATCAAAGGGACTTAGTGTTTTTCCAAGTGTATCTGACTAGAATTGCATGAGAATGGATCAGTGACAGTGTGCGAGGTTCTATGTTCATGGTGCCACAATGACCAGGACTGCCCAAGAATGGCCAAGACAATGTCAGACAAGTGTATTATTCATATGGGGTATTTACCCATTTTACCGGGTCTAGACCTGTCACGGCGAAACAGCATTTTAACTGCCATTAATTTGGCTATTTGACATGACGAGATGGCCGAAGTTGGCAATATAAATCATGACTCATGAAGGGGACCCAGGTAGAAAAGGTTATATAGTCGCGGGAATCAGATTTAATATTGCATGGAAATACTATATGGGGAAGGGATTTTAGTATATAAGTAGACAGGAAATGGGAAGGAGAGTCAGGTTCTGACAGCTCCCTCTTTATCAGGCATTCGATCTGGTTTGGAATTAGTCTAGAACTTTGGTGCAGAGTTAAAGTCAAAGAGTGGTGTTCTGTGTTCTGTTCTGTGTTTGGTGTTCTTGTTAAACTTGATTATTGTGTTTGAACTTGGTATTTTGGTTTTGACATTGCAATTTGGATTTTGATTAAACTTAAAACTTGTGCACTCTACCAACACTACTACTACTCCAACCCCCATTTAAACTTCAACTGCTAAAGGCCCCTTTGAACTTAGTGTTCTTGGGTGTTTTTGGTGTTTGTTTTCTATCTCACCACACCCACCACATCATCAGGTAGGGGCCTTCGGCAACACTGCTGCTGGGGCCAGATCCGGCAAGTATTAGTAGGTACTGGATAAGATAGGATGGGATAGGATAGGATAGGATGGGATGAGATGAAGTGGTCACTGAGGTAACTGCTGGGGAAATAGGATGATCCCAAGCTTACTAGAATTGTAGTCTTGGGATTATCCCATTGTATGCGGTAATTGTATAGGTCTTGAAGAAAATTCAATGGGATCCCTAATATTGCTGCTTATGCCTGTTGAAATTGGGTCTCCGAAAGATTGGATGACTGTTTGATTCATTGCCTCGCGAATGTGAAGCACTACTCGACTTGTTGTGATGGAATGAAAGACACGGATCAAACTGTAAAAATGCTAGTATCAGACAAACATCACGCGAGTTGTATGAGCGAATGCAAAGAGTCCTACGGCATGAGAAGGAAATCGAGATTGACCTGAATTGTTGGGTAACCCAGTAAGATGAAAGACCTCTGAGGAATTCTCAAGCACTTACCGATATGGATATCACCACGATAAGATTGATGATAACCAGTACTAAGTTCGGTTAGAAATCTTGACGGACTATGCAAAGTTATAGCTCACCGAACATCAGAACATATTGAAATATACCTTTAATGAGGATAGTGCGGGAGTTGGCATATGCTTAGTAAGGCACAAAGTTGCTCACCGTCGCGATACACAGGTTTATAAAGCTTCGAGTGCTTTCCTTCCCTATCTAGAGAGAAGGAACTTTCAGATTAGACCTTAAAAAAAAGTATCTTATTTAGTACTCGCATTGTAAGACTGTGCAATAGACAAGTATGGTAAAACCCCCTTCCACAGAAATGAATTAGTTTGCAGGTCATGCAGGGAGAAACAAAGGCCCACCGAGTTCATGCAGCATAACTAAGCCATAGAGCACTGCAAAGTTGATTATGCTGTGCGCACGCAGACAACCTTGATCCAATGGGTCTAAGGCCGGACGTGAATCAACTGCAAAATCCAACTTTTGCTGAGAAAAAGGTATCGGGACTAGGGGAACACCTACAGCTGTGTCTAGACCAGAATATACCTATCATTGCCGAAAGTGCGACCCACACCAGAACAAAGGATGCTGGAATGACGTATACCAGATGGCGAAAGTGATCTCGAGATACCGCCCATACTCGAAGTGAGAGAATAACTTTAAGGGCAGGGGGAAATTAGATCAGTACACAGCCTAAATAGCATATGGGAGAGTTTACCTTCCGATAACCCTTGAGTTTGCTGTACATGAGCAATGTGTTTGCAATCAGAAACTGAGTGAGAGACTAGCCTATCCCTGCAATATGGAGCCCTGCATGCATGGACACATCTTTTTTAATTACTCCTCAAAAGTTGTTAGAAGTTACACACATAGTCCGGAATCATCCACTCTATAACAATATGTTTGACTAGGAGTAGAAGCATAGGTACCTTTGACAGGGAGGTTCAGTGCTCCAGGGTAATTTGGTTACATTCGCTCACCAATGTTAAGCATGACCACAGTATCTATCAAGGGCAGATACCGCTGCACCAGATACAATACATTAAACCATTTCAAAGGCCGAGCCCACACTAGCTTGCACTCCAAGTCCAAAGTCAGACAATAGTCATAAATGAGAAGAGTGGAGGTCGCAACTATGATTGTGGATGAGCTGAAATTTTTTGGACAAGATTTTACAAACCCAGAAAGTACTACGGCGCAGGCAACTCTGTTAATGCAAGAAGAATATGAAATGTTGCAAGAACATACAGAGCTGAGCTCTTGAAATGTTGCTGTTTCAGTCAACTTAGAATTATAGGAGGTAAAAGCCATGAAGCGAATGTGGAAGAAAATAAACTTTGTCCACACCAGCAGAGCATCGCTAGTGCTTATATATGCTTTCGTCCTGTTGTTCATTGCCCTCGGATGATGAACTCCCGCCAGAGATTGATTGTGTCATGTTGCTAGGGTTCATGGCCAGAAATACCCCATGGCACTGGCTGGCAATGATATTGGAGACTCGAAGGTATGTGTTAGGATCCCCTGCAAGGACTACCATCGGTCGCTTAACGGCCAAGCATTTCGACAGCCGACAGCCAGTTGTCACTCCGAGACTGAAGCCGTACTAAAAAAGATTGATCGTTCTTCCTTCATGCATGATAGGAAACCATCATGATATAACTCCTTGGGTATATTGATGAAATAAACAATGCAAGAAGACAAGCGTAATTCCTAGTTCAAAGGATAAGACTACAATCTAGGCAAGTAGTAGCATCGATCCTTCAGCTCATATCCCGGTCCCTTCCCCTTCCACAATCCCGAGTCTTATCCGACACCACTGCTACCCACTACCTAAAATCCGTCGTTTTTCATTGGGATCTGGTTATTCCGGCTGGAAAATTCGTACATGACGTTACTTCGCGTTGGAAGCCCTCCTTGGAGACGGGTTCGGACGTTTGAGTAAGACAGGATTCGGACACAGACGACGACGACGAGTAACTCAAAACTGATCTGGTTGATCTTGGTAACTTACATGTAACCTATACGCGTCTACAGTCATGTATCTTTTTGTATTTACTCGACGGGACGATCGTAGTCTACCTCCCCTCTGTGGGTTGAGCTCGCCCGTCGTTCCCGTTCGGGCCCTGTTCCCCGTGGGACCCCGCCCTAGCGGATCTATCTATTAGGACTCAGCCCTTCAATAATAGTCTGGGTGTGGCTCGAAGTTATGGAGATGAGGCCTTCTGATACTCCTCCTCCCTCGCAAACTGGTTCAAGAAAACTTACATCAAGTCAATCGAAGATCGAGGACTTTGTGACAGTTCCGCAAGATATGATGCGTAATAGATATACGAGTACAGAAAGCAAGTACGTGGTACGTAGTATTTCAAATATGTATGCGAGGAACCAGATACTTTTATATGCCAAATGATGCATGTAAAACGTGGGAAAAAATGAGGTGAGTATAGACGTCCAATACGAAAAGATGAGATGAAAAAAAAAAAAGGGAGAAAGAGAAACAGGCAGCCAGCGGCCAAAGCACTGAGCGGTATTTGGATCAGTACAGTAGAACAGAGATCGACGAGGTATGGGTTTGGCTGGGAAAGTATACGCGATATGGAGGAGATTTGCGATGGACGACGATGGAAATCAGGCTTGGGTCGAAAGACGGGAGAGTTCGGGAATCGGGTAAGTCCGGACCAACGATGGAGAAGCCAGCCTCAATCCGCCCAAGGCGACTTTTCATCATCAATCCCTAATGAAATCGGTATCGGCAACAGCGTCGACCCTTTCACGTTATCCCCCTCCTCTTCCTTCGTCATGTCATTATCATCCTCCACCGAATATCCGTATTCAGCTTCCTCTGGAAGCTGAGGCTGCGAGTCATGTATACTCTTCGTCAGTGCTGTAGCAGGGAACGAGGATGGAGGTGGGGGAGGTAACGGAGTCGGGGATGCTGATGCCGAAAATTTCGCTGGAGATTCAGTGGGGGATATCGAAGCACTACTGCCGATTGCAGGATCCGATGAGGTGGAGTGAGATGGAGGTTCCTTCGTCGGATGATCATCTTCATGCTCTCGCTCGTGCTCCCAAGAGCCCGAGCCCACCCTAGACGACGGCCTCGAAGAGGGAACAGACTTGATTCCTTCTTCCGACGACGACCTCGAATGCGAGATCCCAGCACTCTCAGACCCAGCCTGCGCCGTCGAGGATGTTTGAGGTAACGCGCTATATCCTGTCTGCGGTACACCCCCCTCAAATTCTTCGTCGTCATCGTCTCCTGCTTCCGGGAGATCCAAATTCCTCGGCTTCACCCCCATCCCCTCCTTTCCTCCATCGCCGCCACCAACCCCATTTCCACTTTTCATCCCCTCCTCACCACCCTTCACCAACCCCCTCAACCTCCCAACCTCACCCTCCAAAACCCTCAACGCACTCCTCAACGCCTCCCTCTGCTCCACCCCCTCCCTAATCTCCTCCCCCATCTCCTCCTTCTCCCTCCTAAACTTCTCCTCCTCCCTCGCCCTCATCTTCCTCTCACTCGCAACCATATTATTCGCCTCCTCAAACAACGCCTGACTCAAACTCTCCAACTCCCCTTCCAAAGCCTCCTTCTCCTTCACCACCTGCGCAACCTTTTGCTCTTCCTTCTCCCTTCGCACCCTTTCGGTTTGGAGCTCTTGACGGAGAGAGTTAAGCTCGGCTTGGGTTTGGGAGATGCGGGATTTCAGAGAGTCCAGTTCGGCGGAGAGGGCTGGGTCGGTTGGAGGAAGAGGTGGAGGACCGACGATGGTACCAACGAGAGAGACGCTAGACGACGACGCGGTACGGTGTCTCCCTAATATAGACGCAGACGCGGGCGCGTTACCCATCGTAGGACTTTGACTGTCGTTCCCCGCCACAGGCGTCTGCGGCCGACTCGTCGTCGTCGAATGAGTAGTCGAGTTGGAGCTGGAATTCGAGGAGGAAGAGTTGAACCGAAATTTGAAGAATCGGGATTCCTGAGGGGGCGGGGCGTGGTTCGTCGGTGGGGGCATGGCTTGAGCACTTTCTGAGGCGGATAATGGCGGAGAAGAAGGGGGATTACTGATGGGACTGAGAGGTGTCCCACCTCCGGATCCGTTTCCAGCGACATTTTCAGGATGAGAGGAGCCGTTGGTTTTGAGGTCGGTAGAAAGGGAATCAACGTGAGTAGAAGAAGAAGAAGGAGTGTGGTTTGGGGTAAAACGACGCCAGCCGACGTCGCGAGGATTTGTGCCATGCTACATCATAAAAATAAGCTTCACAATTTTCCGACGGTAGAAAGAACGTAAATTAAGGGGAGAAAACGCGAAAGTCGTACGTAAAAATAACAAATGACAAAGACGTGATAGAAATCGCTTGCTAATGGAGACTTACCTGCGAACTTAAATTCTTCAACGCATCTTCTAGCATCTCATTATTTGCAGAGATCATCTGCAAATTTGACCTCGTCACGTCTAACTCAACACGAAGATCCGTGAACGCAGCATACGCTGCCGTCAAGAGGCCAGCAACTTCCCCAACACGCCCCATACACCTATCTAATGCCATTCTCAGATCGTCTTCCTGCCCATGGGCATGGACTCTTCGCAAATCGTGCAACTCTTCCTCAACTTGCATGAAGTATCCTTCGTCTTTTGGTACAAAGGAGCCTTTCCCTTTGCTGGATCCGGTACTAGAACCGGAATTTGGGGTAGTCCCATTGGTTTCGTTACTCGGTCTACCTTTTGAGAGAACATTGTGACCTGGAGCTCGACGCTGGGTCGCGTTTAGTGAATCGAATCGTTTCGGAGCAGAAGCGGAGCCAGCAGAGGTTGAAGGAAACATGGCTGGACGGAGCATTGACACGATTATATGTTTAAAAGGACAATGTGAGTTCTGTTAATGAACTCTTGAAATTTGAATACTAGCAAACGAATACAGTCAGGTAGATACCCAGCGAGCAAGCACATACACATACCAGACAAATGGCCTGATTATCCAGAGGCCCAGCTCCTTCCTGTCTAATACCGAATTCCAATAATTTTTACACCAGATATTCGGAAATTCCTCTGCCGCGAAGGTCCCAGAGGATAATAAACTAAGCTGCTAGTAGCTACAGCCGTTTAGCACAGCAAGCTCGGTGTGCGCCACGACAGAACCACAGGGAAGGTGGGCGGCGATAGCAAAGTGGTGAAATCAATGGGCGCCTGTTCGCATGAGGCACCAGTTGCGTGGGAACATTTAGCTTTGTCTGGATTTAAGGTTGTTCCCAAGTCCAGCCGTGTTCTATTGCCACTGTCAGAGTATGTTGCTGGATATCTAGTGGACGCAAGGTCCAGCCAGCGGGAATTATTAACCTGTAATTTGTGTCAAGTCTGATGGATGGATGAATGACGGTGTGATCCGTAGTCTGTAGGGGAGCGGTACCGCTATAGCTTCCTTGACGCCCGAGCTGAGCCCAGAAGGTAGGGTATTTCTCCAAATTGGGAAGACCTCCTCATGACCGCTCAAGCGCTCATGACCCAAGTTCAGTGACGCATGTCGTCGAGCGTCTTTCGTTAAAGTTGTCCTTCGTCATCAAAACTGCTACTTGTCCTACAGTATGCCATGGTGCCAAACACAACGAAAAAGTCACTTTTTTCGGTTAGTGATAAGTATAGAAATTGAGAACCGGCCATCATCAGAACTTGCGTGGATTTAACAGGTCATGTCCAAACCCTCTGGTCCGCCATTCCAGTGCTCAATGCCCCTTGAGTAGACCACCTGATTCCATGTGTGCAATTCCATCGTGTTCCATGGACCATTCAGTTCCTGTTTGATAGGTTCAGCATACTGGTACTCTAAGTTGGTTAAAAGTTAAGTCATATAAAAGCACATATGGAATCCGAGTTATGCATGCTGGATGGAGGGAACATGACTCATGTTGAACTCCTAAAACTTAGCCTGACATCACGGAATTTGGGACATTTCTCGACATAATTATGGACTGATTGTGAGCCGATGGCTGCATTAATCCATCTACCATCCCAACTGCTTTATTACCTCAGCTGCCTTCCCGACAATGCTTAACTTAGACTCTCTGAGTACATCCCCACTGCCTTTGATCCTTACGAGACTTTTCTGTTTGGCATTATTGGCTACCATTGAGCACTACAACTCTTCGCTAAGTGTTAGAAGTAGACATCACTTTGAGGGCCAGGGAAATGCTTGACAAGAGTGAAGGAGCTGTTAGTCTATTCGTGCACACTGGAGCACGACAGTGGAAGTATTCTGCGCATATCCTCTGAAAGACTGAAAAAGGACTAAGTAGTAGCCTATGGGATTCATGAGAAGATACCAATACTGTACGAATACGACCACAAGTTCACGTAACACATAACACTACCCAGTGAACTAAGCTGTTTTGTATTCGTAATGCGTAACAAGGACGCTTGAACTACTGATGGATGTAACATATAACACAGTAATGCTTTCTTCAGGGGTCTCAAATGCACTTGCACCACTTTCTGTTTGAAATTTGAGAGTCTGTCTTCCAGGGTAGTCATAATAATGCTGAGATGGGCTACCCTAGTGACTGTGTCATCCATATAATATGTATAAAAACCCATGAGATGAACTTATTTTATGTATCATAATGCATAATTTGACCCCCTGAACTACAAATTTTTAAGATCATGGCATAATGCATAACTCCCTATGAAACTTATGGTTGTATTGATACAGTAGATGAGAAAGTGAGTTGATGACTCGGACGAAGCTCAGCATCTCAGGTGTTCCAGTTCCCGATCTGTTCCAATGATCTTCAATCAAATACGAGCACATCGTCTGTTTCAATTTACTAAATGATTGGAGAATCAATCAGCGCCAGACGAAATATAATTCCTGTAGAGGATTTTTATCTTGTCCATGATCTCCATTCAAGTTGAAGAATCTTAGTATGACCCTAGGTTAGCAGGGATGCAATCTTTATTCAAGTGAAGGACGAGGCTAGGCTTACGCTGAAGGTATACCTCGAATTACAGAATGGTGGGTGACACTACAATTGTGCACAAGCACCGTTGAATTGTAATGTCAAAATTATCTCAACAGAAGTGCCTCATGACCTCATATGGTGCTCATATGTATCATGCACTGGCGGTCGGCAGTGTGGCCTTCTACGTATCATAAACTGAGTTCCAATCTCTAAGTGCTTGTGGATTTTAATTTGGCTATTCCCGCAAAATAGTCAGATTGTTATAAAATAAGAGTTAAAAAGCCAACTCATGAAATTACAATAACTTAGTGCTAAACTTGCAGTGTCTCTTTCTTGCATTTCATGACTCCGGAAGAGCACCAAACACTCGCTTCCCTGGCACAAACACTATACCTGGATGTCATAGCATTAGTAGTGACAGCCACTGGTTATGGTAAATATGAATATTCAGCCGACATTACATAGTTGCCAACCCGGCTTATCTTTCGATGGCAGGTGTATTTATTCTAGGAATGGCAATGGCCATTCGTTCTCTAGGGTACGCGTCCAAAATTGCTGATACTTGCCTAATCCTCATCTCACACAAATCACTTCTCTTCCTTGCAGAACAAAATCCTGGAGCCGTTCACAAATTGCATTCACTGCCTTTTTTATGACAGTATTCGTCTGCTTTACCTGGCAGGCTATTTACTGGGAAGCATTCACCCTATTACACACCCAGTACGAACTCGTTAAGATGATACCCGGCGGACAGCAAGGACTCCAGGCTCAAATTCAGGCAGCGAACAACAAGGTTTTACCTTTACTGTTTTTGTCTACATGGCCTGCCACAATCAATGTGAGGTTCACTATAACATTATTGATCGCATTAGAAGTCCTCATTTGAGCTACTTCATTGTGATTCTCTAACCATGCCCAGTTGATTTTGAGTGATTTCATTGTCGCATGGAGGGCATGGGTTCTATGCCGAAATCGCCCTCGAAGGGCCATCTTGGTGATTCTTATGACCGTTAATGCAGGTAAGTACTTCCTGTCATAGACCAGACCTTGAACAAATGTCGATCTCTGCTGTGGGCCGACAAAGGTATCAACATAGCAGACTGCATCTGGAGCGATGTCGAGTTGCAGATTGAGGAATCCAGCTTCACCATCCTCGATTGGCTTTCAAGTGGTATTTCCTTGCTTGTCAATATCTTTGCCACAATCTTGATTGGATGGGAAACAAGGTGAGCATACAGAAGCCCCAAATAGAACTCTCTTAAGTTTCACTTTTGTTTTACTCTGCTGTTCACGGAATTATACTGATGCTTCAAAAACAGAAATCATCTTCGCATAACAGCCAAGCATCGTGGCTCAGATAACAGACAAACTCACACTGGAGATGCCCTCAAGCTTTTGGTCGAATCCGGCGCTGTATTTTGCGCGATGCAATCAATTATCGTTGCTTGCTCTTTGATACGGACATATGTGACGACGGGCGCCATCGTGATGTTGACAAATATTGCTTTTTTCTTATTCACGGTTGGCAGTGTGAGTATCTCATGTACCCATTTGGCCGCCGCTGAAATCAAAAACTTTATGCAGGCATGCTACCCCATCGCTGTAATCATTCTCATCAAGATGAAGTCATAGCTCAACACCTTACACCCTGTCGATCAGACTCGAAATCTGCACAGGTTGCCTTGAGGCAGCAAGTTCTCAACTTCGCATACGGTGTCCGCAGGAAAATAAGCACTGGGGAAGTGGTAGAATACTTGTCCTTTGTTTAGTTTAATGATTTTGAATAACACCGACTTAAATGCCCAGCGTGACGCGCTCCGCGCGATATTCACCTGGTTACATTATCCTTAGCGCCGCAGAGAACAAACGGGTCCTTCGCTTGTGGATGTTTCATGTCCTCGGTGAAAAACAGTAAATTAACATCGTTTATACGAACGGATTTAGACCACGGGCTCAAAAAAGAAAGGAAAACGGTCGATCCGGAGAGTCGTGCAAAGCCAAGCACACTGCAAAGTATAATACAGCAATGTACAATCGAAGGAAGCGAAGTCAAAAAAGTGGCAAGGAAGTGGATCAATTTATTTCTAGAGCTGAACCTGATGATTCTTTTGCTAAATTAGGATTTTGCAGTGCTCAGGTTTGTTTATAGTGGTTACCAGCCAAGTATGGGTGGAAAGACTGTTCTACAGATGCTAGGGACCAAGTAAGGCTGGAGTTTTCATTAGAGTATTGTATCATTGACTATCTGCTTTATATTCCATATCAAGCACTTCTTCTTCTCTAGTCAGGTAGATACCCAGTGAGCAAGCACATACACATACCAGACAGATGACCTGATCATCCAAAGGCCCAGCTCCTTCCTGTCTAATACCGAATTCCAATAATTTTTACCACAGAGATTCGGAATTTTCTCTGCCACGAAGGTCACAGAGGATAGTAGACTAAGCTGCTAGTAGCTACAGTCGTTTAGCACAGCAATTCGGTGTACGCCGCGACAGAACAACAGGGAAGGTGGGCGGCGATAGCAAAGTGGTGAAATCAACGGGCGCCTGTTCGCATGAGGCACCGAGTTACATGGGAACATTTCGATTTGTTTGGATTTAAAGTTGTTCCTAAATTCTGCCACTGTCAGGGTATGTTGTCAAATATCTAGGTGGATACAAAATCCAGCCAGCAAAAATTATTAACCTTTACTATCAATGTCCCAGAGTTGCAAGCGAAAATGTCGGTATCAAGAAACTTTTGCATTTTTCAGCAGATGAGCTCTATTTTTTCCATATGTTGTAAACATATCCTAAACTTTAATTTAGCCAAGTTTAAGAATCTTAGAATGGCTCCAGGTGTATCCAACACGAAGCCAGTTTGAGGTCAGAAAATGGCGGGAGGTGCAATCCGGTCCGGTGATTCCAAAGCATATGGGAAACTGTAACTTACGCTCTCCTGGCCTGCTCAAAGCAAGTTCTAGGTGATATGAGTATCAAATGGGTGTAATCTGGTTACAGTATAAGTTTTGGGAGTTTAAAGCAGTTTAATTACGAGCTGGCTTCGAAAAGTGACTTGCAACTGGAGTTTCAATACCTTCAGGAAATCCTCAATATTTTTCTCGAAATATTTCACATCATGAAGCCAATAGGCCTCTTGCATACATATATTAGAGCTTAAATTAAAGATTTGAAGAGTAACAGATGGAAATTGCACTCAAACGAAAGTATTTATTTGCCCAATTGCAACTCTGGGACATTGACAGTAATTTGTGGCAGAGGTGCCAAGTCTGATGGATGGATGGATGCCGGTGATGCGTAGTCTGTAGCAGAGCAGTGCCGTTATAGTCTCCTTGCTGACCGAGGTGAACCCAGAAGGCTCTCCAAATTGGGAAGACCTCCTCATGACTGCTCGTGACCCAAGCTTAATGACGGATGCTGTCGAGCGTCTTTTGTTGAAGTTCTCCTTTGTCCTTGAAAGTGCTATTTGTCCTATCGTATGCCACGGTGCCAAAAACAACGAAAAAGTCACCTTTTGCGGGTGGTGACAAGTATACAAATTGAGAACTGGCTGTCATCGGCACTTGCGTGGATTAAACAGGTCATGTCCAAACCTTCTGATCCGCCATTCCAGTCCCCAATGCCCAATGGATAGACCACCTAATTCCACGCATGCAAGTCCATCGTGTTCCATGCTTTATTATACCTGTACCGTATCCATGCTGGGGGTTCAAATTTGGTACAGCTTGCGGGTAAATCTTTACAATATTATGGGTGCATGTAATGCCGAGTTTCTGTTCTGACAACTCTGTGCCTGGTCCAAGGCAGGCAATTTTGAACTGATCTAATTTTGGCAATTTATACAATTTTAGTTAGTTTTCATTACATTGATGATCCAGGATCCATGAGGTATGTAATTTGTTCCAATTGCTGAAAAGAGCATGAGTCCTGCCATGCATTACATCGGGAAAAATGCCCTATAGCCTAGGCACACATAGGCTGTCCTCAAGCTGTTTAAGGCTTCTCAGGAGACCTAGGCTACATAGGGTGCCCAGGGTGCCAGAGGACACCCCCCTAATCCTGTGGAGCCTGAGGATCCCTGAAGTTCCCTCAGGATCTTTGAGGTGTCCTCAGGCTTCAATATATGAGTGGGAAATAATAAAATATACTTTCATCTGTTCTTCTACTTACTCTACTCTATATATTCTACTCTTCTTATATACTTTAGTATTGTACTTGTAATGATACATTGTTCCCTATTACTCCAGTTTTCATACTCAGTTATCACACTTTAAGTACAGTCCAATATATTAATGTAAGCTTTGCATTGACTTACCATACTCCAGAACAGTATATTTACATAGTACAAAGTCTATACATATGTACATAGTATATATACAATAGGTTATAATAATATTGTGCATATTTGACCATTTGAAAATGTTTTTGATTGTAGACAGTTCACGGTGAGCTCATCATGTGATTTATGGAAAAGGTGAAAACCTCTGCATAATTCTAATCAAATAAATGTTCTGCTTGTGCATTTACATATGAATAATACATAACCAAATATTTACAATATAATTTTGTATGATTTGTAGCATTTAAAATATTTCAGGTTCTGGGATGCTCTGGGATCCTCAGGGAGCCCTCAGGGAGCCCTCAGGGACCCTCAGGCCACTTTCAAATATCTTCCAGGGCACCTAGGAATTGGGCTAAAACCTGGGAAGCCCAAGTATCCTAAGCAACTTGGACTGCCTGAGAGTGCCTGAAGGTTCCTAGGTTTTGGCCAATTTCCTGGGTGCTCTCAGGCTTCCTGTATTTGCCTGGGCTTTAGGTACTTTTCCTGATGTAGCGTTGGCCCACTTTGCATCAAGTACGGCCATACAAAGACTGTCATATACAGCTGCCACATGGCCCGTCATTAGCGCTATCGAGATTGTAAGTGAGCTGTTAAAAACTGAACTTGAAAAGTGCTAAAGTAAAGTTGACCTGCAATTAGGTACATCACGTGTCAATAGAGTGACAAAGCGTGACAAAATCCCATAAATCCTCAAAAATCTATCAGATATTCATGGAGGGTCTCAAAAAGGCTCAGAGGAACCCTTTATTTTGACCATCTCCATCATTCCTCTGAGCCCAATTTTTGCTATCTTTCAAATTCATAGAGGAGATAGACGATGTTCATATTTCACTACCAAATAGACATGTACTTTGTAAACATAGAATTACAAAACAGGCTCACAAGAAATTTAGGGAGGAGCTCCCTTAACAACACTGGCTATCTCTTTTGCTGGTACGGCAACAGCTGAATGTGCAGATACAGGATTCATGGAAGGTCACAGAGTTGTCACTTTCACATGATGTACCTAGTTGCGGGTCAACTCTACCTTACACTCGCTTCCCTGGCACAATCACTGGATACGGTAGATATGAATATTCAGCCGACATTACATAGTTGCAAACCCAGCTTATCTTTCGATGGCAGGTGTATTTATTCTAGGAATGGCAATGACCCTTTGTTCTCTAGCACATGCATCCAAAATTGCTGATACTATTGAAGTGCAGACAACATTGTGAGAAGTATTCCATGTGAAAGAACTTTCATCTTGTCTGAGGTCCCCACTCAACTCGAAGAGGATATTAGTTGGGGGCTGGTTCTTAAGCTCAGGTTAGCAGAGATACAATCTTCATTCAAATGAAGGACTAAACCAGACTTGTGCTGAATGTATACCTTCAATTGCAGGCGACATTGCAATGTGCACAAACAACGTTGAATTGAAATGTTATGATGATTCCATCAGAGGTGCCTCGCGACCTCATGTGTTGCTCGTACGTATCATGCAGATCGGCAGTGTGGCTTCATAAACATTTCGAGTTCTAATCTCTAAGTGCTTGTAGATTTCAGCTTTGCTATTCCCAAAAAGCAATCAGATTGTTATAAAACAAGCGTTAAAAAGCCACCTCATGAAATTACAATAACTTATTGCTAAACTTCCATTGTCTCTTTCAGATTTGCATTTCATGACTCCGGAAGAGCACCAGACAATCGTATCCCTAGCACAAACTCTATACCTAGATGTCATAATAATGATGGTGCTTGCCACTGGATATGGTAGATATGGATATTCAGCCAACATTACATAGTTGGCAACCAGGCTTATCTTTCGATGGCAGGTGTATTTATTCTAGGAATGGCAATGACCATTCGTTCTCTAGCGTATGCGTCCAAAGTTGCTGATACTTGCTAAACCCTCATGCCACACAAATTACTTCTCTTCCTTGCAGTACAACATCCTGGAGCCGTTCACAAATTACATTCACTGCCTTTCTTATGACAGTATTCGTCTGCTTTACCTGGCAGACCAGTTACTCCGAAGCACTCAGCCTATTAAGCACCCAGTACACAGTCGTTAAGGTGATACCCGGCGGACAGCAAGGACTTCAGGCTCAAATTCAGGCAGAGAACAACAAGGTTTCACCTTTACTGTTTATGTCTGCCTGGCCTCTCACAATCAACGTGAGTTTCACTATAATATTACTAAACAGATTGGAAGTCCTCATTTGAGCCATCTTGTTGCCATGATTCTCTAACCACGCCCAGTTGCTTTTGAGTGATTTCATTGTCGCATGGAGGGCATGGATTTTATGCCGAAGCCGCCCTCGAAGGGCCATCTTGGCGATTCTTATGACCATCAATGTAGGTGAGCACTGCCTGTCATAGACCAGACCTTGAACAAATGTCAATCTCTGTTATGGCCAACAAAGGTATCAACGTAGGAGACTGCATCTGGATCGATGTCGAGTTGCAGATTGAGGAATCCAGCGTTACTATCTTCGATTGGCTTTCGACTGGTATTTCCTTGCTTGTCAATATTTTTGCCACAATCTTGATTGGATGGGAAACAAGGTGAGCATCCAGAAGCCCCAAATAGCGCTCTCTTAAGTTTCAGTTTTGTTTTACTCTGCCGTTCACGGAAATATTCTGACGCTTCAAAAACAGAAATCATCTTCGCATAACTGCCCAGCATCGCGGCTCAGATAACAGGCAAACTCACACTGGAGATGCCCTCAAGCTTTTGGTTGAATCCGGCGCTGTATTTTGCGCGATGCAATCAATTTACGTTGCTTGCTCTGTGATACTGACGTATGTGACAACAGGCGCCATCGTGATGTTGGTGAATATTGTTTTTGCCGTATTCGCGGTTGGCGCTGTGAGTATCGCATGTACCCATTTGGCCGCCGCTGAAATCAAAAACTTTATGCAGGCATGCTACCCCATCGCTGTAATCATTCTCATCAAGATGAAGTCATAGCTCAACACTTTACACCCTGTCGATCAAACTCGAAATCTACACAGGCTGCCTAGAGACAGCAAGTTCTCAACTTCGCATATGGTGTCCGCCGGACAATAATCACTGGGGAAGTGATAGAATAGTTGTCTTTTGTTTAGTATAATGGTTTTGAATAACATCAACTTAAATACCCGACGTGACGCGCTCCGCGTGCGATATTCACCTGGCTACATTACAATGTCGATTGGCTTAGCTGTGGATTCGGCTTCTTCCCCCCAGTTACCCCGCAGAAAGTTGGATCCATGACGACTAGGTCCCGAAGTTCGGCAAAATGCAGGCGGGAGCTGTAGGGCGCGAACTATGAGCTTTGAATCGGAGGTCCGATACTGCACCGCCTCTTCCTTCTCCCGACTGGCTTTGTCGGTTTGGAACTCTTGCCGGAGAGAGTTGACTCGGAAATGCAGGATTGTAAAGAGTCGAGTTCGGCGGAGAGGACTGGGTCGATTGTTGGAGATGGTGCTGACGAGAGAAACGCTAGAAGATGAAACGGTACGGTGTCTTCCTAATATGGACGCAGACTCGGGCACGATACTAGCCGTTGATTTTGAGGCCGATGGAAAGAGAATTAAGGTGGGTAGAAGATGAGGAAGGTGTGGGGTCTGGGTAGACTGATCGCGAGGATTTGTGCCATGCTACATCATAACAGTAAATTTCATGACTTTCCGACAGTAGAAGGAAACGAATAGATTTAAAAGAGCGGAAAACCGAGGGATAATGATGCGACATCAAACATAGAAATGAAAAATGACAAAATGACATGATCAAAACCGCTTTGCAACGGCTCCATGAACGACACCATGAACGACACTTGCGAACTCAAATTCTTCAACGCACCTTCTAGCACTTCATTATTTGCAGAGATCATCTGCAAATTTGACCTCGTCACATCTAGCTCGATACGAGATCCGTGAACGCAGCATACTCTGCCGTCAAGAGCCCAGCAACCTTCCCAACACGCCCATACACCCATCCAACGCCATTCTCATATCGTCTTCCTGCCCATGAGCATGAGCTCTTCGCAAATCGTACAATTCTTCCTCGACTTGCATGAAGTACCCTTCGTCTTTTGGTACAAAGGAGTCTTCTCTTCCTAAAACCGCACAAGGAAGGTTAGTGGCGATAGCGAACTAGTGAAATCTAAGGGCGCCTCTTCGCTTGAGGCACGAGTTCCGTGAGAACATTTAACTCTGTTTGAAATTAAGCCTGGATCCCGCATTTTTAGACTCCTACCACCAACCTTCCACTAACTTTCCACTGCCTATGTAGCCGAAAGCCTAGAAAATTGAGAAACTCGGACAGCGAGACCTCACCCGCTGTTAGAAGGAGCTTGAGTCACGCATGGTTGATCGAAGGAAGGCTACATAAATATATGTACTATGAGGGTTGATTCGAATTTCGTCGTCGCATTTAGAGGTAGAGGAAGAGAGAACAAGAGGTGGAGAGGGAAGGAGGCTATTACTAACGTGGCTGAGAGTTATCACAGTCGGCCGGCATTCACAGTAGGCTTTTTTGTTTTTTTTTTTTTTACAAAAAAAAAAACCGAGGTGAGTAACAGTTGCGAGTTGAGGTTGGGAAGATGCCCGGTTTATCGACGCCAGACTGGGAATGATGCCATGCTACAATGAAAGGTCAACCGAGATCTATGAATACTCATATTCTCCAACTTATGGATGTAACCGCGGAGTTAGGATAGAGCCGAAGGGTCGATCATAACAACGAAGCATAGCCCAGTGGGAAGCTCGCGGAGCTACTTACTCTCCAGCGACAAGATCAACGAAGTTGACTTGAGAACTCAAGTCCTTCAGCGAGTTCTCCGACACGTCATTTAATTAGATGCGAAGATCAGCTGTAACTCCATCCCCGAGCTCAAAACAAATGAATTGAATGCACCGTTTTGGAATCCTCGGGCATTTTCGCTAGAATTCAGCTATGTTTCCTCCGATACGGCGAATCTCCATTCCATCTTTCAATCGCTGTCTATGGAGCATTAGTATGGAAGCCTTCGTTCAAATACTCCCTCCAAACCAATTACGCTCCCGCACGCAACTCAATCGCCAAGATTTGAAACTCATAAGTGAACCAGCAATGTGCATTCTGTCAATATGCAACTGTCGAATGATTAGATCTAAACATCCAGTACCGTTCAAGTACTACTAGACCATCCAATAGTGCGCTCTACTGCTTGCACATTGGAGTTGACGACGTCATTAAGAGCCGGTCTGCTCAGGCCTTAGAAGTCAGAACATGGTATAAGTAGACAACCTACAATAAAGACCACATAAAGCATTTACCGCATCATATATGACTCCAGAAGAGCAGCAGATAATAGTTTCCTTAGGCACTTCCTGCTACTCCGACGCTCTATCTTTGATTGTGACAGCAACTGGATATGGTACGCATTGCCTGATTTTATTCCTTCTCAAACAATCCCATAATGCCCTCTCCTGCAGGCTCGTTTGGTTTGGGTGTGGTTATCGCTGCTCAGTCTCTGATGTATGGAAAGCCCAGAGTTGCCGCTCACTGACACGTCTAATTCCCTTTCCTTGACAGGACTAAATCCTGGACTCGCCCACAAATCATGCTTTCCGTTTGCCTCATCGCGTCATGTGTTGCTTTTACCTGGGATATTTTCTGCGTCGGAGCAAACCACTTGACAGATGATTTATTCACTTTTGTCTACATAAAGTCCGAAGGGCAGGGAGACATTGAAAGTCAAGTACAAACGACACTCAAAAAAACCTTGCCTCTGGGGTTTATGCCATCATGGTTGGCAACAGTCACAGTCAGTCTCCTTTATTGACTCCATATTCAATTTTTTCATTCCATTATCTAGTTACTTTTGAGCGATTTCATTATAGCTTGGAGGGCATGGATTCTGTTTCCAGAGGAAAAGCTTTGTAAGTTGGTGCTAGCGATTCTCATGCTTATAAATATTGGTGAGTTCGTAGTATCATAATTAAAAGATGACATTCAATCCTTAACTCATCTCACATAGGAGTCAATATCGTGGATTGCGCTTTAGGTGATGTCAAGTTCAGAACATTACTATTGGGTTATACCATTATTTTGGACTGGTTATCGGGTGTGTGTTCCCTAGCTGTGAATGTATTCGCAACAGGTTTGATTGGATGGAAGGCATGGTAAGTGCCATTATCTTCGAATATCAATACCCAGCTCAGGAATATATACTTCAGGAATTTCCACTGTGTCATGGTCGAAGCGGCACTCCGCAAAAGGACTAGAGTCGAGAACATTTTGCTTCTTTTGATTGAATCTGGCATGGTATATTGTGCAGTACAGGTGGCATACACCGTTTTGACCTTGCTGAACACATATGCACTTGTCATACCATACTTAGGAGTTATTGAAGCCGTGCTCTTCATTACTGCTGTGAGTTTTTGCACGCAACACTCTTTTTGTGGGCTTGGCCGATATCAATGAATTGATCTGGTAGGCATGGTACCCTGTCGCAGTGGTTATCTTGGTAAACAAGGACGCCTCATCTGTAGTTGAGAGCTTCCACATCACTCACACCAAAGCGGGAGTGTTAAATATAAACTACTTGCGGGAGTCAATTTGAGGTCTCGTATGATATTACTCTATTGAATATGCAGTTTTTAGACTACTTAAGTAGCACAAAATCTAAGAGTAATGAAAAAGTTCCCCTCGATTGCAGCACAATCCAGGATGATCAACAAACTCCTAGTAGAAGGGTGTCATACCTCCACTGAGACAGGCGCAATTAATATTAGCTTTGAAGATTCATCCCTAGCACAGGTTCACATAGTATTTAGTCTAGTATGTACAGATACAGCTGTTCCTCTACCCGTATTATCTTGCTCCTGTTGCATGTTCACAATAACTCCCTGTCAAATCGACACCAGTTATTTGCCCCTTCTTGTCTCGAATTGGCTTCTCATATCAGAACACAAACAAGTAACGCAACAATACGAGAGAGCACTGTACTTTCATGGTAGTCGATCATAGAGACAGATGACACTACGTTATGGTGATCTGATAGGCTTCTTGGAATTTTCCGCTACACTGCTGTCTTCCATCAGCTTCTCCTGCTGCATCTCGTTGAGTTGTTCTCCCTTCTGATATTATTATATCTTCTGGTCCCCACGAGCGTCAGCCTGCGGACTCAGTCTTCAGTTCTTACCGCGGGGATTATGCTTCACGGAAAGGACCGGACCACACCCTGCACTTGTAAGTAACAGCTACGAAGCAGTTTACGATATTGCCCACAGATCCAGTCCTGAAACAGACACGAGTGGTTTATCATTATGCTTGGAAGTGATGAAATAAGCGCTACCGACTCCCAGCATTGTTCTAAGTATTAGAGACAGAAATAACTCCGAAGCCCGGCGAAAGGGGATGAGATGATTAGCAATAAGTTGGTGATTGGAGATGCGTGAGAACTCAGAAAAGTGTGTCGGGGTTCGGAATAGATCAACCTTGGGGGGGACTGTACCATGCCACATGAGGAAGGGAAGAGCAAACAAATCCGCCGGAAACTGGCTCTGATTAGATCCGAGGTCGTCAGCTTTATATGCTAACCCCATCAGGGACCCAGCTAAGATATTGATCGTCCTTCCCCCTCACTATGTACTCGATAATCAAAAGAGCCCGAGGACATGTCACGACTCACCGCCAATGATAAAGAGTGACGAATCGCTGTTGCTTTTCCATCTTCTTCATCGAATGTCATGAGATCGTCCTTTCGCATCTTTTCTTGGCATAAGCTACAGACTCGACTCTTCTTTTGCTCTCAGCGAAGACTGAATCCTTAGGAGACTGCCATCAAGATAGGCTTATGATGTGCATGCTGTCGAAACACGACAGATGATCATTGCTCAATGTCTACTATTGAATTGAAGGAAGAGTTTGTTATGGGACGGCAGTGGGACAGTCCCAGCACTGAGTGTATTGAACACTACTGTCTCGGCAAGATCTTGCTGAAAGATGGCCATCTGCCAATCCCTGATCAGTCTTGGAGTCTTTCTTCAATTTCTTCCCAACACTGGCCATTCATAACCAACATTCGACACTTCAAGCAACGACTTAACTTTCTGTAACCAATTCAGAAAGCATTCTGCTAAGCTTACATTGTGCATGCCGTCAATACACCATCTCACAGTAATCATGCCGCAATGTTTAACTTCGCCAAATTGAGTTAATAATAGAAATTGCAACACTGACCGTAAGTAATCAACGTCGATACAGACCGGTCTGTTTATGCCATAATATAAATAAAAGGTGTACAATGGAGATCGTATAAAGTATCACCCACTCTACTCATGGCTCCGGAAGAGCTGCAGATAATCATTTCCTTTGCCACTATCTATTACTCCAACACCATAAATTTGATAGTGACTGTCACTGGTTATGGTAAGTACGATTGAATAAGTATGTCGTCTCCACGCTACTGAGGGTTTACTTCCAGGTGTATTTTCTCTGGGGATACTCATTAACATTCATTTCCTCGGGTACAGATAGCTTTTGAATCATCAATTCATATAGCAGCTTGATTTGCTTTCTTTATAGAGCTAAATCCTGGAACCGCCCTCGAGTTATACTCTTTGCTTGCCTGATCGCGGCATTCATCGGCTATACTTGGTTCATCTTTTACAGTGGGATATTCTTACTGATACAAGATCAATTTACTTTGGTTCAAATAACGCCACAAGGATATGAGGCCCAAGCCCCGATAGTGAATGAGAAGATTTTGCCACTGGAATATATGCCAGATTGGGCGACAACTATTCCCGTAAGTTTGCTGTTTGCATCCCCCTCCAAATAGCTTAATTTCTTGAACCAGACACTTTTAAGTGATTTTATTGTAGTTTGGAGGGCATGGATTTTGTGTCAGCAGGCCAGACTTCTGAGATTTGCACTTGCCATTCTCACAATTTCCAATATTGGTGTGTGCAAAATCAGTCCAATGATAAGACATTCATTAAGGTCCTTATTTGGGACTGCTGCACCATGTAGGAGTCAATGTTGCAGATTGCATTATGGCCAACATTGTCGAGGTTAATGCAGAAGTTTTTAGCAGCACCACGGTTTTAGACTGGTTATCGAGTATGCTCTCATTGATGGTAAACTTGTTTGCAACAGGTTTAATTGCATGGAAGGCATGGTGGGCATCCGGGCTTTTGAGAGTGTCTATCTAGTTCTTACACTGACTGACATTTTCAGGAATCATCACCGTATCATGGCGGAAGCTGCAATTCAAAAAAGAACAAGGGTTGAGAACATCCTCCTTCTGCTAATTGAATCTGGGGTCATATTTTGCGCAGTACAGGCAGTTTACACTGTCATCCTTTTGTTGAATACATACACAGCTAAGGACATTCAGATTCTGCCATTCTTGCCTATTATTGAGGCTATATTCATTGTCATTTCTGTGAGTTTTCTTTTAGATTTTCTCTTTCTGGGCCCAGCTGAGCTTTTCCACACTTGGCAGGCATGCTATCCACTGGCAGTGATGATTTTAATAAACAAGGATAGCTCTCCAGTAATTGAGACTTTTCATGCCGTGCAGACCAAGGCAGATGACAAGGAGGGTCATATTCCGGGTACATCAATCTCTAGAAGGCCAAGGAATGCCATGGAATGATTATTCCTGACAATATATCATAAACATTAAGTAGTTGCTGAAATATGGGTATAACATCGTAGTAGCAATCATGAATTGCAAACCATCCTAACCCGCGAGTCTCGGTCACTTCCCAATGCCAACTGGTAAGAGTGGTGGAAGTACCTGCTGCTGCCAGTTTGCCATAGTTCATAGATTGCCGTTGGGCTCAGCCGATGTCACCTGTAGATACCAGTTGGTTCAAATTTAGACCGGTGGCGTCGTGATTGTTGACAGTAAAGCAGATACAGTACCTATTTTCAAATTTATTAAGCAGAGTACATAATTCTTCGAGTCCTGGTAAATCCTTCTAATTGTTTCAATCTCTATAAAAAATAGTGAGCTCTCGGAAAACAAAAAAGCTTATGCCGCCATTTTAACAAGATGAGACAGGTTTCCGAGTGGAAGATCTTCACTCAATCTATCCTTCACATAACATGCAATGAAGACTTTAGCGAGCAACTGGTGCGAGCCATAATTTATGAAGTGCGAACAGATTTTGTAAGTAGAAAATACTTCTTTTATACAAGAAAGACACTCATCAACATTGCTTATAATATTTCTCAGTATCTCAGTAAATCTTAAATGTCAGTTTAGAGTGGTCGATGACTCGATTACTTTGCAATATTAGTTCATGTTTATGTTTATTACAATAGATCGCGGGCATGGAACTCCTGACATAGTTCACTCACACCTGCCGGTTTTGGACACATGCTCATACATGCTCATACCTTCCCGCATATGCTTGCACACTGACTCCGGCTGCTAGAACACTGGCCCCCACACGACTCTGTGAGTGTCTGCGTTCAAATTTCTGCTTGACACAATACAAATTGCATCTAAATTAAGTCATTGCCGCCGCTGCAGTACATGCCAGTCTATTTTTTGACAAGCAATGAGGAATTCCACGGCAGGATCCTTATGTCCCTTTCGAAAGTCCTCCCCTTATTTGCTGATATTTTTATGACATTTTGAATTGGATGGAAAGCAAGGTGAGCATTTGGGAGTCCTCTGCTGTCCACAGAATTATTCTAATCCATTTGAAATATCAGCCTCCAAGCATCGTGATTTAAATAACAAGCAAACACATGGTCCAATCTGGCGTTCGATGCAATCCGTCTCTGTTACTTCCGATTTTATACAGATCTATAAGCGTCATCTTGACAGTTACACCCATTGTGATTTCCGTATTCTCTGTTGGCACTGTGAGTATTGTTTGCACCGCCCATCGCTGTAATCAATCTCATGATTCAACAGGAGAAAGCCATAGCTCAACACCCTCTGGATACACTGTGTCAATCAGACTCGAAGCCTGCACAGGTTGCATTGAAATAGCAAGTTTTCAACTCCTTGTAAGGTGTCTACACTGCACAAAAATCAAAGCTGGATCCTTTATTGAACTTAAGGGTTCTTAAATGACAGCCTCAAACGCCGGTTGTGACGCACACAAAACTCACATTACCAAATCAATAGGGCCTCAGCTCAGTTATGGATTCAGCTTACTTCCCGCAGTTGTTTCGCACGGATCTTCTGATGCCTGGGAACTTGAGCTTCCTGTGCAGACAGAGATGGGGTGATTCATTGCCAAGTCTGGAAATAGAGGCATCGCTTGAGGCCCTTCTGAGGATGGCAAAGGTCAAGAGAGAGATCATTAGAGAGGCTGGGCCCTGAATAGTTTCACAACTGAAGTTGGTAGTTTGAATAAGCATTTTTGAGAATGAATTGGGTGAGTTAGATTTGGAAGATGCCAAATTTATTGACGCCAGACAATGTCAAGGGAATTATGTCATGCTACATATGATGAATATTCAAACCAGAAATCAATTGAGAAATGTGAAATCAATTATCTTCCCTTTGTGAATGCAATCACGCAGCTGGGATAAAGCCGATGGATTGCAACGAAGTATAGCCCAGTGGTTAGCCCGTGAAGATGCTCTCTAGTGGCAGCATCAATAAAATTGATTTGAGAACTCAAATCCTTTAGCAAGTTCAAAGTTCTCCGGCATCTCAGTATTTGTGGAGATCATGCCATAGCTTTATCCCGTGACAAAATCGATCCATCTAATGATCAGGCATTTCACTGGAAACTACTTCACTGTTGTTGGAGTTACATTTTGCGGAGTGCCGGTTGCTCGCCGCCCAGCTTTAACTTTATATAGCTTTTACTACATATCCGCACACTGTAGTTTTACCTCCCTTCCGCTCGGCTCCCTTCTACTCCCACTACGAGGTTAAATGGAATTATATTTACATTTTCTGTCTCCTCGAGTGACATTCTATCAATTATCTCAACAATCATGTGTCGCATGGAGATCAATGGTGCAGATTCACTACGGCGGTTCTGATTTTTCTCGGCTGTAATTATTAGCGTATATAGACTGGAAATAAATTGTTGATTTCGACTGAAAAAAATACTCGAAATTCGGAGCTTTTTTCGCCCGATATTGGAATTGAAAAAAGAAGAGAATTAAATCTGCATTTCGCTCGAAAAAATATTGAATATTCCTTTTTAATTTCAATTGATAAAAGACATTGATTTCGACCATGAAAAGATTAGAATTTCCTTGGTAATTTAATTAGATTTTGCCGGTCATTCGATCCCTTTCACAGCCGAAAAAGGGTTCCTTTTTCACTTGTAAAATATTTGTTATACACCTGGGGAAACAAAATGGCCAGTTCCGGCCCAGGAACTGGCGGGAAACTGGGCAAGGGGAACAATGTGGCATCCCGTTTATCATACTCCCTATCGGCTGTGCAGGAAGCCAGAGATTCGGAGTAAAAAACTCAGGCTTTTGCAACACTCTCACAATGGTTGCTGTGAGTTTACTCCAAATTCTAATTTACATGAGTGCTGCGGACAGGAGAGAGTTATAAATCCCTGTCCGTCTGCATAGCCGGCGCAACGAAATCCCCGCAGTATCATCAGCTCACCTTTCACGGAGCATAAATAATGGTAGGACTGTGACTGACCCAGACACCAACTGTCTCCTTTGCAATTCATGACCCCAGAAGAACAACAGACAATCACTTCCTTGGCCCATCATGTGCGCCTTATTGTTATAAATTTAATAGTCATTGTCACTGGATTTGGTACGTATGAATATTCGCTCGAGTTGCTCCTCGTCAATTCAATGGTCTCTATGGCAGGGGCATTTAACCTAGGATTGGCGATGGCTGTTCATAGTCTAACGTGGGCTAGGATTGTTCATATTTTCTGAGCTCTCGACTGACAAAAGGCAGAGCAAAAGCTTGGACCCGTTCACAAATTGTATTCACTGCCTCTCTTACAACTATATCTATCTGCTTTACTCTGGAAGCTCTATATCTTGGAGCATCTACTTTAATATTTACCCAGTACACGCTCGTTGGAATGATACAAAACGGACAGGAAGAACTTCAGGCTAGAATTCAGGCAGCACATAAGAAGATCTTGCCTTTTCAGTATGTGCCGTCGTGGGCTGTGACATTTAATGTGAGTTTTGCGAAAGGATCAAAACTCTCGTCTGACTCGATTTTGTCGTGATTTCACAATCGCACGAACAGTTGCTATTGAGTGATTCAATTGTCACATGGAGGGCATGGATTCTTTGCCGAGACCGCCCTCGGAGGACCATCTTGGCGATTCTTATGATTTTCAACGTGGGTAAGCACCGACTGACGTGGGCCACATCTCGCCAAAATATTAACTCTAACTATGGACCAACGAAGGTATCAATATAGCAGATTGCATCTGGGGCGATGTCGAGTTGTCTACTGAGGAAAACCACACTACCATCCTTGACTGGCTTTCGAGTGTGCTCTCCTTGCTCGCTAATATCTTCGCAACACTCCTGATTGGGTGGGAAGCGAGGTGCGCCTATATCAAACTTCGACTAAGCTCCCATAGCGCCGTTTTGAAAACGTTCTAATCCAACAAAACAGGCATCATCTTCGCATTTCAACGAGCCATCGCAGTTCAGATAGTGACAAACGAGCCGGCACAGCAAAAATTCTCAAGCTTTTGGTCGAATCTGGCGCTGTATTTTGTGGGATACAGTCACTCTACACCGCTGCTGTTCTAATACAGACGTACGTCAAGGTAGACATCATCTTGTCCATCATTACTTTCACATTCAACGTTGCTGCTGTGAGCGCCAAATATATTGATTTGCCCGCGTGCCAGGTCATGAACTTTATACAGGCATGGTACCCTATTGCTGTAATTATTCTCATCAGTAATAAGTCATAGTCAAACGCCAGCGATACACGCTTTCAGACTCGAAACCTCCGTCCCGCACCGAAATAGTTCGCCGGCAAGCCCACTTGGCTGAGGCTGTACATAGAAGCTGGGAAGTGATATAGATATCCTTTGCTAATCTAGAACGCCTTTAAATCATACTTTGCTCCCAAAGCTTTATTCTCCGTGTTGCATGAATCCGATCTCAATCAACTCGCTGGAACTGGTTTTCTCTGCCACTTGAATGGAGCCCGGATATAGCTCGCATCTCCTCATGCACTTCAGGCCGCAAGTTCCGTTCATATCTCTCTATTTGATAAACAATATCTTCGCTCGCTCCGACAAGTCCAGTCTTTCGAATATTCAGAGGCATCAGACATACAGTTCCATCATATTACATACGCAGTTGTCCCGACGGGTTTTCACACATTCCTCCTCACTGCTGACATTCCTGACCCACACGATCAACCTTCTCTGAACATTCTCAGAGCTAACCAACTCGGTCTGGAAGTAAAGCTGACATTCTTCCATCTTAGATCGGAGCCGCTCCAGTAAATTTTATTCCATCTGTGGATCACAGTCGTCTTGCCGCCGTACAAAGATGGAAATAAACGAGAAAGATTAAACTCGACCACCAAGATCCTTTTTCGCGTCACTCGTAGGTCATGTATTGAGTAATCGTACATGAACCTCGTTCTGCTTTGTGGTGATTTTTACTTCCATTATTCTTGCACGACTTACTATGGGCTATTCGAATGATGCAGCGACATGTGTCGACAGTGTCGACAGTGTCAAACCTGTGAATGCTTGTTGAGAGGATTTCGTACTAACTGGTAACGGTACAAAGGTTCTGGAAATACTCCCAGAACCGATTAGTCAAACAATAATCGGCGCACTCGACCAAGTTCTCCAGGCTGTAGAAAGGTAAACATCTTTAAAGACTGCTTGCATCACATAGATCGATGAAGGACTGATATTGTTTGTAAGGCTCGAAATAACAAGTGCCAATTGGAGTCCTTGTCTATTCGAGTCTGCAACATCCTGGCATCCCTCAAATTCCCTCAAACACGCAGTGCGGATGAGACAGTGCAGAAAAATGTTGATATCTTGGTCGTGTGCATTGCACTCACACCTTTATGGGGCTCAATCGCACTAAATTTCCTGCAGTAATCTAGGGAAAATCAGAGACTTTGCAATCTCACATGGACAGAAAAATCTCTTGAAGTCCATATTCCAATCTTCTGAAGATGTCAGTTTGACGAGGGAAGAACTGGAACACAGCGTGACGGTATTCTGTCTTTGCTTCCAGGTGAGCAAAGGGCTCGCTTACGCCTTGCCCACTGACGCTTTGCCTACCTTAATAGAACTCGGTCTTGATACAAACCACTAAACAGCTCGACGAGCTTTGGGATATCATGAATAAGCGAGACGGAATTCAAGGTTCGAATATGCGTTAGATACACGTCATCTGCGAGATGAGATGAGATGATGGAACCCGTCTGCAAAAAAAAAAGACAACCGAAGAGAGGTGTTAATTTTGGAATTGTCTTCTTCCTTCCGCAGGTCTAACGAGTACATGCCTATATCTTTCCAGTCAAAGAGAAACATGCAACGAGGTAAACGTTAGGCATCGAAAGGTCCATTTAAGGTCCATTTAATTCGGCGTTCGGTGTATATCAGCCATCCTTTACTAAATCTAAAGTTCCTTGAACTTCGCTGGAGCCGCAGCGGAGTAGGTGACATCATATGTTGCCGAACTTATGCGTGCTGCAGTTCCGTATGGGAAGATGGATAAGTTACCACTGTATGTCAGCTCAACAAAACCTACGCTAATTTTCAAAAATGGCATATATTGGCCGACTTCGGGGCTGGCGATGGTCGCTAACCGGACTCATTCAAAGTTCGGGCCGATTGTTAGCCGAGCTCCAAGAAGCCCCAACCCTCTCGTAATTCTTATAGACTTGTAGTGAATTCTTTTTTTTTTTAAATTGGCCTAGGTTTTCTTGACGAGCTGGAAAACCTCTGTAAACGATTAATTTATCTTTATCAACTTCTCGGGATCTTGGGCTTGACACATAACAGGCTAATGGTTCCTACGAAGATTGACCTCAGGGAGATCTGGATTTACCTGCGCCAGCATCATTTGTATTGAATGAACATGTATAAATACAGTTCAACGCTGCCGTCTTCTTCCATATCTCAACCCATCTTATTACATCTTCGACTAATTTCATGAGGAATGCTGACTGTAGATGGCTCGATTAATGCCGTGCAATGCTTTAACGTTGTCAAACCTGTCAGTGTTTTTCACCGGTTGAGAGGATAGCCCCGGAAGCCTAATCCGCAGATGTGAAAGGTTCTCTCAGCCATTCCAGGCGGAATAGGCGGGGCAATCACTGGAGTACTAGATCAAGTTCTTCAAGCTGTCGAGCAGGTAAAAAACCAAGTTGCTCACTACTATCATGGCTGATCTTCGCTTTCAAGGCTCAAGATAACAAGAACCAGCTGAAGCTCTTATTCGCCCGCGTCTGCGAAATCCTTGCGTCTCTCAAAGTTCCCCAGAATTTTTCCGATCAGACCCTGCAAGGGAGTGTGGGCACCTTAATCGCGTGTGTTACTCTACTTCGTGGCGTTATATTCTAAGCTGACTGCCTTCTAGCAATCTAGAGAGCATCAGGGACTTCGCGATTTCGCTAAAGCAGAGGAACTTTTTCAAGGCCATGCTTCAATCCGGAGATATGAAACTGACAATCCAAGACTTGGAACGAAAAGTGTGGACGGCCTGTCTAGCCTTCCAGGTGAGCTTACCATTCTCTCTCTACTGTCTGGCCGAATGTTGATTCCTCCGTTAGGGTTCTGCCCTGATTCAAACCCATAAAAAGCTCGACGACCTGTGGGACCTTGCAAGTGATCATAACAGGAGTCGGATTTCCGAAGCACAACTGCAAACGGCAAGAGATGAAGACATCAAAGAGCTGCAGATGCAAACCTATCAAGCCGTCACATCCATGTCTTCTGGCACTCCAATGATGCTTGACGAGATTCTCCAAACTATCAATGTCGACTCCAAGGCCACGATAACTGGAATGAAGGCCTTACTTGACAGACACGATACTGGAAGGATTCGATTGAAGGACGTGGAGATCATGTTCCTTCGTGCGGGTATAGCGCGCCTTAGTGAACAAAGATCGGCTCAGGATGTGGTCGAGATCAAGTCTTGGACTGTAACAAGCTGGGAAGTGGACCGAGGCTTTCTTCTGGGATCCGACCCAACATCCTTCATAAGGGCTGGAAGATGGTTGGGCGACTCCGTTGGCATTGTCGAGTTGAAAGATGAGGAAACAACGCTCAGATATGTCAAGGTGGCTTCGAACCTTTCTGTCTACGCTCCTAGCTCAGCTCCGCGCCTAGGCCTGGAAAAACCTGCGAAGTAATCGCATACAAGGTACGCTTGATTCTAGACATACAACAATGTCCGAGTTAATCTTTCGATCCCACCTGCAGGATTCCTTGGCGCATCAACTGTCGATAATCCTCCCTTCATCCTGGTTCAGCCATCACATCTTAATATAGCAGAATATGTTAAGGTGACCACAAAGCCTAATCTGCGACGCCTGGTGAGTAACTCATTTGTTAACTTTAGCACTAGTGGAATTCAATTCATTCAGATACTTGAACTTGTGCGTGCGCTGGATTATCTACACACCCGTACTCCGCCTGTAATTCACGGCAGATTGAGACCAGTACGTGCTTGCCCGTGCCAGTAGTTCGAAAAAAACTCATCCAATTATATTTTCTAGAGCACGGTGGATGTTGACGATAAAGGAAATCTCCTCGTTGGATCTGTGGGATTACGGCTGGAGGATACGCGAGTTTCTGAAGCTCAACGTCCTATACTAGAGCAGATACTGCGTGAATGGATTGCTCCGGAACTCCTCGAAGGCGGCACTCTAACTCCTGAATCCGATATATTCTCTTTGGGCGTCATAGTGTCGTCACTGATTACTATCATTCAAGAGCGACACCCTTCCCGAAAATTTCCCGTTCTGACCTCTGTTGCGAGCCAGTGTTCAGCAGACGATCCATCTGCTCGTCCAAAACTTCAGGATCTCATGAAACAGCTGGAAGACCGGGATTCCAAGGATCAGTTATCGGATCTGCTGGCACTGATGCCTACAGCGAAAAATGTCTCCGAGCTAACTGGTTTACAAAACATTGATCGCTGGAGAGTAGTACCTTATATCTCCAAAGTTCACACAACGTTTAAGCAGGAGAATGATCGTCTATATGTGGCTTCTGCGCCCTTGAACGGCCTGAGTGATCATCCACTCAGACAGCTTACTATCGAGGTCAAGTGTCATGATCAAGGACGAGAAAATACCAGTTCGTAAAAATTTTCTTCATAACTGACAAGATGTCTCGTCTCACGCAGACTGTAGCGGCTCCTCAACGGGATGGTGCTTGGACATGGATTGAGCTTGCCCTCCTCAGAGAGCAACCTGATGGAACTAGGAAGCAAGTGAATCTTGAGAAAGCTCTTCGAGGACAGCCCAGAGGCTTCATGATAGCAGACACCCGATATGAAATAATCCGTCTGCCATTTGCGGACTCCACCCCTCGAGTGCATCGTACTAACCTGGATTGGCGGAATCCCTTCATTAAGGTGCGTGGTATCTTGTCCGAATGTTTGTTTCAAAGTTCGACGCACTGATGATTTACCAGGAGGCACAAAGAGGCGATGTGATTGCCCTTCTCCCCAAAGCCAGGTAAGTACATCGATTTTGCGCAAGTCGACGCCTACGATAAAGCATTGCTTCATTAGGTTCCCAGGATGGGTCAATCATATCTATTCTGCGGAAATGCATGTGGTAACAGAATGAAGACTTCGAATTATTTTCCTGCAAGATCATGGTGCGGAAAAGCTGATACTTGTTGATATCTGTAATGTCTTAATATGTGAATAAAGACCAAACATACAAAGATCGATTGAATAAGACCAAGGTTTAATCGCATCCGATTCGGCAGGCGAGTAATGCCAAATCTAAGGCAGACGGACGTGATTGGTCCGCGTTTCACGAATTTGGTTTCGCGCATTTGAAGCACTGCCAAAGGAGCTGTAGACATTGAGACGATCAGATCAAGTCAACTGTCATCTGGTTGTTTTCACCGCTCCCGATTTCGAGTTGACTCATTTCTAGCCATCGCCGTATTATGTACTGCAAAAATATCTGGTTACTCCTGACAATTACCTACCCAGCAATATGGCTTCGCTATCTCGTCTCCCCATACCCTACGAATCGGACGAAAACTTTGTACACATCATATCGGGTCTCCTTTCGGATACCGAGTGTGACGCCATCATTCAAAAACATTCTGCAGATATGGTCCCACACAATCTAACGCTAACTCGAAGGCTTCGCTCCGTTTTTGAAGATGAAGAGTTGTCCAACACTATCTGGGAGCGTCTCAATCCCTTCTACGGAAACATCAACATAACCGATGAAAAGGGGTGCAGGTGGCTGGCCTCAGGTTGTAATGCTAGGTTTAGGTTCTGTCGATATGAGCAAGGTGAGCTATCTATTGTAACACTCATTATCCGGTTTCTATCATTCTGATATGATCGGACTCGAAGATTGTGGCTTTGAGCCTCACATTGACGGCCGTCGCCTGGCATCCATTGACTCTCAGAGCTTCATGACTGTGAACATCTACTTAAAATCAGTTCCTCCTGAAGACGGCGGATCAACACGAGTCTTGTCGCCTTCTGCTCTCGAGGATGGGACTTATCCTGTTCTAGGGCAAGTGCACCCCGTCAAAGGCTCAGCAGCCGTATTCCGTGATTCGCTCTTTCATGATGGGGAAAACTTGCGGCGAGGGGTAAAGTATCTGTTGCGAACTGACATTATGTTTTCGCGAGAGGTCCCTTTCGATCTTGATGCGGCCTGCGCAGGCCTGGAGAGCAAAGCCAAAGGAACGCTCGCGCTAGAGATGGCAGTGAGATTGGAGGATGGGAACAACTCTGCAGAAGCTATGCAGTGGTATAGGAAAGCATATAAACTCTGTCCCGAGCTTGAGTTCGCTGGAACCGACTAGTAATGTATTCATTTGGGCGAAAGTTATTTCTTGACCTATTCGCTTCCGCAGTCGACCATGAGGAACAAGAAAACCTACGTGTGAGCCGATATTCCTTGAATAGAGAAAGAGATCCAGGACTCAGGGATTCCATTCTTGCTGAAACAGGATCGAGGTCAAAGCTGACGATACCAAATCTTCGGCGCTTAACCGAAACCGGGACTTGAAAGCTTGAACATATATAGAAATTGCACGCGTGCAATGAGTCACCCTCTTGTTCACCCTCTTGTGAATGTCTTAGAATCTCGGTTAATAAAAAATATTATAAAATCAACAGACCTTTCTTCCACCTCCACGATATGAATACCCCTTCGACGCCGATTACCGCGATGGCAGGTATCAAAAATGTTCCTAAGGACGAGGCCATCATCAGAAGTAATACGGGCGAGGAGCACCTGTACGAGGCCATCCCCGAGTCCCTTGGTACAGGTGTGTGAAGCTTGCCACAAGTTTCCAGGAGAGACAGATTTTATAGTCTGTTCGGCTTGCAAAGGTACCAGCTACTGTCCCACCTCACATTCCTGATATTCTTCCGCTTACTTAATTTTTCAATGTGAATTGTTTAAGTGATGTTGGTAATTAATTCAAGAGCGAAGTGGCTCGACCGTAAGCCTACATATCTCCAGCTACGAAGGGTACGTCAGGAGGAAGACGAAGCTAAAGGGAGGGGCGCCCATATTATAACCCCTTTACGTTGAAAACTTGGTACCGAAAATATGATAATGCTATCGACTATGCAGCGTGTTCTTCTGTTACCTTTTTCTACACCCATACTCATGGATAATTCAAGGCATTTCATTGCCTCGAACTCTACAAGAGTCGTTCCTCCCCTTACCCACCCGCCAAATTCGCAGTGCGGTTTGATTTCTGTCGACTTCCGGGTGTGGATCCGAACGACGTACACTCGCTCTACACCCCTCGTTCTAAAGTCTGTTCACTTGGTTTGTTTATGGTACACTGGTGGGACATTAAAGCGACATGGATTGTTGATTTCCAACCTTCGAGGAGTTAATCAGTTCCCCTTTGATCTCCTGAAGACTTTAATCCATTTTTTGAAGAGATTACCGCGTTCTTGGCCGAGAAATCAGTACGAGAGTCCTTCCTTCAAAAAGATTCGGGGAATTAAACATAAGTATGAGAGAGCCGTATGCGAAATGCACGCTTGTCTGTGGCATTTAATTTCCTCAGTGCGGGAAGATCTACAGCAGCTATGCTGTGTATGACTTGCGAGCTTCTACAGCAGTCCCGCAGATGATGGTACATGGGCCAGCGCCGGGATAATTAAGCCGGTGTTCAGATCGTGAACTAGGCGTGTTGTGGTCAAGGTCAAGGCTCAGACTGAAATTGCGTGCCGTGGGGTTTTCGGAAAGGTGCAGGAGAACTCAGTTCCGGATCCAGTAGACCCTTTTCGTAGACTTGGTGATCATGATGTCTTGCTCTAAGGGCGCCCACATTATATTTATCCTGATCTACGCAGATCTACAATACACTGAAGGCATTTTACGGTATTCGGACTAATCCGTGTTTCCCTTCAAAGTTACAATGGCCACGACTGCAGACTGTGCTTTCAAAGGGAGTTCGGATTGTTGAAAGAGAGTCGAGTCTTTGTTCGAGCATTTTATCTGAAGTTTTTTCCTCAAGATGGAAGCGACTGTGAACTTGGTGCACGTGTTCACTAGCGTTCAATACCTTTGTCGTTGGTCCTTATCTCCACGGTTAATCTAGAGAATGGAAGTTTGGAACAGCAATTTTGCAAAATGAACCCGCTAATAGATGAACATACGGAATGATCGGGATCGATGTCAAGGGTGAAAGGCGCCCAGGTGGGGGCCGGAAGAGAGCGACATAAGCAAGGGCTCAAATTGATAATGGAAGGGTGCATACCGTAACAGTAGCGTTACTTATCGGGCTACCTAGTACCCTCTTCTCCAAGGGCATTCTGACTTTAACAGGGTATAATGCTCAAATGGCTCGGAATTCTGAACTATTCATGAAGTAAAATGTCATATCAGCGCGGCCGGAATGATCTATTGAGTAACAAGTACCTAACAGGAGATGGAAAATGATGTCAGACACGGTATATGCGTTTAACAGGTACTAACTTACGGGAGATCGAGGAATGCCTAATCCAAATACAAGGGAAAAATCCAGGGGCACAGCTGAATTGAGACCTCCACACGGACAGGGGAAATTCTAACCCACAACTGCATGATAGCTGTCCTGACACTGCTTCAAAGCAAGAGCATAAAAAAGTGTATCAAGATTTCGGGAGAGTGAATATGCTTATTGCAACGTTGGTAGCGCAATTACGAAGAAAAGCCAAAACAAGAACATACTTTCTAAACGCTAAGAATGTTCGCAAAAAAGATGAGTTCACAGAAACAATTAAAATTAGATAGCGAATCAGAACTCAAGATGGGCAGTAGAGAAAGAAGCCGCAGGAGTTGCCTAAATGCGATCAGCAGGGTAGTGGTTATAAAAACTCAAGAATCAGAAACACGGATCAGACATAGAAAAGACGGATCAGGATACCAATAGCAGATCGATAAACAATGGATCAAATTGGAGCATAAAGCGAAAATCATTGAGTTCCGGGCCCTACGTAGCGGGTTTGTTTCGAGACTCCTTCAAAATAGAGCCTTGACTCCAAATTTGAGACAGATTTCTCCAATAGCACGTTGCAAAATGGAAGGAGGTTAAAGATTGCTGTAGGCTGTTAAAGCCGGCAGCCGGATAAGTATTATAGTGGCCCACGATGCACAACGCACACAACGCGCAAGGCGGTTGGCAGCTTTTCAATGGATCTGCTCGAATTTTACTAACCTTGGTCATGAGCTGTTACATGACTACCAAAAATGTGAGGTAAGTGGTGGATGTTCATTGATTTTAATAAAGATAGCAAGTGGAAATTGATTAATTGCATGTCGTGAAATTATTAGCTGGGTGATTTACATATAACCTCAAGTAGAAAGCAATACTAAGCAGAGTCACTGCCATCGAAATGATCTGTTTAATTCCATAGTATATAGCCGGGAAGCTGTTAAAAACACTTTGTACCGAAAATGTACTAGCGAACACTTGACCCTCCAATCAACCCGGTGCCACAGAAATGACACAGGATGAGAGCGACGGACCTTCATTCCATCCATCATGCACACAACATTGTATTTTCAATCCCTTCCTTGACACAAATGGCATGTAACCAACTTGTGTCGTTGCAATGATGACTTGATTGGACTTTACTGGTATTCTGATCGGACCGGTAGTTGAGCTTGCTGTCAATACACGATTGCATGTCTTGATTACGCCACTCAAGCGCAGCGAAAGAAAAAATTTTTCAGGGACGCACAATTCTTTAAATGCAGGATCCTTTCTAAGATAAGAATACTACGGAAATGTGCGAGGTGCAAAACGTCTAGTTACGTCTTTGGGTACACCTACTCTTTACAGCGTTTTCACTCATTGCCAAAATAGCCAATCCAAGAAATACTGAGAAAAAGGCGGTTCACGGACATCCCCGCAATTTCCATTCCGTATTATGCGTATCTTCTGTGATTTTTCAGACAAATGTACATAATGTCTGTCACCTAGCATAATCAAGATCATTTTAAAATTAGTCTGTCAAGAGTGTCATATAAAGAAATTAGAACCAATGACCAGAAGCGTCTCCCCCTACGGCCATGACCTCCGAAGAGCAAAACCAAATTGCTTTGTTTGGTACTTCCTTCCTCCTCCAAGCTGTAGCACTAGTCGTGACAATAACCAGTTATGGTACACCTTGCCTAGTTTTGCTCGGAATGGTCCTCTTTTGAACTCGTTCACAAACGTTTACTTCTTCCAGGCATATTTATTCTAGGAACAATCATCGCAACTCAATCTCTCGCGTAAGACATGCCAGAATCAGCCTCTTGAATCTTACTTACAGGTCTGTTTTATTTTACTTCTTGACAGAACCAAATCCTGGACCAAAGCCCGAGCCATGCTCTGCGCTTGTCTGATCTTAACTTTTATTGCCTTTACCTGGAATGTCATTATTGTGGGGGCAGAACATCTAATATTCGCCAAGTTTGCTCTGGTATGCATAAAACCAGGAGAGCAAGGATCATTCCAAGGTCAAATTGATTTAGTGCGTGAAAAATCTCTGCCGCTGGACTATATGCCAGGATGGGCTACAATGATCTCCGTGAGTTTATTGTGCTCATCCTTCATCCAGTATGTTGAGGCTTTCCCTTGCAATTTAGACACTTTTAAGCGACTTCATTGTAGTTTGGAGGGCATGGTATCTTTTAGACCACCATAAGTACTTAAAGTGTGTCCTTGCGTCTCTCATGACGGCAAATATTGGTGCGTCTGATATCTATCCCATGATATAATGTTCATGAACTCATTACTCCATTTACCTAGTGATTAATATTGTTGATGGCATATTGGATGATACCGAGGTTAAGATAAGACAAATTGAGGGCACTATAGTTGCGGATTGGGTGTGGTGCCTATTTTCATTTTCAGTGAACTTATTTGCAACCGGGGTGATTGCATGGAAGGCATGGTAAGTGACCTCCTAGTTAAGAAAAGCTATCTAGCTTTTACAATGTGCCGTTTTACAGGAAACATCATTGTGTCATGGCAGAAGTTGGTCTTACAAGAACCAAGACTCAGAATGTTTTACTTCTACTGATTGAGTCTGGCACTGTATATTGTGCGATCCAGACGGTCTACACTACCCTCATTCTCCTGAACACATACAAAATTGCTACTCAATGCTTGGCATTTGCTGATGCTATGATTATTATCAGTACTGTGAGTTTTTCTCTCACTCCTTCTGCGGGCACCACTGATGTATGCGAGTAAATCGGTAGGCATGGTATCCAGTTGCAGTGATTATTGTAATCTACGAGGATAAATCTCCCATAAATGAAACTCTTCATATCAACCAGACCTATATGGATGGCTTGCAAACTTTGTAGAAAACTGGCGCAGTGCTCTAATGCGAGCGGTGAGACTCGCATAAATCATTTCTGTATTACTAGCATAAATTAATGTGAGGGTGTGCATGGTTACTCATCCTTAACAGTAACTTGTATTTTACTCCGATCTGGTTTTACCTAACCGTACTCATTGGTTGGAGAGTGCATTCCATCCAATCAATTTTGTCTACCTAGAGCTTAGACTACCTCGAGTCAAAACTTGATCAGTATATTTCACTTGTTTGAAAAGATTCTCTGGGCTGCCTGTAGGAATGGGTAAGAGGGCCGCCGCAAAACATCTCACGGCAAAATATGAGTGCGGGATATGCTGTCAACTAATCAAGGTATTTTTGGTAAGTGAGAGCCAAGCGCTGTCGGCTTGTGACGCAGCTTGAGCTATTGGACATGGCGAAGTTCAGCTCTTGTGATCACCAAGTGAACACAGAAAAGAAGAAAGAGCATGGGGCAGGAAGAAATTGGTTTGATAAAAAAAAGGGTGATACATGCTGCCAGGTCTAGCACCACGGTTCAGGGCTTTGATATGGAAGCTGTTACGATACTCCGACTAACGAATCAAGTACCTTCCTGATATGGCCAAAATTGTAACCGAAAGTAAGTAATCCAACTTCCTACACTTCGTTCCGCACTCGTAATAATATACCGCTGTTGATTGAGTTAATGAGCTCCCTTCTGCAGCATCAGATGTAATTAGTGAAGGCTCTAGCTATCAAAACCGGGCAGTTCAGAACTTGATACTTTTTTGAATCGATTCTCGTATACATTACTTGTAGAGAAAACAGTCAATTTTCGAAGCAGCAGAACGTGAACCGTGTGGCGTGCTCCCAGGAATTAGAGCAGATCCTTGGCGATATGACGGTAGCTACAAGGCTAGAGGTAAGCTCGACAACGTTCGGCCTTGTGTGGTGTCGCGGGAGTCCATCGGCGCGTGTCGTCATGCCACGTGCGGACTCGATGCGTATTCTGTTCTTTTCATCATCGGTTTAGATAATCACAAGTATAAAAGTCTCCCACCGACTCAAGTTTCCTTTCATCGTCCTCTTATCTTTCAGCGAAATTCTTCAATAATGGCGTCTAAATCCAAGATGACTTATGGTACACCATGTTAAATGCCTCCAATTTTGGGCCGTTTACTTACACTTGTCCAGTTCGACTCGGAAATTCTGGTCTCAAAGTCTCGCGGCTTATCTTGGGCTGCATGTCCTACGGAAGTCCCGAATGGCAGGATTGGGTCCTTTCTGAGGAAGAAGGAATCAAGCACATCAAGGCTGCGTGCGTATTCTGTTTTTCTTTCCCTTTGAACATTCCCTGATTTGCCATCGCCGCAGCTACGACTACGGGATTAATGCATTTGATACCGCTAATGTTCGCCTTCCATTCGAGAGCTTTTTGAGGCTTCTTCTGATAGGCTTCTTAGGTATATTCTAATGGTTTATCGGAAGTCATTCTTGGCAAAGCCATTAAGCAGCACAACTTGCCTCGAGACGAGATCGTTGTTATGACTAAGGTTCTTATCTCGCCTATGATGAAATACACCTTTCTCATGTCTCCGAAGGTGTATTTTACCGTCGGAAAGACTCCGGGCTATGTCGCGATGGGTAAATCCAGCGCGGAAATTGACCGCGATGGCTACGTCAACCAACGCGGTTTGAGCAGAAAGGTGATACCGAATTTTGTCCATCCCCGGAATAATTATGGTTCTTATCAGATTTTTCTCTCGTTATCAGCACATCTTCGACTCTATCAAGAAAAGTCTGGAACGTCTTCAGCTTGATTACGTAGATCTTCTCCAATGTCAGTGTTCGTTTTCATAGGGTCTTTTGCTTAAACTGATGGTTTTGCAGGCCACAGATTCGACTATGAAGCCCCAATCGAAGAAACGGTAGCCATCATATCTCTATGTGCTCTTCAGTATAATTCAACCGTCGATAGATGCAAGCGCTGCATGATGTCGTGAAAGCCGGTTATGTTCGCTACATTGGAATGTCCTCGTGCTGGGGATATCAGTGTATGTTGAGATTTGAGGCGATTTTTTCCAGCTCACCTCGTGCTTACTTGCATGTTCAGTCCACGCCATGCAGAGTCAGTTTATCATTACCTTGACGTTGCGGGAGGGCTGAGAATTTTGTTTCAGACTACGCCATTCAGAACAACTTGACGCCTTTCATCTCCATGCAGAATCACTATAGCTTGGTTTACCGGGAGGAGGAGAGGGAAATGTTCCCTATTCTCAAGGTCAGAGATTCTGGTTGCTGACACTTTGTGCTGAATCTCAATGTTGGTGTCGTCTTTCCGATTAGCATTTTGGTGTTGGGTCTATTCCCTGGTCCCCTCTTGCTAGAGGACTACTCTCCCGCCCCTTGGATCAGCAGACGAAACGAGGGCAATCTGATAGGCCAGTAGTATTATCCTTATATAAAATCTCCCGGTGATGCTGAGAGTCGATTAGGATGATCAAAGTCCACGGCACCGTCGATGCAACCGCCACCATTGTCAACCGGTGAGAACTACGCATCTATGCTATTGAATCCGTTAACTTGAAAATGTTTCTATTGCGTTCTAGCGTGGAAGAGATTGCGAAGAAGAAGAATGCTAAGATGGCGCAAATTGCCATTGCCTGGGTCATGAAGCGAGATGGTAAGTGTTTTTTTTTGAATTGACTCTTGGTTTCGGGTCGTACTTACCGCTTATTCTTATTCCGATGAAGGTGTCACTGCGCCCATTATTGGGACGACTTCGCTTGAGAACCTCGATGAATTGGTTGGTAAGTCGATCGGGTTCTTCCATTTGGGATGCCAGACCATTTCTCTAACGAGGCTCCCACTGTACAGCGGCTGTTGATATCGAGCTGAGCGAAGACGATATGAAGTATCTCGAAGAATCGTACCAGCCTCGCGCTATTATGGGCCACTCTTAAAGGTTAAAGTAAATCGTACATAAGTTTGTATTTTGTACCATGGTGGTCTGTAGGATCACACAATAACCCCGCCGAACGAGAAAGCAGAGACGACGAGTAATGGAATGAGTATCGTGCTTATTTTTCCGGGAGTGATTAGCGACTGACGATAAATTCGTCGGCGCCATCGTTCGTAGTGTTTGCGTTGAGTATTTAAAAGCGTCTTGAATAATCAACGGCGCCGGAATGGAGGCCGAAATACAATATGTGTACCCTGAATGTCCTTACAGACTATCTACAGCTACTTGGTTATTTATAAGTTACCTGAGTATAGTTTTCAAAAACGCTGTTTACTGCCTAGTAAACATACTATTTGCCCCAACGGGTCTATTTATATACCCCAATAATATGCACAAACCGTTGTGATTTTGGGTGTCTTGTTTGTCCTGAATGCCTTCGTCTTTAGCGCCAACTGCCGTTAGTTTACCATTGCCATCAATGCGCCTAGCTCCTTCACACCCCACCCTTTTCCTCTTCCTCCGAGTCACACCACCATCTCCTTTGATCCTTCCTCCCGTCACCTTACTTGCTATTCATACAGCAATACCACTCTTAAAAAGCTGAGAATTTGTATGCCTTGTGCCCTGATTCCTGGACACACGACATCTTTTTTCCTTCTTCTCCTGTTCCCTCCACATCCCCTTCTTCCTTCTAACTTCCGCTACATCAAGTCCTACCTCTCAATCACCCCTTCTTCTCCTCCACTGCTCATCTTTCACACCTATTGGGCTCAAACTCCCTTTTGGTCTTATGCTTTTGTATAGGGGGATCGGTTACATTCTGTGCAAACACTGTAATGCCAATGTGAATGTGGGATATAGGTCAGTCATCTTGCTCCTATTTATGTCCCAAGCTCCCATTAAATTAGTAACCCTCTAACCCCGACATCCCAATACTAGTCAACTTTTCAATCCAAAACAGTCAAAGGAAGAGTCACCTGGGTCCTCACAACAGAATGATCAGCTTCCTGTAAGAAGGATCGGCATCCCAACAGGGAGACATTAGTGAGCTTCCAGTAAGAGCCAGAGGCTAAGCACCATCGGCTGGGTACAAGTCGGGAATCGGCAATTACAGTCAGTGGGTTCCCACAGGAGTTGCCCAGGCGGCGACAGCGGTGATAGCACAACTGGGCTTAGTAGTGGCATGAAGAGAACGCGAGAAACTGATGGTCACAGAGGTGCAAAGTCGTACAATGAACATGGTGGCAGCAGCAAGCTAGGGCAGGAGCGCAGGGCTGAGAGTAAGCGTAACAAATGGCACTAGAATCGTCGGGTTTCAAAACTATCATTGATTCCAGTGTACATGTGGACTGTTTAAGCAAAGTAGTCACGAATAATTAAGGGGAAATTTACAGCACAAGGCTAATTGATGAGGCACACTGCAGAGCGATGAATGTATCATGAGCTTGGTTATCTTTGACTATTCAGAACTGACTCTGTTGGCGCCAGCTGAAACCTGATTGCGATGAGGAAATTCGATAACGCGAGGACTATCCATGTTGATCAGAATAGTCACTGCAACCGGATACCATGCCTGTTCAACGTGTTCGTGGAAATGAGTTAATCCTGCCAAAAAGAGAGCTGAAACTGACTCACAATTAAAACAATCGATACAGCATCGAGAACGGGTACGACGGGTATACGCTCAATTCGTATAAATGTATGTAATTCCACCAGATTGAGGACGGTATAGACCAATTGAATCACGCAATATATACCGCCAGATTCAATCAATAGAAGTAGAATACTCTCGCCCCAAGTTCTTTCGTAAACTAGAGCTTGTGCCATTGTACGATGATGATTCCTAAGAAGCTTTGTTAACATCATTTCATAAACATACAAATAGGGTCACTTGCAAAGCTTTCCACGTAATCAATACTGTCGCAAAGAGGTTTACTACCAGTGAAAGCAAGCCCGATAGCCCGTCCAACACTGCTGTTTTACCAGATTCTCCTGCTGCAATAATAATATCGCTCCATATACAATCTGCAAAATTGACTCCTACGTAGTGTCATCAGCGAAAGCATAATCTTTTAGGCATACTCAACACTCACCAATATTGACGATCATAAGGAATGCAAGTACAATCTTCAAAAGCTTTGCATGCTGAAACAAAGTCCACGCCCTCCAAACTACAATAAAATCACTCAAAAGCACCTGAAAACATGGTCAAGCTAGTGGATGAGGGGTTAGTGCAGACACCTACGCAAACAGTTAGAGATCAAAACGATGTATACGCCAGTGGCAAACTTTTCTTCTCAGCCATTTGGACTTGACCTTCGAGACCTACCTGTTCTTCTGGCTTAATATCAACAAAGGTAAGCCGGGTAGCTATGAGGGTTAGCGCCTCATTATAAGAGAGATACCAGGTCAAGGAGATAAATGTCATGATCAGGCAAATAGCCAGTGTAATCCGTGAACCAGTCCAGGTTTTGGTTCTGTCGAAAGGATAAGATTAATCAGATATAAGAAACACTTCTTACAACAGAGACCGAGTAGCAATGAGTGTCCCCAAGACAAAGGTACCTGGAAAGCAAAGCTGTATCAATATGGACCCAAAGCCTTTCAGAATCGTCACATCATGCATACCATAGCCAGTTGCCACCACTATGACAATGATAGTATCCAGGTAGCAGGAAGTGGCCAGGGAGGCAATTGTCTGTTGTTCTTCCGAAATCATGATAAAATGGGAGATACCAGGCCTGAAGGGCATTACCATTGGCTTTTTACTTAAAAGATTGTCTGACTCACTGATCATGCTGATCTCTAACCATGAGCCAATTTCCAGGTATGATGTGATGGACCTTGGGATGAAGATGCAAAATATGGATAAGCTGAACTTGTGGTAACTTACGACAGGTGGAATTTTATGCTACTATCCAATGGTGTAAATCGGAATCCTGGTCTCAACAGCTATTACAGAATCTACTAAGCGCCATTGCAGATGCTATCAAATATCTTCATTTATTTATTGATATGAAAGTAGGCATTACGGTTTGAATCATTGATTATATTGAACAGGGGTATCTCTGTCAGCAATACCGACAGATCTGTCTGACTACATAATTCCAAAAGAAAATCCCATTTGTGATTGCTCGTACTCACCCATGCAGGAGGATCAGTCCTATTGAATCCTTGCAGCCGCAAATCTGAGACAACATGGATAATTTTCCACCCAGTTGGTTATTGGTGAAGTTCTCTTTCCAGATCAGGTTAGCTGACAGATTTTCTAGGCATTGTTTACTACATGATACACATGCGAGTGAAAGAAACTGCTGGTTTTGGTAAAATTAGCACATAGCTGGTATTGGATTATTATTAGATTTTCACAAGGTACAATTGGATATATCTATCTATGGCTCATAGTTGTACTATACTTATATTTATGTTCCCTTGCTATCTCACACTGTTCTATCTTTAGTAGTAGTGTACTTATATCTTGTCTCACCATCACATCTCAGTTCTCATAGTTCCTATCACATATACCCATTCTCGTGTACTAGTTCTCATGATACTTAGTTACTTGTTCTCATCTATCTTTTATCCAGCCAATGGTTGACTATGTATAACATTGTGTACTTGTATATAAAGCCACCTACATACATGAACAATCTAGTGGTGCTTTTTCCCCCCTTTGATCTGTGTGATCATTTCAGTGCTGTGTGCACTGTCCATTATTC
>KN834788.1:324048-339987 GCA_000827265.1 Collybiopsis luxurians FD-317 M1 | reverse complement strand
TTAGAAGAATAATGGACAGTGCACACAGCACTGAAATGATCACACAGATCAAAGGGGGGAAAAAGCACCACTAGATTGTTCGTGTATGTAGGTGGCTTTATATACAAGTACACAATGTTATACATAGTCAACCATTGGCTGGATAAAAGATAGATGAGAACAAGTAACTAAGTATCATGAGAACTAGTACACGAGAATGGGTATATGTGATAGGAACTATGAGAACTGAGATGTGATGGTGAGACAAGATATAAGTACACTACTACTAAAGATAGAACAGTGTGAGATAGCAAGGGAACATAAATATAAGTATAGTACAACTACGAGAAAGTGTTCCATAGATAGATATATCCAATCGTACCTTGTGAATACCTAATAATAATCCAATAGCCTTCAACTTAATGATCATCTCCAGATGGAATGTTTGGATCTGTCAAAAGGATTTGCTTGTGAGGCAGCAAACGTAAGGATTTAATATCTCTCTGGATTTTAATAAGTTTACAAAAACAGCGCACTGATGAAGCAAAAAGGACCAAGGGAGATGATGCCGACTCCTCGCCCAAGGCCGAATTAGAGCCTGGTGTCGATGCCGAGGAAATGGAAAGCAATGAGGGGGAGGGCCGTACGTGCTGTCTGAAAATTTGTCATAATAATGGCTGTACAGTACAAGAATTCAGAGAAAGTAAGATAACCAGGAACCGAAGAACAAAAGATTGGTTTTTGACTCGACGCTGTGTGCAGGCGAAGAGACAACTGAGGGAGCAAATGAATTACTTTAGTCTCTTCTAGACGTTGATGCCGAGCGCCTTCATTTAGCTTGGCATCTGACAGATTGAACCTATGCCTAACGGCATCAAGATACTTACCGATGGGGTCACTGGTCTGAACGAGCATTCGATTCTCAAAGGAGTGAATTCTAAAACTATTCTTCGACCCCCCCAGCAACACCGCACATGGGGTTATCGATCTGCTCTGAAGATACATTCAATGTGAACGATGTCAACCCATGCAAGTGTTGTTCTTTGTTCCGTTACGGGATAGCTGGTTGTAGCATATCTAAAATTATTTTCGGGCCGTCTTCCTCTTGACCATGCCCCGACGAGTACTCTCAAACTGTCGCAGCTTACAGTGCTTTGCGTAATTCTGTGCCCCTTCAGAATTTGCACCGCTGTTTAGTTTTATTGTGTGATTGTACCTCACCCGAGGTACGGCACGCCGAGGCCTTTTCCTCGACACCTCCCTCGATGTCCACAGCATTCCCTGGGAGGCAATTCTCTTCTGCTTGCAACAGGCTCTTCAACATCAATCTATGTTATGCTCTCACTGCTTCTTACCCATATTGGTGGAAATTTCAATGACTTGAGGATGACCGAGCCCCAGATGGGCATGTGGGACAGGACTCTCTGCATTCCTCTGCATCTACTTATCACTCAATACTTTCTATGGGATTGGATATCTCATCGTAGGATTGGAAATATGGATGCAGGGCATGGATTTTCGGCTGCACACACAGACGCCGTTCACATAAATACAAATAAATAGCGGCGCGGATTCCGGAGGGGCACAGAATTATGCAAAGCACTGTACCAGCTTCTTTGATCGCCTTGATACCACAGTTACCTCTCAAACTATTTCCATATGCTTGGCTGGTTTTCAAAGCAGAGCCATTGCTGAAAAATGGTGATCTTACAACGCGTGATGGTACTAGAACCCATCAATCCAATACCCAATACCTCGACTGTGAGGTTTCAAGTAGTGATTAGTTAGCCAGTCGGAAGCGTCGACTAGAAATTGATTTCTCTCTCCTATTGGCCAAACTTGTACGTGGGCGCCAGATTGAAGTCCCCTTCCCCCCCTCCAGAAATAAATAAATAAATAAATAAACTCCCGAGAGTATCGCACGTTTACTATTTCACTCATCTATTTATAAAGTATCCTTGTTGCTCTTAACCGTCGGTGGTCACAAAGAAAGCTGTATAAAGCGTTCCTTTTCCTCGCGTTTCCGCTTCTCTATTCTTCGAGTTGACGGGGCAAGTGCTCGGATAACGGGTGACTACGATCTTCAAGCTCTCGAATCTTTCATCCCTGCTACCATCCTGCTGGGATGATAAATTGATATCGGGGACCTTGCCTATCTATGTGCTAGATCCGACTGCGTGAAGTGCGGAATATTGCTGATTAAATGTTCCAGACAATGACTCGATGTGTGTTTTTTTATCGGTTTAAATAATCACAACGATAAAAGTCTCTCAAACCACTCAAGTTTCCTTTCATCATCATCCTATCTTCCAGCAAAAATGGCTTCTAAATCAAAGATGACTTATGGTGCACCATGTTGAATGCCTCCAATTTCGGGACGTTTACTTACGCTTGTTCAGTTCGACTCGGAAATTCTGGCCTTAAAGTCTCGCGGCTTATCTTGGGCTGCATGTCCTATGGAAGTCCTGAATGGCAGGATTGGGTCCTCTCTGAGGAAGAAGGAATCAAGCACATCAAGGCTGCGTGCGCCTTCTGTTCTTCTTTCCCTTTGAACATTCCTTAATCCACGATCGTCGCAGCTACGACTACGGGATCAATGCATTCGATACTGCCAATGTTCGCATTCCGTTCTAGAGCTTTTTAAGGCTTCTTTTGATAGGCTTCTTAGGTATATTCTAATGGTTTATCGGAAGTCGTTCTTGGCAAGGCCATTAAGCAGCACAACTTGCCTCGAGACGAGATCGTTGTTATGACAAAGGTTCTTATCTCTCCTATAATGGATTTAGGCCTATCTCATGTCTCCGAAGGTGTATTTTGCCGTCAGAAAGACCCCGGGCTATATCGCGATCGATAAATCGAGTGCGGAGATTGATAGCGATGGCTACGTCAACCAACACGGTTTGAGCAGAAAGGTAATATTAAGTTTTGTGTATTTCCGGAACGATGGTGGCTCTTATCACTCGTTACCCAGCATATCTTCGACTCTGTTAAGAAGAGTCTGGAACGCCTTCAGCTCGATTACGTAGATCTTCTTCAATGTCAGTGTCATTTTTGCAGGCTTGGTGGCCTAAACTGATGGTTTTGCAGGTCACAGATTTGACTATGAAACCCCAATCGAAGAAACGGTAACCGTCATATTTCTATGTACTCTTCCGGTTGATTCAATCGTTGATAGATGCAAGCGCTGCATGATGTCGTAAAAGCCGGTTATGTTCGCTACATCGGAATGTCCTCGTGTTGGGGATATCAGTGTATGTCGAAATTCGAGGCAATTTTTTCTAAACGTTCACATCGTGCTTATCTGAATGTTCAGTCCACACCATGCAGAGTCAGTTTATCATTTTCTAGACGTTACGGGAGTGCTGAAACTTTAATTTTAGATTACGCCATTCAGAACAATTTGACGCCGTTCATCTCCATGCAGAATCACTATAGCTTGGTTTACCGGGAAGAGGAGAGGGAAATGTTCCCTACTCTCAAGGTCAGAGATTCTAGTTGCTGGGCCTTGGTGTTTAATCTTAATCTCTGTGTCGTCTCTCCGGTTAGCATTTTGGTGTTGGATCTATTCCCTGGTCACCTCTAGCTCGAGGAATGCTCTCCCGCCCTTTGGATCAGCAGACGAAACGAGGGCAATCTGATAGGCCAGTATTCTTATCCTTATATTACATTTCCCCGGTGATGCTGAGAGTCGATTAGGATGATCAAAGTCCACGGTACCGTCGATGCAACGGCCACCATTGTCAACCGGTGAGAACTACCCGGAACTTTCGTATCTATACTATTGAAATCCATTAAACAAACTTTCTGTATTGCGTTCTAGTGTGGAAGAGATTGCGAAGAAGAAGAATGCGAAGATGGCGCAGATTGCTATTGCCTGGGTCATGAAGCGAGATGGCAAGTTTTTATTTTTGAATTGATTCTTGGTTTCGGGTCGGTATTGGGTTACTTACCGGTTATTCTTATTCCGATGAAGGTGTCACCGCACCCATTATTGGCACGACTTCGCTTGAGAACCTGGATGAACTGGTTGGTAAGTCGAGCGGGTTTTTCCATTTGGAATGTAAGACTATTTTTCTGACATTGCTCCCATACGCTATACAGCGGCTGTCGATATTGAATTGAGCGAAGACGATATGAAGTATCTCGAAGAATCATACCAACCTCGCGCTGTCATGGGTCACTCTTGAAGGTCAGGTATGGGAATTGCATAGTGAATAGTTTTGTATTTTGTACAACGGTGGTCAGTAGGATCGCACAGGAACCCCGAATGGGAAAGAAGCGAAGAGTGATGGAATGAGTATCGTGCTTATTTTTCCGGGAGCGATTAGTAACTGGCTTTAATTTCGTCGGCGTCATTGTCCGTCGAGATTGGTCGAGTACGCTCCCGGCTTGGTTAAAAGCTCCGTGCGTGCTTCCTCTTCTCATGGATTTCAATCAGAAGTAAATCTGGGAAGTACGCATCTTTGAGTTATGTGGTTCGGAATTTCCCAGCAGTCATCTCCCTAAAACTAGATGGATACATTAATACTTTAGTCACTAGTGGGATAAAATGATAGATATTCGACCACTTGAGAAATGTCGGTGTGTGATTATCAAACTTGACAGAAATTATCTGTTAGATGGTTTTATTTTCTTTAAATATTTTCGCTTACTTGCAAGGATATCATATCTAGACTCGATCATTTCGACAAACGCTATACGCGACGCGACGCGAGGTCGGCTGCGTGATCTTCACGTGATGGATTACCTCGTTTGAATTGCGAGCGCTTATTTTTTGGCTTTGACTCGAACTTGAGGTCAAACTTTGCAGTCGTTACTTGCGTAAAATAGCGACTCACCTTCCAGCCCTGAGGCCTGAGTACTGGGTACTGAGTCCAGGCTTTGGCTTCGTTTCGCTTTTCAAGGATCATCGATGACCTCAGGTTCCTCCGTTCTGCGCCATGGGCAGAAATCGGCCAGCGTCATAGGATACATCATACAAAATTCCCCTAAAGTGTATCTCTTTAAAAAGCGATTATTTTCAGTTTCTGAATCTCAAAGAACTTGAATCATGCAAGCAGTTGCGAACAAACTCCAAGAGGTAAATTATCTCGTCGCACTTGGAATGATAAACTCTAAATACAAACTGAAATTACCTAGCGAATGGGAACCATTCCCACCGACATTCAACCGGAATACAAACCTGTTGAAGGAGGCGCCACAATGAAGGCCTTAGCCTGGTTCGGTACCAACGACGTTAGAGTGATCTCCGCCCCCATCCCGGACATAACCGAGCCCGACGATGTGATTCTCCAAGTTACGGGATCGACGATATGCGGGTCGGATCTGCATCTGTATGCAAATCAACCTCAATAGTGTTTAAAGGTTTAAACGTCTTGTCCCCTTAGATACCATGGCGAGATTATGGCTTTGCAGAAAGGTGATATTCTAGGACACGAGGTACGCCCCGAGTTTGAATGGTCATCTTTACTGATACCGAGCTGCGTATGTAAAGTTCATGGGAAAAGTCTTTAAAGTCGGTCCAAATGTCAAAAACCTCAAAACAGGACAACGAGTCGTCGCTTCCTTCCAAATCTCATGCGGCAAGTGCGAATATTGCAAAGACAATTTATCTTCCTTTTGCGATCGCACCAATAACTCTTCGTGTGTATTCTGATTTAACATGTTTCTTGGCTTCCATTTTCTCGCTGACAGGTTCTCGTATTAGTTTGCAGAATTACATGTATGGCCAGCGTGATGCTGGCTTCTTTGGCTACTCTCATTTTACTGGTGGATTCCCTGGAGGGCAAGCAGAATACGTTCGAGTTCCCATAGGCGAGGTCAATCTTTTACCTATTCCCGATAACGTTTCCGACGAAAAGGCGCTCTATCTCTCGGACGTGCTTCCAACCAGCTATCATACCGTTGTCGATACAGGGGTGAAACCGGGAGACGTAGTGGGTGTATGGGTATGTGCAGTTTGAGTTCCAACGTGTGTCTCTGGTACGATTCTGCTTCTAGGGTCTTGGTCCTATAGGCCAGTGTGCAGCACGGTGGGCCATACTCAAGGGGGCATCTCGTGTAATCGGCATTGACCGTGTCCCGTCGCGTTTGAGCTTCGCCGAAAGCAATGGAATAGAGACCATCGACTTCTCCCAACATTCTGATGTTACCAAACGGATATATGAACTATGTCCGCGAGGTTTAGACGTAGCTCTTGACTGCGGTGAGTCAGCTTATCCTCTCCTTTGTGGATCTTAATCGGTGTTTACGGTTCAATTTCCATAACAGGTACTTTCCACGAGCCAAAGACATTGACGCACAAAATACAGAAGACGTTAATGCTAGAAACGGACGTTCCTGAAACTATTAATGAAATGATAGTGTCCGTACGGAAAATGGGCCGATGCGGGATCATTGCAGCGTACGCGGGTTTCGCAAACAACGTCAATGTCGGAGCTTTAATGGAGAAAGGCGTTCGGTAAGTTCAGTCGGTTATCATTTGCTCTTCCAATTTCACTTTCGTCATTTTGTGCTGTACTTGGTTCGATGTCCTCCGAGAGCACCGTGGTTCTGTTGAACGGGTGGTGTTTTGTACAGTTGCAGGGTTAGTGAAGCGTGTCGGCGACCTTGCAAAGCGGAGACCGCTCAGGAAGGACGTTCTCCACCTTTGTGGCTTTTTTTCTCCATGGGGTTTTCTTTTTTCCTTGTCGACTTTACTGACTATTTCATTTCCAAGTTTGATCGGAAATGGACAAGCTCCAGTTCGTAAATACTGGGAGGAGATTCTTAACGATTACATTATTCCCGGAAAATTTGACCCTACGTTGTGAGTATTTAATTCCCCATTCCCTGTACTCTCCACTGTCTTGGTTCACTCTGTCGGCATACCTGTCGTTTTTGGATAGCAAGAGGCTGATCTTCTTTTCTATGTTTCTATTTACATAGTATGATAACTCATCGTGTTCCTATCGACGACATGGCCAAACTTTATCGCGCCTTTGACAACCGCATTGACGGCGTTGAGAAGGTTTTCGTGGAAACTCAATTTTCTTCAGCCCCGAGTGCTGGATGTCCCGCCATTAGCCGGGTTGATGACTGGAGTACTTGAGTGTGAATGTATGAGACAAACGCGCCTGATGTCAAGCCATTGAATAGTCGGAGGCCGCCGTATTCTATCGATTTCTGTGTGTATTAGTAGAGTAGATGAATCGCTCTTTTAAAAGCATTGGTCGCAGAGGTCGTTTAGCCAGAACGTGTGAGGAGATTTGCTCCTTCGCCATTGAAATTTCGTCACACAGGACGTTTATTTTTCATCTTTACGGAGAGCAAACATCCAAAAAATGACACAACGTCTCGTCCGCCGTTAAGTATGTATGTATGGAGTCCGTCCGTGCGTGGAGCGCTGTCGATAATCTGCCCTTGGCAGGATGAATCAGCTCACGCAAATACATTGGTGCCAAAATGTTCAGGATGCCTTTTTAGATCAATTTTTCTCATGTCTAAACGCTATTTCTATTTCGTTCGATCCGCTCATCGATTGCATCAAGGTTCTGTGCTCGTGTCGTAAGTTGGGCAGGTGTGGGGACCATGCCAGAATTTCGAACGCGCGGCATGTATGCGAATGCGCCAATGTTATCCTTGTACTCGGCTCGACACAAGTCAGGCAAGGCTGTCCTGCGTCACCACCTGTTCTTATCCTAATCCAGTCATGGGATAGCATACTAAATTCGTGTTCTTTTGGAGTAAGGACTCACCATCACCTTCACGATCTCGGAAAGCTCGGGCATGAATGTGCGTCTTTCGTTCAAATTTGGTAGTCAAGATGATTGAGCAACGAGCTACGCCAAATTTAAAAGGCATGCCATTTCAATAATTTTTTTTTTCTATAATACTTATTGACAACACTTGAGTCTTGGGGGGCTGGGCGGCAAAACGCAGAGGATTCATGACCCCGCATGTCGCCTGCTGTTTCACAGCGCTATTGATTTGAGTTTAATCATTCATTTTTTGCGTGGGCTGTTCTTTAGTTTTGACAGTGACAGATTTTGATTGTGGCATTTAGTCGTAAATAGTTGACATAAGTGCTGCACTATGGGGAGGCCGAAATGTTCACTTAGCGTGAAATTGGAACCACCCGCGCCGTACTTGGAAAGTCAGACGCCATCCAGGCCAACTTTTTTTATTTTGTTTTTTAAACCCAGAAATGTCGATGCGCTATCGATATGAAAATTCTCGATCGCGGTGCCAGCATATATCATTCCGTAAAAAGAGAGAATATGAAGATTCAGAAGAGTTTCCACTTGTTTTCCGACTTCTGTCCGACATACCGAGGAAAAGTCGTGCCGTCGGAAAAGGATGAAATCGTGTTCATAGGATACCAGCTCACGGGGCATGCCGGTGTATAGTCTGCTGAGCACTGGCTCACCTCCCAAGCGATGGCCGTCGAACACGGTCTTCAAAGCCAGATCGAAGAGCAGTAATAAGTAGACCTCGAACTCGTGAACTCAGCGGTCAGTAGTATGCAGGGGCAAGGTCTAATTTTTAATACCCATATCGACCTTGATGTATGTAGAAATGATCGGCCGAGTGTCCTGAATCCCAAAACCTCCCATGCCTGAACCATGCTCCCCCCTCTGGCTGTAAAGCTTCGGGTAATTGGACAGATTAGACGCAGAGTTCCTTCACCGCCTACTGGAAAATTGGCGAGCTGTATACCGGGTTCCTCATACATAGATGAAGTTAAGGTCGTCCGTTGTACACATGTGGGAGAATCTCATCCGAATATATACCGTATGTTTCTCGTGGAAAGAACCCAGGATCTGGTGTAACCGATTGTACCTTTTCGTAATCGGATCTCAAGAACCATGTGGCGGCATGTGAATACCTACTTACGTTAGTTTCACCGCAAGGACGAAAGGCGCAGAAGTCCGCTCACAGAAGTTGGCTTGTCTCATTGGTTGGAAAGTTGAACGCTGTTTGCGTGCGTTCGACACTGTCTACAGTGTCTTCCTCCACCATCATCATCATCTCTTTACAAAGGGCGTCTCTCTATCTTCTTATACCCCGCGCCAAATCTCGGCAATACGTATGGTAAAGTGACCTCTCAAGAATCCAATTAACCGTGGGCACGAGCTTAACCCCTTCTGCTACAAAATATCGCGTGGTTCACGACCAGGAACTGGGTCTCTCCGAATTCCATTAGCCCAATTACCCATACCCTATGGTCGCGAGCATCGACAGCGACATTTACTCCCCATTTCGCCATCCTGTAATGGTTGAGGAGGGGCCTCAGTCAAGCGAAGATGGTTCAGGGCTTCACTCGCCTGTTTTCGAGTCTCAATTTCCACGCAACGATAGTAAGTTACTACCGTTGAATGTAGTTCCTACATCTTCTCATCTGCTTCCGTGTCTCAATAAAGCCCGGTATCAAGTGGAAATTGATAATGCCGCAAACATCCTGGCCCATTTTGACTACACAACGACTCTAATCCAGCCGATACAACCGCCGTTGATTGATACTGCACTAGAAACTCCGAGTCCAACTGCGAACCACGTCAATTTCTTTTCAGATTATTCCATCCCGCCTCGTAGTAACCACCTGGGGATTGAATACGCTCACCAATCTTCGGGTAATTCTCGCCCGTCACTGATAGCTTCGACTCCAGGAGGTGAAGTGTTCAATTTCACGTATAGTTCTTCAGAACAACGGTCGTCTGGCAGACAGACCCATGACCCTTCCCTCACACGTCCAAGCGGGAGGATACCTATGTACGGGGATCAGGGTTTGACGCCCGTGTCTCCTTCAGAATCTTCCACCGCTCTTGCTTTGAATCGGTCTCCAAACCGGAGGGAGGTGTCTACTGTTGTCATAGCGTGTCGTCAGTGGTAGGGATTTCTTTCATTAAGCCTTTTTTACTAGGTCTAATACTGAGTCTTGGGATTTCTTCACTTGTGCAGTCGCAGCCGCAAGATACGATGTGACTCTGCCAGGCCCGTGTGCACCAACTGCCATCGACGAAAGAACATATGCGAGTATGATGCCGCACCGAAACGAAGGGGTCCTGATAAACGCCCTGGGACTCGACGCAGATCGTGTAAAAAGCGACCCGCAGACGGATCCACCCCCCCTCCTCCCAAACGAAAGAAAACTGTCCGCGATTCTCCGTCAAAGGACTCTCTTCCGCCTCAAGCTAAGGCAAACATGTCGGACACGAATCGCTCAACGCCCGCAGCGAAACTGGGGCCAGAGGGTCTTCCTGAGTATGAAGGCATACACACAAACTTAACAACGACTGATGAGACAGCCATCAAGGTGATCGATGTTGTTGCCTTTTCCTTCAAACTAATATACTAATTTTCCTTTAGAATGATCTAGGGCCAGAATATTCCTCGTCGCTTGGGTATAATCAAATATCCTATAAATCGTCCTATGCTCGACCACTGGATGTCAATCTCCTCCATACCTCAGACAAAATGGCTCACAGTAAGTTTCCGGGTCCGCCGTCACCTATGCTCGAATCACAGCAGAGAGAGTGGTGGGCTCGAAACCTGAACAATTACTCGTGAGTGGGTCTACTTCGCTCTCTCGAACGATTCTAACCAGCTACCAGCATCAAGGATATCGCTGATAACGCGAAATATTTGTGAGCGCGACGCGGTCGACCTCATTCTAACAAGGATTGCTAATCATATTTGCAGATTCAACGATACGGGACATCTACTCTCCTTCCTCAATATCGATTTTTTCCTCGAGACTCTCTTCGATACTGAAAGTCGAACGACGATTCGGCCTGCTTTGGTCTATTCCATTTTGGCTATGGCGATGCTCATGAAGTCAAGTGAGGCAGAATATGGTGCCGACGGTCGAGCTGAAGCACTTTTGCTACGAGAGTCTGCCCAAGCATCATTGGAGGCTTCATTCAATTCGGGATGGATAGATACTATGCTCGTAGAAGCTGGTTTGGTAAATGCTCGCTTTCTCGGTTCCTTTGATAGCCACGTTCATATTCGTTATTCAGATCCTGACCCTCTTTGAGATGTCGATTCATCCTCAATATAACCCTGAACGTATCGAAAAGGCTCTTGAGTTCCTTGACAACATCATCCACCACTTGGGTCTGACCTCCATCGACTCTTCTGACCCTGACGTGAATTCGTATCCCGCGGGAGGTGTCCCTGTCGTAATGACACCTGGTCCTGACGACCCAGACAGAAGATGCACTTGTATCCCTCTCGACGCCTTGAATCCCCCGGATCCAGTCACGTCCTGGTCGTACCCTCCGCCGTGGGATTCCTCATGGTCGCCGGCCCAAATTCGGGACGAAGAGTGTCGGCGCGTATGCTGGTGCGCCCTGAGTCTTGTCGCAAACTTTAACGCACAGTGTGTCGTCTTTGGATGCAAACGTCCCGAACTATTCTTGAATGACTGTAGTAACGTAAGCATGCTGTCTGTGTCGATTGTATGTTTACTTGAGCATCTGTTCTTATAGTTTACTCTCCTGTTTCCCGGAGAGGTTGTGGATCGCGCTTCCCCAACATATCGTTCGGCAGACTCCCAGTCTCAGAAGGAATCTGTTTGGGCTCTTTACTGTAGAAGCATGCTCCTGTGGAACTACAGCAATTATCTCCGCGAACAGCCTGAGCCTTCAGAGGAAAATGCCGAAAATGCTCAAGAGTCTTGGAATGAAACTCTCGCCATTGAAGACTCCCTGAATATGCACATATGCAATCTCGATACCGCGTTAATCTACTCGACACGCGAGTACATTTACAAGTAAGTTCACTTAGCTCTCTTTCCGTGCATGATCGGTGTCTTAATTTTAAGTAGTGCACGAATCAATATCACGCAGGTGTTTCGTAGGTCCGTTCTACCAACGATCCATGCGGTTCAAATATGGCAGCTACTTATCTATTCAGTCATAGTTTGCATGGCCTGCCGAACAACGATAGAGTACTACTTAATCGACGCCAGGCTCAAGACTGGCGTGAGTGGCGTTTGTGGCGCCCATAACAGTTGTCATTAAACTCACTAATTCCTTCTCGTAGTTTACTATCAAGACCAAGTCATGAAACGCGTCAAATTGAGCATACAGGACATTGCAGATCCTCGAGGACACCAGCTCACACGGAGGCCGTTTCAGGCTACATGGTTCTCGAATCAACTTTCCATGCGAGTATCTTTCGATCTTCATAGCTCAGGGCGTCTTTTTCATGTCTGACACTTCCTCTCAGTTGTCTATTGCTATATCACCACGATCCGGGTCTGGTTGCTGCGCTCGATTTGGCCAAATCTTTCGTCATTCCTCTTGACGTGATGAATGTACTTTGGCCTTGTCCATGTGAGTTATCTGAGTGGCCAACGAATCCCGTTCAACTCACGATGGATCTCCCTTTTTGTATAGTGCAACAGCGTCATTGTGATATGCTCCGCCAGCAACTCATCGATGCCTGCACCTCTGCAGGCATGGAGCCTCCGCTCGATCCTGAATTCTCGATCCCACCTGCTCTTCAATCTATTTCAGCACACTCCTTCGTCCAATGATTCATCTACACTGCACAAATTATCTCATTCCCATTCTCTTTGCATCTCAAATCAATTCTGTCGTCGTTTTCCATGAGTTCGGTTGTCTTTTTCTGTTGCAGCATATGATCACTAGCTTACCTTACCAAGATGTTCTATATTTCTCTTGTATTCATAGCATTTATATTTTTCGTGGATTTGTATTTCTGGTATCCTTCACTGTACGCATATATTACCTTGAATTTGGGACTATTTGCTCACACTCTCTCACTAATCGCTCATCGCTATAATCTCGTCGCTCATTTATCCAGGCTAATGGGCCTGATTCATTCCATGGAAGCTTCTACCAAGCGTCATTCACTTACATATTGTCTCTGCGTCCCACCGTGCTTTCTTATTCGAGGTCATGTCGATTGCTAACGGACTACTACACATAGTACCAGTATTTTGAATACAAAACTATTCACGATGCGTTTACCTATTATTAACTTCTGTGATCACGAGTGACCCATGACAGGGCGCGGTCGGTACGATTCTTCAAGATACTTCATCTCTTCTTCGCTTATCTCAATATCAACGGCCGCTGTAGGGAAGCATCATTCAACGATGGTTAGCATTCCAAGTAGAACATGCCCAACTTACCAACTAGTTCAGTCAGATTCTCAAGCGAAGTCGTACCAATAATAGGTGCGGTGACGCCTTCATAATGTAATGGGAATGAGCGGTAACCCGTTACCCTCTCGTAAGAACTCACCATCTCGCTTCATGGCCCAGGCAATGGCAACTTGCGCCATTTTTGCGTTCTTCTTCTTCGCGATCTCTTCCACGCTGGGTAGAGTGAAATTCAAGCGTTTGTTGAGCGGACTAGCGGACTCAATATTTACAGTACTGGCGATTCTCACCGGTTGACAATGGTGGCGGTAGTGTCGACGGTACCGTGGACTTTGATCTGCCTAGCCAGCTCTCAGCATCATCGATGAATGATTATATAAGGATAAGAATAACAACCTATCGGACTCTGCTCGTTTCGTCTGCTGACCCAAGGGGCGGGAGAGCAGTCCTCGAGCTAGTGGGGACCAAGGAATAGAACCAACACCGAAATACTACTCGAGAGACCGCTGAAGATTAGCATCGTAATCCAAACGAAGGGTCTCTGACCTTGAGCGTAGGGAACATCTCCCTCTCTTCCTCCCGGTAGACCAAGCTGTAGTGATTCTGCATGGAGATAAACGGCGTCAGGTTGTTCTGGATAGCATAATCTAAAGTATTTCTCAGCCCTTCCAAATCATTGGGAAGATGAGAAACTGACTCTGCATGGCATGAACTGACAGCATGGGTAAGTTCAATACGAACAGGTAGGAAGTCTGCTCAACGAACTCACATTGATAGGCCCAGCACGAAGACATTCCGATATAGCGAACGTAACCAGCCTTCACGACATCATGCAGTGCTTGCATCTGCTGACGAATTAAACATACCGATAAGTATGTAAAAATGTGAGTTCACCGTTTCTTCGATGGGCGTGTCATAGTCAAACCGGTGGCCTGCAAGTATTCAATTTTTAAAAGGAAAAAGGCTTCGAAAGCGGAGACTAACATTGTAGAAGATCAATATAGTCGAGCTGAAGGCGCTCTAGACTTTTCTTGACAGAGTCGAAGATGTGCTGGAAACGATGGAAGTCTGATTACTTGTACCGAAGATGGATCATTTTTGGCTTACTTTTCTGCTCAGACCATGCTGATTGACGTAGCCATCGCCGTCAAGCTCCGCGCTGGGTTTACCCATCAAAAGATTATTTGGAGCCCTTCCGACGGCGAAATACACCTTGGGAGATATCAGATATGCCTGTATTTGGCATCATGAAGTGAGAAAACAACCTTGGTCATAACGACGATCGCGTCTCGAGGTAGATTATGCTGCTTGATGGCCTTTCCTAGTATAATTTCGGACGAACCATTAGAATACCCCTACAAAGTCTATCAGAAGGTGCCTCAAAAGCTGTAGGATTGAGTGCGAACATTGGAGGTGTCAAACGCATTGATCCCGTAGTCGTAACTTCAATAGACGCTTATGAGAGAGAGTTGGTAGGAAAAGCAAAAAAAGCAGACATACGCAGCCTTGATGTGCTTTATCCCTTCTTCCTCAGGAAGGACCCAATTTTGCCATTCGGGACTTCCATAGGTCATACATCCTAAGATAAGCCGCGAAACTTTGAGGCCAGAATTTCCGAGTCGAACTGGACAAGAGTAAGCAAATATTTAGGAATCAGGCTTCTCAAGGGGTTGTACCATAAGTCATTTTGGTTTTAGAGGCCATTATTGTACAGCTTTATTGAAAGCTCGAGGGCAAGTTGGCGTAGATGGGAAGATGTTACAACTTTGATAACATAACCGACGAACAATCCAAAATCACTACACGTGCTACAACGTCATGCGCTTGATGTGAAGGTTTGGACTACTCACCAATGTAAGCACCGGTCGAGCAAAAGGGTAATCACTTTTATCTCATTCGGGGATGTTCGAACCCTGACATGTTGCTGACCTGCCAAAGGCACCGACCAGGGTCCTTACTTTCTCCGATAGGAAAGGTCAAAGCGATATTTATCAGCCCCCATGGAATCAGACATCATCATGCAGAAGTCGATCTATCACAAATTACAATTATTCCCTGGAAACCCTGAGAATATATAGATGTACAAAGCTTTCTTTAGAACGAGTATTATGGCAACTTCAAGGGATTATTTATTCTTCAATGGACGCCGGGAACATAAACACATCGTGGGGATCAAGCTGATCTTTCAAATACTTAAGCTTTGGGTAGTTGTCCGCGAAGTACAGATTTTGCCCTGTGAAAGAATGGAGGTGAGCTATCGAATTAATGCAAAAGGAACCGAAAATTTTACAATTCTGCAACCGGTTGTCGAGATAGTTTACATATGCCCCATAATTCCAATCTGAAGGCATACTCGACGTCACAGTGGTAGCCATATTGTCCAAAAAGGTGAAGCCCTCGGCCGGGTAAGGAGGTTGAAGGTTGAAAGAAGAGGCATAGAGTTGGAATGTGAACAGCATATCATGTCGGGAGAACGCAGTGGCGTTGTTGGGAATCTCCCTAATTTTCGAGTCAGGTCCACCATAAAGCTCAACCTGAGTAAACCAATCCTGATACAAGGAATCAATAACTGCCGCAACCGAGGACACTGTAAAAGAATTTACGGTGTTCGAAGCGAATCCTTCAATGGCAAGATACTTCATGAATGCCGTGCATGCTTCAAGAGTCATGGGCTCTCCCTCTGGAGTCATGAGTGATTTTGCATAAAAAGTATCGGTAGTGTCTGGCTGAGTAGAAGTATTGACGGGATGACTTGCGCCTGACAACAGAGCCACAGTGTCAATGTAGGTGCCATCTCCAAGTAACTGCGCAGAATCGGGAGTGGGCATTACGTACTAACCAAGGCT
>KN834788.1:97262-316456 GCA_000827265.1 Collybiopsis luxurians FD-317 M1 | reverse complement strand
AACAGAGCCACAGTGTCAATGTAGGTGCCATCTCCAAGTAACTGCGCAGAATCGGGAGTGGGCATTACGTCTAACCAAGGCTGGATAGTCGGGATGGCAGAGCCCTCATCGCCGTACCAAGCAGCTGCAAATGTAATGTTTACCGTCCCCTCCCTCGACCCTCGAAAAATGTCAAGCTCTCCCGCAAACGGTGCTGCCGGACCTGAGAGTGAGAAGTTTTGGAAGGAAAACATAGATTCTCCCGCTGTTTTGTAGTCCATGTCATTCCAAACGTAGTTCATAACGATGGCGTAGGAAGGTGCAGCGAAGGTATTTACTTCGATGGATGTGCTGATAGCGAAAGAGGGGGCTGCCCCTTTGAGGCCCTGTGTTAGATGGTTGAGCAAAGAAAGAGGTAGTTGATATGACATCTTACCCAAAGGATTTCTGGATACGAGTCTTTTGTCGCTTTTACAATAGTTCCATTGGCCAAGACGGCGTTGACGGCAAAAATTGGGTCAAGAGCAAGACCCCATTGCCTTGAGGTAAAACCGTATCCCCCGAATGCTGATTCCAACGTCAATTTTACACTCAACAAGGATGAAGGAGTATGAACTAACATGCATGGCCCCCAATACCCACATAGCTGCAAGTACCTAATCGAACTTATATTTTATCTCTGGCCATTCCTTGAAGAGAATAACTCTTACCGTGTGGTAACGCACGTCCGGCGGCATTCAAAGCCAAGTCAATGTCACCAAGCCTATTTCCAGTCTCGATAACTGCAGTATTTGCAGAAGAGTCGATCGTGATAGCCTTCATGCTGCCCATATCCACGATGAGGGAGCCATTTTTCCCTCCTAAACCGTTGGCCACGTAGCTATGCTGCCATGATATAAGTTTGATTGAAAAGATGGATACTGTAGACAGAAACGCAACGTACACCTCCTCCTCTAGGAACAGCCTTGTAGTTGTTATCAAATGCGACTTTGACAACCGAAGATACTTCCTCAGGCGTAGTTGGATAAACCACAGCAGCAGGTGCGAAAGTGAATCGAAGATTGTCTGCAGAAAGATATACAGTACTTTTATCAGTTATGACTCTGGCAAGTATTAGGAATATGAACTTACAAGCCTTGCTCGCTGCTGCATAATCACTGTCACCTGGAAAGACCGAGCGAACGCCAGTATCCTTCAGATCGCTGCGGAAATCGGCAGACACCAAGCAGAAGCCGCAGGCCGCGATCAAAAGAAGCTTGAGAGAAGCCATGACCTCAGAGTTACTTGAAGCAGATGCTTATATACTTTTAAGGTCCAACAAAGCGGTCGCGGGAAGCGGGGGTGGTTCCGTTGACCCGATATTATACTGTGTTGGGGATGCTTGCAGTCGCTTACTCTGAGGCTTAACATGGATCGGCCGTGCGGAAAGCTGTAGAATAAACCATAGGAAGGCTCCGGGGATCGTTAAACTGCGTTGCTGCGAGCATTTCGCATCTCAGCTTCAAATTTTGCGGCACCTATACAGAAACGCATCACGCTAAATACTAGTACGACCCAAGTGCGGAATCAGTACTCCATTTTGAACCCGATACTGAATGCTGAATATACTACTAACTAGTCCGGCTCTTCAAGCCGCTGCTAGGTCGTGTTTTAGTATTGCCAGCGCTTAGACACTACATCGCCTCAATGGAGTCCTGGATCATCGATTCGGAGTTGAATCACGGCAGTTCCCTTATAATAGTCTGCCAAGTTATGATACTTACGGAGACATTGATATAGACCATGCTGAAGTTAAGTTGAGGCAGAGGCCATCAAGGTACTAATTTATAGGAACCAGTCTTATACACAAAGGATCATCTACAATTACGAATATGATGATCACGGATGAATAATTGTTTCGCAAAGAATTTCTCAATAAATGTGAAGTAAATGTGCCGGCTCAAGGCAATGCAAAGGAGTCAATGTTTCAACGAGCATATGTAGAAATACGGATTGGGTTAAACCCAGATAAAGACTGCGCATATCTGTATGTAGGACTCCGGTAACTCCCTTATAATCGGACCATAGATCAGAGTCGGTGGATGACTTATCGTAAGGTTTAGGATCTTTCAAACGCTATGCTAGCTTAATGTGAGGGACAGCGATGGATTGCCGAGGTTTTCAAAGGGTGATGTGCCGCCTCCGGCTCGGGGGCATCGGGATCACGGTGTGCAAAATTGAAGACTGGATTAAGATTTCTGTTAATAGCTCAATTCACCTTTTCTTATACCTCGCTGTTTCTCATGAGGCCATCGATTTAGTCCCAACGTACTTCCTACTCAGACAGTCATCAGAAACCGGTTTAGACAAATCAAGAAAGGTCAAAGCGACGTATATCATACTTCGGCGAAAACCGGCAATATTCAGGAACTGCATTATTAGTCATGATCAATTACAGAGTACAGTTACGCAAAATCGTAATAATATAAAGCTACACGTAAATCAAAGTCCTTTTAAAGTCCAATATTCATAGCAAAGCAAACCAATGTCAAAATAATACGAAATGAATCTTACTCTTCAACGGAAGTCGGGAACATAAACACATCGTGTGGATCAAGCTGATCCTTGATAGACCGGAGTCTGGGATAGTTATCTGCGAAGTAGAGAGTTTGCCCTATGGTAGAAATACGGTGAGCAAAAAATACCCAACAGGAGCTACTTAGATTCGCTTACAATTCTGCAACCGTTCGTCGAGGTAATTTGTGTATGCTCCATAGTTCCACCCCGAAGGCATATTCGATGTCACACTTGTGACCATGTTATCTAGGAATGTAAAGCCCTCGTCTGGATAAGGAGGTAGATAGTTCGAAGAAGAGGCATAAAGTTGGAATGTAAACAATGTATCACGTCGAGAGAAGGCAGTCGCGTCATTGGGAATTTCTTGAATTTTCGAGTTTGGTCCACCATAAAGCTCAACCTCGATAAACCAGTTCTGAAGAAAGAATTAGCAATAATGCCTTGGAAGCAAAGGAGAATCTCACCGTATTCGAAGAGAAACCTTCGCTGGCAAGATACTGCATGAAAGCTGTGCAAGCTTCGAGACTCATGGGATCACCCTCTGGAGTCATGATAGATTTTGCGTAGAAAGTATCCGTAGCATCTGGCGCAGAAGATGTGTCGAGGGTAGTCCCAGATAACTGAGCAACGGAATCGATATAGGTGCCATCTCCAACTAACCGAGAGGAGCTCGGGGAGGGCATTACGTCTAGCCAAGGCTGAATAGTGGAGATGGCAGATCCTTCATCTCCGTACCAACCGCCGGTAAACGCAAAGGATACTTTTCCTTCCTGAGACCCTTTACCTATGACAAGCTCCCCTCCGAAAGGAGCAGCTGGACCCGAGAGTGAGAAGTTCTGGAATGAATACATAGATTTTCCGGCTGTTTCATAGTCCATGTCGTTCCATGAGTATTCCATCACAATAGCGTAGGATGGTGCGGCAAAGGTATTCACTTCAATTGATGTGGTGATGGCGAATGAGGGGGCGGCGCCTTTAAGGGCCTATGTAAAAAATCAGTGAGCGACGAAACTTTCAGGAAGGGTCTGATTACCTACCCAAAAAATGTCGGGATATGATTCCTCCGTGGCTCGTACGATGGTACCATTGGCCAAGACAGCGTTAATGGCAAAAATCGGGTCAAGAGCAAGGCCCCATTGCCTTGAGGTAAAGCCGTATCCCCCGAAAGCTGGAACAAACTTAAGTTTCGGAAACTCGAGTGAAAGGGTAGACGGACTGACCAGAATGACCACCAATACCAACGTAAGCGCAGGTACCTAATTCACGGTGGTTGGTAATTGAGCATCCGTACAGAAGCATACGACGTACCGTGTGGTAGAGCCCGTCCGGCAGCATTCAAAGTTGTGGCAACGTCGCCAAGCCTATTACCAGTTTCGATAACTGCAGTGTTTGCGGAAGAGTCGATCGTGATAGCCTTCATGCTACTCATATCCACAACAAGCGAACCATCTTTCCCTCCTAAACTGTTAGCCACGTAGCTATGCTAGAATGACATGTTTGAGCAGAGAAAAACCTCATTCGGAAGAAAGACGTACTCCTCCTCCCCGAGGAACTACTTGATAGTTATTGTCATACGCGACTTTTACAACGGATGATACTTCCTCAGGTGTGGTCGGATATACCACAGCAGCTGGGTTGAAAGTGAATCGGAGGTTGTCTACATAGAGCGAAACAGTTATGGACTCTAGAAACCAACATCTACTTCAGGAAGGACTTACAGGCTTTGCTCGCTGATGCATAGTCACTGTCTCCTGGAAAGACTGATCGAACGCCGGTGCCAGTCAAGTCACCGGATAAGGATGCAGAGACGAAGCCAAGGCTGCAAGCAGCTACGAGTAGAAGTTTGAAAGCGGGCATAACTCCACGAACAATATAGCTTGTGTGCCACCGTACTTTTATACTGGGACGCCAAGTATCTATTCCTTTAACTAAAACTTGGGCGGAATAAAATACCCGCGGGAAGCGGGGACGGTTCTACTAAGCCCCCGCCCCCCCGTCATGATGGCATAATCTAAAACAGCTGGCCGCACCGGGTCCAGGATGGAGAGGTGAGCGGGCGATGCGGCGGACGAGCATCGGAGCAGTAAAGAGAGAATATGCTGGAACACTCTTACACAACAGCAGGAAAGCGAATGCAATCCTTGCTCAGAATTTTCAGGCTTGATTAAACTTGGTGAGTAGAACTGGAGCCTAAGAGACAGATTTAATTCCGTCATAGGTAAAATGGCGCCGTGGGCAGTGCTTAGATGAAACTCGAAGGCGTCGGGGGTCGTCCCGCCATGTATGTGATACTTTGCAGCCGGCATACCTTTCCGGTTTATTGTCTTCTTCATTTTAAAGTATGTAAAACGAATCACGATGGCGGCCTAGTATGACATTCATATTCAGGTCTGGACCTGGTATGACAAGGGATTAAACTGTAAGTTTCAAACCTTTGCACAGAGTTGCTAAGACCCGATTGCAATTTGCGGATTAAAGTTACGGTGTACCGACGCCGCGTACACGGCATGCGGCCTACTATCAGCGTAACCAAGCCTATCAAGTTCAGCCACTCCTCCTATATCGCATCGCCGCAGTGGAGTTTTGTATCGAAACCTGTCATTGAACGACTGTTCTCTTACCGAGCATTATGGAGGGAGGAGCCTTTCAAATTCGATAATAGGCACGTACACGCATGATTAGAAACGTTGAAGTATCAGGCGCAGAAAGTCTAGAAAAACTTAAGTACTATGCAGTTCCCACTTTACGCACAGACAGTGCGATACACATTCAGTGAGGCCGAGCCTGGGTGTAAACGGTTTGGCAGGGGACCTTCACGACGTGATCGGCCCTAACCTGGTATCCAGTTCATTTACATGTACTACCGGATTCCGACGAAGACGCGACAGAATCAATGAAGATGTAGTCTGTCTGCTGCTAGAGAGATGAAGTACATGGCCCATGGCGTAACGCTACGACCTGATTGGAATGAATCTTGTCGGGAGGTACATAGGGGAACAATGTTCACTGATATTAAGGCACGACTATAGCCATGAATTTGTATTTAGAAATATGGACCGGTTTTCAATAAGTAGGCGTAGGCGAGGAGTTTGTATTGTGAGGGGTAACAGCTCGTAGCCTCTTGTAAATCCAACCCTCCATTTCGTAGAACATTTTTCCGATTTCTACCCGTATCGTTGAAAGGAAGAACTAAATTCCTATGACTACTGTATCCTATAATTCGATCTCCTCGGCATGGAAGGTTCGAAAAGAATATTAAAGACTAGGCTACCAAAAAAAGGTACAAAGGACTATATACATTGAATACAGAAACAATGTCGAACTACGAGCTACACTACACTAGAATTGGAGGAGAAAGGGAAAACCACAATACATCGATACATCAAATGTCCAAAGAATAGTGATATTCGTGACACTGGTCGTGAAAGGGGCATAAAAGGTCCGGTATCATAAGCGTGGCATGGCTGTAAAATGGTGTCCGAGCTGCGAAAGTACAAAGTACTGGTGGAGGAAACCGAACTCATTCATAGATTATATTCGGATATGTGGCGTAAGATCATCAATGAGGCCAGGAATTCTACGCAAAGAAAGATCAGCCTTCAGTTGAAAGTATGTACATATATGTATGCATGAATTGGGAGAGATCGTTGAACAACGAAAACTTACCCGGTGCCAGATGTCCAAATGACTCGTCGATTGTCAACGAGCATCCCGAAGATCCCTGGTAGTGTGGTTCTCCTGCGATTTTCAGGCTGTAATAAGCCACGAGATAACCGCTGGAATTCGTGCACTGCCGAGCGAAAAGAGAATTGAGAGGTTGTTTTACCCATAGTTGGGTGATGAAGAATGGCTCACAGTCCATTCTTGATTTGCCTGTGATCGCCAGCTCCAAACGTACTCTTGAGAATCAGGGCCGATGAATTTGTACGTCCTGCAAAAGCCAGTACGGGTCAGATCGAAGGAACAAGGGGATATCGAAACTGCATACGCACTGGCGATGAGTAGATTGCCTAACCAAGTAATTCTTCATTGGTATGCATCGATGGGAGGAAAATGAAATAGTCCCGAGGGCGTGACCTGGTCCAAAGTCCAGGGCTATCAAAGCTTGGGCATAAGTAGAATTCGGTATGTGGGCGCTCGTGTTGTATATCATATAAGCGGTATGTGAAGAGTTTCTTTCTGTGGACCGTCGGTAAGTCAAACTCAGACGATCATGGATGTCCACGAATTCGGAGCCAGTGAGTTTTCCTGTCTTGTCCTCTAGGAACAGAGGCATCCCATAGGTGGTCATCGTGGAAGCGAGTTTGAGGAACAGCAGCAGCAGAGTTGAGGTATTTATGTCCTTCTTCTTCGAGGCGCCCGATTGTCCGAAAGGAGAAGCTACAACGAGGATCATCGGACTAGCCTTATCAAGTTCTCCATCCCGAGTGCCCGAGCAACAATGTATTTGAAATGATTGATTCTCGAATAAGGCTACAGCAGCACTGCGGTCGATCAATATGCAGACCGCAGATACCGATTAAATCGAGCGTAAGGTGTCGAAAAGGTATTCAGGTTGATGCATCGAGGCACTGAATCATTCAAAACTTGAGGAAGCGTGCACGTTGAGGTTGTTTTAAACCACAGCCGAAGGAACATGAGGATGAGGGGTGTGTAGTCCGATGCAGTTCATGGTCCATATTATATGTTGATTATTATATTGGAATACTTGGCGAGAATAAACCTTTCGAATATGGCGGACTTTGCCGACGATCCGCGCGCTCGGTAATTAGGATGAATGAGGAATGCAAGACCCATAGTCGCGTTCAGATGAATACTAAGATGCGATACAGCACCCGACGCGCAAGTTCTGGAATCATGGTGTTCGCTTTCAGTTTGCAGCCTGGCCGTAGGCTGTCAGCGAAACATTATTTTTATATGAAGAGCTTTGCTGTCGAATTATGTATAAGAGTTTCTGATAAGCTGATGGATGAAACGAGTAGATTGATGTGAGATATATAAATATGACTTCACAAGATGGGAGTCTCGAGGAAAAGGAGGAATTTTGACGCTCTAGAGCACGTGTTTCGCTCCGGTCCGGGACTTCGCATCGACTCGGACATCTCGGACAAGGTTGCTTCTTGTTTCCCATCCAGCCCCTTGCAAAAGATATTTGGTGCAATCTGTGAAGTTCGCTGTGCAAATTAACAAGTCTCCACTTATTGACCCGGTCTCGTCGGTTGTATGGGGTGACGTGACAAGGTTAACATGTCGTGTTGCTCCATCTAGTTGGCATGAGGTATGGTGAATTTATTGGGATTTTACTGCTGCTACGGCGAGAATTTATAGCTTACAGAACTTCTACAGCCTTAAGAGTAAACATCATGGTCCTGTTCACTGCTAAAGAAGGTAAGAAGGGACATACAGGCCAAGAAGCGATTTAGAGAGCGACCACCCGGAAAAACTACTTAGTGGGCCCAAAAGTGAAAGTATGGAACAGTGCTAAGCTTTTACGCTGATATCTTGTTGCAAAGCTTGGCAGCTTCCAATGGATGCAAAGTGCAATAAGATCTAGTTGCTATTGCTCGAAAGGGACTAGAGATTACCCTTGGCTGCTTCTGATTCTTTCCACTATCGGCTTTCTATCGTTGCGATCATCCATCTTTTCATTCACTCGGATTCCTTCGGAGAATCAAGTTCCCGACTTCTGCCTTCGTGAAGATCGAGAACGGGCGTGTCGTACACATTTCTAAATATGTCGCTATATCGTACCGCGGCCGATTGACACCAACAGACAGATAAGCTTTCAAGGTCGTGTGGACACCTCAACAGCTGATACAACTTCGCCTAGGATCAGACAGCTAGGTAGACAGCTCGCGGCTGAGCGCACGGACGTACGGTCTCGCCTTCTCAAGAAGCGATTCGCAGCCATAGAATAATCTTGTTGTTAAATTGACCTTCACTGGCCTCCCGGGCCATGTGAGACCGTGTTTTTCTGGTTGTTCCTAGCAGTTCCTAACTTATCCCATGTGAGGAAACTGAAACACGATAGAACTGTTATCAGACCTTCGAAATTTCCTTTCATCTCTAGCACTAGCTATCTCTCCGAACGAATACCACGTAACTAGTCCCAAGATTCGTTCCACTCTTCCGTTTGCTACATCGGTTCGGCGGCGCATCCCTTGAACGATTCGACACAATTAGATCCGGTTCAGTCCTTCCATTTACTCATGTCTAGGTAGGTATGCTTTCGCCATTAGCACGGAAGATTTCTTATCTACGTGTTTCCTTGTGGTGAGTTTTTTTTCCCAATCCTATATAAAATCTGAACTGGCGGTATCTTGGCATCCTAGGTCTCCACTTGTTGATCTGCTTTGGGCCCCTCCCCACTTCGCCTCCTACCGCTCAGGCAATGGCCGCACGCGCTGAAGTTCCTGCAGTATACGACGGCGACCAGATCGAAGTCCCTTATCGAAGGGATCTCAGTCGAAACCCATCGAGTTTTGACTACGTGGGCAACGAGAAAAAAGCTCTGGACGATATTGAGGACGTCGATAGCAAAGAGCTGGACAATGAGGGGCCAAGTACGTCAAATTAACCGGAGAATCGCTCATGGCTGACAAAATCTTCCCCCTCCCCTACTCCAAACAGATGAGGACAATGACCCAGCGTACACCCTTATTCCTCAAATAGTCAGAGACCTAGTCGATTTTGAAGACGATCCGACCATGCCTGTCATCACATGGAGGTACGTCTCCCTATTCTCCTACCTGTTAAGTTTTATGATATATTCGATCTTATTCGCTCACTCTCTTCCGATATAGGTTCTTCTTCCTTTCCGGGACTCTGACAGCCCTTGGAGCGTAAGTAAAGGATGGAGTGTTCTCCCGTAGAGCCTGATGCTCAAACGTACTTAGATGGCTAACACAAATGGGGTTCTTCAGAGTGAGTCATCCAATCTTTCTTTTTCCGTTCGACCTAAAGGAATTCCGCGTGCTTTAGACGACCTACATTCCGTATTCAAGTAAGCCGGTGAATTCAAGTGGATTAATTTCCGATGTCTGAATTTGTTTCTCTTCTTACTAGTCTACTTCGTTCAAATCGCGTCCTTATACTTTGGCCGCATCCTCGCATCCTCACTTCCTCAGAAGAAACTCGGTTTTGGAAAGTACTCTTTTGACCTCAATCCCGGTCCGTTCTCGGTCAAGGAGCATGTTGCCATCGTTCTAGCGTACGGTCTAGGTCTTTCTCTAGAAGCTGACATTCTTGCTTAAAGTTCCCTCCACTCCCACTTTATAGTGCTAATACCGGCGCTACTAACAACCTCGGAGATTATGTTCTTGCTCCGTTGCAGATATTCTACAACGAACGTGAGCATCCGTCTAAAAGAACTCTTTTTTTTTTTGGAACTTTTCTAATACTGGTATCGCCGCAGCAATGAACGGATGGGTACGTTTTTTTTGGACTGGTAGCCATCCACAATTGACGATCAAATGACCGGCGTAGCTTGCCATCTTATTTATGGTGAGTACAAAATCCTAACTGCAAACTCTTTCTAATATGACGTCGTCCTTCTCTGTCTTCAGCTGTCGTGTGTCTTTATAGGCTTTTCGTATGCCTCCTTCGCTCGAGTGTTCTTGATAGAGAACCCCAACACTCCGTACGTCCATTTCTAATATCGTTGGCGGTTCACCGTACTGAAAAGCAAACTTGTGTTCGCAGTTTCCCCATAGGTGCTTTACCGTTTCGTCATCTTACAAATCTTCAACTCCCAGCTTACGGTTGGATCATCCTACTTAGCTCTTCAGCAAGTAACCGTATTCAATGCCATGCGCAAATCCTCGGAAGAAGATGCGGCTGGGGCTAGGAAGCAAATGAGAGTCTTCTGGTGGACGATTCTGGGCTTCTTCCTTTGGCAGTTCCTTCCTGAGGCGAGTAAATACTCAAATGGAAACTTTTCTTTTAACGCCGCTAAAACCAAGAATTAGTACGCTTTCCCTTTTGTGTCGTCCTTGGCATTCCTTTGTTGGTTCTCAAAACACCCAAAGGCGCAATTCCTCGGTATGATGCCCAGGTCTCTACCCAAGTTGGGGATTCGTAGCTGACGGGGTAAATCGTAGGTTCTGGGTTGGGAGGCGCAGGCTTTTTGACTGTTACACTCGACTGGTCAAACATCGGATCTCAGTGCATCTACTATCCCTACTGGACTCAAGTCAACATCTTCGCTGCCTTCGTACTTGGGGCATGGATTCTCATCCCGGCGGCTTTCTTCACCAACGCATGGGACTCCACTCTGTATCCAATTCAATCACAAAGTTTATACCTAAGAAACGGATCCATTGTGAGTGGTTTAGCTTCTCCTTTCTAGGAACAAAAAAGCTCATAAGGTGGGGTGGTGGTCAATAGTATCCAACCGCCGATCTGTTAACGGCGGACAACCGTCTGAATGAAACACTCTTCGCTGAAGTCGGCCCACCGATGATGTCTGCCCAACTGCGGTGGGGTTGTGAGTTGATCATTCAATTCGGTCTGAACCTGGGTTTGCTCAACGAAATTTGTGTCATCATATAGACTTCGCCGCCTATGTCGCGTACATTGGGTCCTTTGTTTCCTGCGGTCTTTTCCAGGGACCTCTGCTTTGGAAGACATTCAAGTCTTATCGGCAAGCGAAACCGAGTTCTGACGACAAATTGACTGAGATCATCCGCCGATATCCTCCGGTGCCATTATGGTGGAACTTGCTTCTCTTTATGTATGGCGTTATATGCTTAATTGCTCGTTGGATACTCGCTAAAAAAAACTCTTTCAGCGTCCCTGTCATCATCCTAATCGTACTGACGGCGAAGGGTGTTTGTAAGCTTGATCCCCCCTAACCCCGATGAATACTCACAAGCTACTCAGTGTATATGCCAATTTATATGCTATTTATCGGACTTGTCATAGGTGCAGTCATCGTGCTGCCAATGGGTGCGTCGGAGCGCTTATTTCTGTCGACACGAAGTTGCTTAACAAAGGCTCTTTGAACAGCATATATATACTCTGTTAGTGGATATCTGATGCAAGTCGGCTACTTCAACGAGCTATTTTATGGTTATGCGATCAATCTTGGAGGTTCAAGACATCCTGTAGGCTCATTGAGCTATCGAGTGATAAGTGGACAATGTAAGTTGTCTGAATGACCTTGTACAAATGTATTCATCCTTATTGCGTACGATTTCATTGGATTGGATTGCTAGGCTGGTACGAAGCTCAAAGCATGCTCGCTGATATGAAGCTGTGAGTAGACGTTATTTCGCTATAAACAAGAGACGTACTAAGCGTACCTGCTCATTCAGCGGCCACTATGTGAGTTTCAGGCGCTCTTGTTGTCCGGTCGGGCGTTGAAATTAGGCACTAGTTCCATATTCCTCCCCGGAAGGTCCTATTGGCACAGGTGTGGGGAATCTGTGTAGGGGTTCCCGTGAAGTAGATGTTTTCATGCTTACTGGGACTTGCACGAGCTGACTTGAATTTCATAGCTACGCCACTAGTAAGTACCTCGTAAAAACTATTCCTATATAACGGCCGTTCAACGTCTTTCAAGTTCTTTGGGTCTGCCGGACCAAGGGCGATGTGCTGCGGGGGCTTGTGACAGATCCAAATAGGCAGTGGACCGTACGTGTTTTTAATTACAGAAATAACGTTCAAAACGTTGATTTGAGCAGGGTCAAACTGTAATATCTCTGAATAATCAAAGTATTTCGTTCGCACTCGTCGGGCCGAAACGGTTGTTTGCGGATCCCATATATACTCCCATGGTACGCATGAGCATTCGTTTCCGAAGAGTATTATTGATGGCTCGATGCAGCTCTATGGGTTCCTGGTCGGAGCTATCGTTCCCTGCATCCTCTATTTACTCCATCGCACCTGGCCAAAGGCTCGTTTCGATCTCTGGAGTGTACCCGTGTTTGGCGATACTTTCGAGAACTAGTCCGTGCCGTTGCATTTGTTACTTACGGATATCAAACTACAAACTAACATCCGGATAGCTACGGTAACATAAGCGTGTTCATCTTCACCCTCTTTTTACTTGGATCGATCAACCACCTTTGGATCAAGCGCTGTGTGTATTGCCAGATTGTTTTATTAAAACCTAGGGCGACTGATGACTCCATTTTCTCCAAAAGATTACTTCTCGTTTTGGAAGAAATACGCTTATTTACTTAGCGCAGCTGCCGATACAGGATATAACTTCAACTTATTGATCATATTTATCGCGTTCAGTGCCGCAAAGACAATTCCTATGGCGAACTGGGTGCGTGTACTATTAGCTAGATTCGTCTTCGAGAAGCTAAAACATCATTTCAGTGGGGAAATAACCCAGACTCTGTGGAAAGATGTGAGAATAAGTCATCTCTTCAAATCTGTTGGATCTAATGCTTTTTTTGCGCAGGTTTTCATGTGCCAATTCAAGGAGTAACGACCTGAGCAGTTGACAGATATGTCCGCAGTTGTGTGATTTCTTGGGCTTCAATTTTTTTTGTGGAGTACTACCTTGTAATATACGGAAACAAAACAAAATGCGAGAAAATCGATCCTGTTTGTGGTGAACAGCAAAGGCGAAAAAAACAGATAATAAAATGGCCAACGTGGGGATCGAACCCAAGACCTTCGCGTTGAACAGACATTGCAAGCGCACAGGGTAAGCAGTGCGCTCGCAACATCCGTATTAGCACGACGCTCTAACCAACTGAGCTAGTCGGCCATATTTGTAACGCCCGCTATATATTCCTATATTCATAAAATCCAGCGCTTGTTGTGATCGCCAAGCCAGGAGCATTCCTTCGGCGAACAAGACTGGGATGATTTCCAGGTGCTCCGACTGACCCGGATAGCAATGCGAGCCAAGATGGAGATGAGGGCCACATAATGGTGAATAAATGCTGTGATAATGAGCGTTCGTGTCAAGACTTAGAGTCCTCTATGTGGAAGTGCTTCTATTCTGTTCTCCGCTATCCTATTAGAAAGTTCTGTTTTATTTTCATACTGATAGGTCATCTAGAACGGTTGGAGCGATATTTTTCTGTAATAGAAAAGGAGCTTCGATTATTTTGTCCTCTCTCTATTCATCGCGCGAGTCTTCTTAAAGCCTGGACCTGTGACGAAAGAGTTGACTGGCGGTAATGATTGATGCTGCTCTACGTTTGCCGAACCTTAATCAATAGTCGCAGCATCACTACGGACTTAAGCGTTCGCTCCTTCAGCCTTAATCTTACTACGTGCTCACTGTTGCTATTCTGAGTAAATTATGTCCTGTTTCGTCATGATCCCTTCTTTTAGTTTTTACCTATTCCTCAGCCATTTCTTTCACAAACTCCTCCTTTCCTCGTAGATCACTATTTTCTATTTCCCTTACCCTCCGTCCTCTGTTGCGAATCCTCCCCCGTTCCATTCCTATTCCTACTCCCTCGTCACATCTCTTTCCTCCCGCTCTGTTACTCTTGAGTCTTCTATTGGAAGCGGATTAAGTTCTCTTCTCTCTTTATCCTCCTAATTCATGCAGGAGTGTGCTCCAATAATGAGACAGCAAGGCGGGGAAAGTGCTTTAATGTTAGCAAGAGGCAGGCTGCAGCAAGTGTTGAGAGTAGCAATAGGTGGTCCATTGTTTTAATAGAATTTCCAAGTACAACTGATTCCTGTCCTGAGTACTTGTCTGCTATACTGCACTGGCCGCAGATCTGACTTTTGTCTAATGGCCCTCTATTCTATTTCCTTCGCGTCCATATTCTATGCCCTGTTACCTGTACGTAATTTGTACTCAGGACATGATGTTGAAGTCATCTAAAAACATGCTGGAGCATCCACCATGTTTATAGTAATCGCGCAGTGACCTGTGTGCCAACGAAAATGGATCTGATATCAAGTAAGCATCTGGTTTTACCTCTGAGCCTGGACTGCTAAAACCATCCAAGCAATCAAGTAAGTGTTAAAGAAGATGGAGAAATCAATTGTGACTTAGAACCTGTCCTATCTGAAGTCATGGTATAAACTGTGTATAAATTATTTGGAAACCCCGAATCCACTACTTGTCATCCACTCCCGCCGACCCCGCACTGACAGCTGGGAATAATTCCGCGTTATTTATATAAAAAAACACCTGAGTTTGCATTGTAGTCTTGTTTACAGGCTGCCGTCATCCATGGATAAGTTGATGGTATGGAGGGTTTCAAGTACAGGAGAGCTATCTTTGTTTATCAGAATGATCACTGCGACCGGATACCATGCCTAAGAAACCATATCACTGAAATTAATTTGGTCTAGAAAATGAGAGGGTAAAGCTTACAGCAGTCACAATGAAGATGTCATTGACAACTGTCAAGATCTGTGTAACCCCAAGCGTCATGTATGCATATGTATTCCACAAAGTAGAGATAATGTAAGCCAGCTGTATTACACAATATATAGTGCCAGATTCAATGAGCAGAAGTAGAATATTCTGAGCTCTAGTTCTTTTGTGGAATGCGGCTTCGGCCATGACATGGTGGTGTTTCCTGCAAGCATTAATTGAGAGAAGGATGACCACACTTAAAAGCAAGACCAAATGATTTACCTGGCTTTCCTTGCAATTAAGCATGTTGCAAGTACATTGACAACAAGTGATAACATAGTTGATAACCAGTCTAACAGTGAACAATCACCAGCAACCACCACCTTGACCTCAATGTTATCAAAAATGCAATCTGCAATGTTGAGACCTATGTGGAGATATTAATTTAAGTTTGACTAGGTCATAAAGACCTCAGAGTTAGCCTTGGATTTACTATTTACGCACCAATGTTGGTAATCATGAGAAAGGCAAGTATGACCTTCCACATCCTATCGTGTCGAAACAAAACCCATGCCCTCCAAACCACAATGAAATCGCTTATAAGCATCTAGATAACATCAAAGCTTTGAGTGGGGAATCAAGGTAGCATACTAACGGTGATTGTTATCACCCATATCGGCATATACTGCAATGGCAAGGATTTATTTGATGCAGTTTGGATTTGTACTTCAACTCTTTCTTCAGATACCATGTGAATGAAAGGGAATTGGAAATCCAGTAAAGCAGTTCCCGCAGTGCTGAAGACATTCCAGGTAAATACCACACTTATTGTGACGAGACATGTGAGAAGTGCAAGGTTTGAGCGGGTCCGGGTTTGAGTTCTGTCAAGCAGGTAAGTTCGCACATGCACGTTAGGTAAAAATTCGGCACTCCATACGCATATGGGTGAAGAGCAATGAATAGTGCTAAAGTGAATGCACCTTCGCAAAGAGGCAGTCAGTCATTGACAAGTTTGGCCTGGAACAGATTGCTATATTGTCCAGTCAGACTTACCGTAGCCAGTTACAGTCATTATGAGATCCATGGTATCAATATAACAATCAGCTGCTAAAGACGCGATTTCCTGTTGCTCTTCCGGGGTCATCAGGTATGATGTGGGGGACACCCGGATCGTTCATGACTGCAGGCCTTCTACTTATACGATCAGTGGCCTTGCTGTCTGTTAATTGAATCATAATGATGGTGATTATTTCATGTAGCACTAGCAGAGAGCCTAATTGATCGTATTGCTCATAGAATTCGTGATTTTCGCTGAATTTTGAAATGAATATTCTCGCTCAAAGTGTTTCCATGCTGAGTGTAATCGAGTAATGATCCAGTTACATACAGCTTCCGTCAAAAAAGATGCCGATGAAGATTCCTATCAGCGACCGATAGAAAGAATACTCAAGATCATCATCCAAGACTTGCTAGTAATGTAGATATTTTCAAGACTTCACTGGGAAGTTTCCTGCTTCTCTGATCCTAGGCTACATATTCGGGAGTGATGCCTCTACTGATTTCCTCTGAACGCGAAGAGTTAAGAATCATGTAATAATTCTGAATTCCATTCTCTGGGGGTTGATTCCCGTAGTGTAAGTGCTTGGTAGTGGACCATTTGTATCGTCATTAGTGAATGATACATTGATTAGTGCATCTATGTCCTAGGATCTCCGTAGAGTTCAATTTGGATCCGCGAAGCTCGCTCCTCTCTTTGCTACCTGTCTAGCGTTCCAGAATTTTCGTTGATCATTCGAAACGCATGTGACAGCAGTAATTGTCAGAGTTATCTGCGACTTTCCCATAAACGGCATGCTTTTTATTCACCGAATCTGGTATTCTTTGCTGAAGACGCGGATACTGCATTGAGATTTTCAGCGATGATCGCCTCTTTTAATTTACCAGGGTGATGCGAGATGGAGATTTGGAAGCAGTACATCTTGAGCAGGAACCTTTGGGTATCATGTATTGTCATTTTTGTCCCCATTCCTGATGTCTGCCACATCATTTCCATTGTCATTATGTATAGAGATTAGGTTCATAGGTTAGGGATTTCGGCCCGAATGGATTTGGAGGCGTCAGAACAGTTTCTTTCTGATCAAGAAATACGCGCCATATATATAGTGTAGTAAATATGAAAAATATCTATAAAGTTGTCCCGACCGCTGCTCGCTAGTACAGAAATGCGCCGTCTGGTCCGGAGCTGCCAGTGATAAGCTCAGCGCGCTGTATTGAGTGCAGAGTAACTTCTTATGGAATTACTTGCTCAAGAGAAAAAGCTTAAGATCTTAATAATGGTGCTCCGCCGGAGGGTTCAGGGGATGAGCACAATGAAAATTAGATCAAGTATATTGAACCCTTAAATTGCCCTTAAAATGATCCTAATTAAGAGGCACTATCAGGACCTCAGGACCTAAATTTGTTCAGTGGGGTTAATTAAGGCCTTAACACCAACACTGTGGTCAAATTGGAAGATTGTCTATTAACTTCAAAAAAATTATTAGTTCTATCTTATATAACAACAAATATACTGCTGTTAATTGTACAATGGGTATGACCCGTACCCGTTACCGTCCCAACCGATTGTACTCTAAAATACGGTAGTACCCGTATACAGCTACACGGTGATATGCCCTAATATTATTAAGTAGTTCCGGTGAAGTATTGATTTTGAAAAAGAAAATCAGCCGCTTTCACATGTAAATGGAGCTTTTTATGTTTTTCAAAGTTGTACCTAAAAATCTCAGGGTCATGGTTGGATGAAATCAGATAAAAGTTTTAGATAATTCATTGTAAAAATACATATGAACTACAATACAATTTTCAGCAATAACTTAATCCCAAGATATTCCTGCTCCAAATTCATTACTCGTTGACGGTCTCGCACTGCGCAGGCCCTGTATTCACCTGTATTGACTCCCACAAACATCTTCCGCACTTTTTTAAATTCAAGAGGCGCCCAAATCTAGAATATTGTCATCCCTACAGGCTATCATCATCCATGGTTAGGTTGCCGTTGATCGTATGAAGTGTTTCGAGTACAGGAGATTGATCTTTGTTTATCAGAATGATTACTGCAACTGGATAACAAGCCTACATAATTCAATTAGCTTGGCTCAGAAAATCAGAGCGCAACACTCACAACAGTTACAATGAAGATGTCATTAACAATAGTCAATACTTGTAGAGCCCCAAAAGTCAGATCTGCATATATAGTACATAGAGTAGAGGCAGTGTAAGCCAGCTGTATTACACAATATATGGTACCAGATTCAATCAGCAGAAGGAGGATATTCTGAGCCCTAGTCCTTTTGCGGAATGCAGCTTCTGTTACAATATGGTGATGATTCCTGCAACCATTATTAGTTAAAGAGAAGGGACCAGGGCAGCCACATTTGAAAACGAGAACAATTACCAGGCTTTCCTTGCAATTAATCCTGTTGCGAATATATTTACAACCAGCGATAGCAGAGTTGATGACCAGTCTAAAATTAACCAATCACCAGCAAACACCATTTCGAGTTCAATGTTAATAAAGATGCAATCTGCAACATTAATTCCTATGGAAAGATATGAAGTTAATTTACTGAGCAGCTTCAGGGTCAGTCTTGAATCTAGTTCTATCAACGCACCAATATTGGTAATCATAAGAAAGACAAGTATGAGCTTCCAAACCCTATTGTGCCGAAACAAAACCCATGCCCTCCAAGTCACAATGAAATCGCTTATAAGCATCTAGATAATGTCAGGGCATTGCGGGAAGAATCACAATGACATACTCACATTGATTGTTATCACCCATATTTGCATATACTGCAATGGCAAAAATTTTTGGAATGCAGTTTGGATTTGTACTTCAACTCCTTCTTCGGGTACCATGTGGACGAAAGGATATTGGAAATCCATTAAAGCGGTTGCCGCAACACTAAAAACATTCCAGGCAAAAATCACACTTATAGTTATCAGACACGCGAGGAGAGCGAGTTGTGAGCGGGTGCAAGATTGAGTTCTGTCGAGCAGATAAGTTCGAACATAAATGTTAGGTCAAGAATTGGCATTTCCATACGCATATGATTGAAGAGCAATGAATAGTGCCAAGATGAATGCTCCTTTGTGAACAAACAAACCGGTCATTGACAGGAACAGAGAGCGATATTGTCAAGTCAGACCTACCGAAGCCGGTTATCATCATTAAAAGATTTATGGTATCGATATAACAATACGCTGCTAAGGACGCAATTTCCTGTTGTTCCTCTGGGGTCATTGGTGATGATGTGGGAGACGTCTTGATCCTTTGTTAGTGCTGGCCCTTTATTTATACACTCAGTGGCTCCGCGGTCTGTAATAAGAGGTACAATTCCTCAATTCAAAGGCAAGCTAAGTTATGACTCAAAATCTTCCCATATTGAGTAAGACGCAGAGCCTTGCATTCTCTGACTTTGACCAAACGGCATTCCCTTATACCACTGCGCAGCCGTCGGTATACATGTAGGTACCTTTTTCATATTATCACTGCAAAATGGCGCGTATACAACCTGATCGGAGCTCGTTCCAATGTCAATCCAAATTCTATTTCCATTCACCTTGTATCTAAACCTAAGTTTGACATGGGAATCATTCATTCGTTGATCTTGTCCTCAGGTCGGAAGGGTGGAATGGTAACAGAGTAGATTCTCTGGCAAATGACAATCAAAGATGTGTCGCGATCGGACGCATGCAGCATGCGTCATGCTCAGTGGCGGGCCATTTGTTTTCTTTTCATTTTCATCACATAGCAAATGATACATTGATCAGTGCATCTAGTGTCTCAGCAGAATTCAAGTTGGGCCCGTGCAGTTCGCTGCCCTCTTACACCTGTTCAAGCATTCTGGGCCGAAAGACCAACGTATAAAAGCAAAGGGCATCATGAGAAAAAAACAGTTAAGCTCTAGCCAGCTTCACCACTGAAAAAGTCTTACGAAAATAAGTCCTAGTAGACAACGGAGTAAGATAAAAGCAGACATGATGAATGAGAGCACATGGCATCTAAAGGTTCCTGACAATCTTCAATCGTCATCATCGGCGGGATTATTGCTAGAGATCCCAATGCATTATTCCCGTCTTACTGCTGCAGAGAACAACAAATTCCGTGGCTTCCGCCGCACAAAACTCTGACACCACAGGCTCCTCGAATGATAAACGAAAGTATTGCCATAGCACTGCTTTGCCATTCTATGATTCCTTGCCTGAAGGCGATGGCTCGTAATCCCAGGAAGGGATCTCCGCAAAATAGACGAATCTACGCGAGAGGAGAGTTTGAGATCTGCATGATCGTGTCAAAGGCAGAGGGAGAGTCTATTGAGGTTGCCGTGAAAAGACACGAGTCAGACGGAGTTGTGCCGCGACCTTTACTGAGGAACTATTGAAATACCTAGGAAGATGGTCCGGTAGCTGCTAAAAGTCGAGATACGTATTCTTGCTGAAGAGGACGAACGATTGCAAAGCCAGTATGGATCAACCAGTGAAGCTGGCCAAAGGCAAACCGGGCCGAATATCTCAGAACTCTCCGGTCCGCCCACGGAGCTCAAGCCGACATTTCGGCCATACTGGCCGACGTATTTTTCCTCTTTGGTCGTTCAATTGCGGTTATTTCGTTCAATCTCTCATCAGGATATATGACGTCATGAACCTTTAACTGTATCCCTGAATTTACTTGTCCGCTATTACTATCACCTTGCCCACGATTGCGGCGTCTAGTTATGAAGATAGAAACATCGCTTTCTTTATAGCTTTGAAATCAAAAGCGAACCCCGAGTCAAGATGTCTGTTTTCATAACGCTTTGTAACTGGACTTGCGAGAGATCCGATGAGCATCGAACTTTTTTACTACCACGTACTGCAGGCCCAAATGCAATGTCGCATCGCCAGTGTCCTTGAATTTTCGGTAGCACCTTGACGATGATGATAAATTTGAGTGCGCGCCGCGTCGTCTGTGTACCTTTTCACCTGATTATACCGCAGAGCAACCAAGTCAAAATTGCTTTCGTTCGTTGCCATGTTCCACCAATTAAGGAAGAAGTTGTCCTTCTATATGTTCTCCTCTCTCGCATATATACTCTATATTTACCGTAAATGCATAGAAATGAGGCGTTCTAAGTGAAACTGCGCATTATGAGGCTATAATTTCCTGCTAACACGTTGGTTACCACCATGTCTTGATTCGGATACCGACTTTCTATAAAAAGGCGAGGAGGTTGGTGAGGTTTGACTACACCTGTACGTAGCCTTACGGACAAGTACACACACCTCTCCTTTCTTTCACCTAATCCCTTAAGTCACCTTTGCGAACTCTCCCGATAACCATCTCGTACCATGAGGTTCTCCACTTCCCAAGTCATCAGCGCCATCCTTCTATGGTCTGGCTCTGCGTTGGGTGGCCCATCTCGTCTCAGTGAACGTGAAGCCGCCAGACGTGGTCGTCAGACCACCCCCATCATCCGTCTGAGCGAGAACTCTGGTCTCATTCAAGGGGCAGACGCAACAACTCCTGGTTCCAGCGTCGATCACAACAGTACCTTCAGCGCAAACTGGGCTGGAGCGGTCCTGACATCGGCTCCTAGTGGCCAAAGATACGCAACAGCCGTTGGAACGTTTATCATCCCCGATCCTAAATCGAGCTCTTCGCAATCCTCCAGCGCTTCGGCCTGGGTGGGGATCGATGGGGACACGGCGAACGCTGCTATTCTCCAAGCAGGTATCGATTTTACTGTATCTGAATCGGGTGATGTCACGTACGACGCGTGGTTAGTAGTCAATTTCTTGTCTTGGAACGATACTCATTACGTCTGTAGGAATGAATTTTTCCCCACGCCAGCTGAAGACTTCACCGGTTTCCCTATGGCTGCTGGAGACTCAATTACTGTCACCATCGAGGCCACGAGTCCCACCAGCGGTACCGTTACGTTGGACAACAACACGCAGCAAAAGTCTGTTTCGAAGACACTGCAATCACCTTCCAGTACAGTAAGCACTCTTTCTTCATTTATTTCACGAAAATAGCGAGAAACTAAATGCCTTTCATAGGCCACTCTCGCCGGACAGAATGCAGAGTGGATTGTGGAGGACTTTTCTGTTAACGGAGGGCTCGTAAATTTCGTCGACTTTGGTGAGGTCCCTTTCACTGAATGCTCAGCTACAACGGATCAGAGCCAGAGTGTTGGTCTGGATGACGCCAATATTATCAATATCAAGGGCGCTGACGGTTCAGTTCTGACCCAAGTAACCATCCAAGGATCATCAGCGGTGTCAGTATCTCATGTCTAATCCTCGAGGGGCACTACGTACTGGAGCAGATGTGGTTGACGCCAGAATGACACGATTTCAGGCAGCATGGGTCCATGAGCCTTTGCTGGCACAATCACCTCGCTGTGACCGTAGGCACCTTATCTATCAGATGTTTCCGAGAGTGTAAATTATACATATATTTTCCCTTTAATGTGTCGATGAGGTGATTTAAAAGTGGTACAAAGAACATCGGCATCATGAAACACAGAACACGACCAATAGGGCTGGATGTCAACATCTGTAAAAAGACGCAGTAGTAAGATGACGATTCTGCGGATTCATCAAACTTTGAGCAAATACCCATGCTGTTGCCTCGTACCTGCACATCGCTCGAAATACAACATTGCATCCGCTCCTCAGCCGCAAGTTATCATTCATCCTGTCATGGTTCAAGCCTGTTTGGATGCCGTTTCACGAGTCCTCGTGGCTTCAAGATTAAACTGTACATTCTTCCGATATTTCATGCTCAGATCGGCTGCTGTCTGAACGTAGGCATTTGCTCGGAGGATTTCCTGTTCACAGAGATAGTGAATAAAAGATTGTATTCATATTTTCAGAAAGATCACATCCAGCATCAACGAAAGTTCAAGGCCTCGTGGGCGAAAGAACGAACCTCAAGGCAATGGTTGAGTTCCACGATATCCTCAATACATTTCGACTGAGCACGTAGGAGATTAAGTTAGATTGCCGACTTGTAAGACCATAAGGCGTACAGTATTCGCAAAAATCCGTTCCAGAAGTACAGCTTGACGCTCTGCGTGAGGGTTTTCCATTGTGGTCGTGGGGGAGCGGGAAGAGAGTCGGTCCGTCACAAGTCACGGTCAAACGCGAACTGTCACGGAGCTTACCTAATATGAGCTGACGCGTAATTGTCAAATCGACATGTCGCATTAAAAGACGCATCAAACAAATCAACTTGTATCCTAAACACGATCCTAGACTGAAATGAAGGTCTTCCTAATCCAATTTACTTCAGAACTAGAACATCCAACCCACCCGTCAGAGCAGTTTAATCGCGCAGATCCAATTCAAGACATAGTAGCAGGGCCTGTGGGGAAGAAAAGGATCAGTCTCCATGCCACGGAAGCACTATGTGCCCGTCAAGATACCTTGAGCGCGGAAACTTCAAGCTCGTTCTTATGCTCCTTTGGATCTCTATTTCGCTTTGCAATTCCAAGTTACCGGGCTTGTCGATCGGAGTAAGCACACCTTTCATGGAGCAAAATTTATTGATGGAGAATACTTCCCTGTCTCCTACCTCTTCGTACCGAGACCTTCTCGGCATGTTGATCACACCTCTGGATTGGTTTTGATTTGGGGACCATCTCAAGGGCACCAGATGCCGAACGGCCTGGAAATGCTATGAAAACATCAAGCCATCCCGTCGCCTCCGCAAGTTTTGAATCTGTCTAGGCTTATCCGACTCCAAATCGTTGACATTGATTGTGGAGTCTTAGTGATAGATGATGATTGCTACATACAGCGATCACTTGCATCAACTTCGTTTTAACATCTTTTCCGATGATTACTACCTTCAAAGCTTCGGTTCCAATCCTGGGGATCAACGGTCGGCAACGACCTTTACTTTACGGACCTTTGTTTCGACCGATCCATTTCTACCTTGATGTTGAAAAAAAAATTCAACCAACGCCTACCTACAGGCTCTGGATTTCAGATTACAGTTCTTAAGATCATTTGATTCATGAGGATGACTCCTTCGCTCCACAAGGTCTATCTTCGGAATAGGACACTAATGCCTCTTTAAAAAATTATAAAAGGACAAACCGAAAGAGGGTCCAGCATCAGACGACTGCACCATCCCTACTAGCTGAACGCATCTCTTCTACAAGGCGATCCTCGAGATGAAGTTTTCCACCGTCCTTGTCCATGCCATTCTCTTTTTTGCCAGCGCCTTCGCTCGCCCGGAGCGTCTCGTGGAGCGTCTTGCTGCTCGTGAGGCTCGCAAATCTAGTGTCGCCATCTTCAATACTGAGTCCGAGAATGCCAATATCACCCACTCCGGGACGACTTCGCCCAACTGGTTCGTGGCCATCTTTCAAATGTATCGCGGTGTATATACCAATGATGAATATGTACCGCAGGTCGGGGGTAGTTATTAACAATCCACCAAAGGGATCTACGTTCACTTCTGTTATCGGAACATTCACAGTACCCACTCCGTCTGGGAGTGGTGCTGCAGCTGCCTGGGTCGGTATTGACGGTAGCACTGCTACACAGAGTATCCTTCAGTCAGGTACTTTTCTGTTTTAGAAAATGTGCTCAATGAAGTTTCACCATTCGAAATATTTAACTAGGTGTTGACTTTACCGTATTGGGAGGCCAAGTTTCCTACGACGCGTGGTATGAATGGTATGCTGCTATCCCTTTTACACCTTTCCTCAGTCGTGTTACTAAAATTACGCGGTTTACAGGTATCCAGTAATTATTTTTCTTTATCGCTTCTCAATATAGGCGCGCTTACATGTCAATATTTAGCAAGTTGCAATCGACTTTACTGGCATCCAAATTTCCGCCGGAAACCAGATTCGTGTTACAATCACTACTACCAGCTCGACTCAGGGCACCGTCGTTCTAGAGAACCTCACAACCGGTAAAAAGGTCACGAAAGCTCTGTCTGCTCCTGAACCATCAGTGAGTCCCGCCTTTCTACATCCATTCCACTAAATCTTACCTAGGTTAACAGGCTGCTCTCCAAGGTCTAAACGCCGAGTGGATCGTTGAGGACTTTGAGGAAAATGGTGAGATGGTTCCTTTGACCAGCTGGGGCACCGTGACCTTCACCGGCGCTTCTGCTGGAACCAACGCTGGATCTTCAGTTGGCCCCAGCACCGGTAATATCATCAACATGGAGCAGAACGGAAAAGTCTTGACCGACGTCCGTACCAGCGGCTCTACCGTCACCATCCCCCGTATCGCCTGAATGTAAAGCAGTTCGTCCGAATATTCGTAGACTCACAGTCGAACTGCGCCATTGCACACGGACCTTTTTTGAGCGAAACTTACCAACTTTTTTTTATACCTTCCCTCTTTCGCTTGAATCAATCTCATTCCTTACTTAATACTGTCTTCAATATATACTTCCCTTCCTTTATGTATCCTTCCATATGAAAATAACGAGAAAAAGTGCGTGATTGTTAAAATAGCTTCAAAGTCTGTGGAATTCTCATGATTTGGTCCTCAATGCTCATATCTCCGGCAGAGTTCATAAAAATGTAACATTAATCAGTGGATCGGCTCGATCAGCACTCCGAGGAAAAATCCGAGATCGAGCGCAAGTTGAGTGCGTACTCATAGAGCAGCAATTGCGCATCTAAAGTATACAACTTGCAGTTCCCAGGTTACAAAAGGCAAAGATTGTCGCTGTACTTATATCTTAGTTTTAGGGAAATAATTAGGAATTTCGCCAGCTGGACTTCTTGACAGCCCGTGAACCGATTGTCGGCTTCGAGTGGGCCGCTCATGCCAATTATGCGGCAGTGATTCGGTAAGTACATTTAAAGATCTGCTTGTAATACGAGATCACTTATTCACACAAACTTTATTATGTATAAAACCATGAAAGATACAGGTTCGGTTATGAAGACTCGAAATTTTTATGCTGAGGCATGAATGAATGTTTTTGGTACAGTAGGTACTATGAGCCGTTCGGGGCTGGTGCAATTGTCTCCACATTGAGATGCCGAAATGGGTGGAATTTTGATGCGAGTAGCTTCATTTTCCATAAAAGCCTTATGATGAGGCGAACGGTATGCATGACATGCTGAGATCATAACTAATTTCGCTTCCAATATCTGTCTGAATCTTCAAACAAGTACTTCGCCGCTCCCTTAGCCGAATTATCGGCCCTATCTTGACCCTACTCATAAGTATTTGCCGTATGGCGAGCCCCAGATGCCTTCAAGTCCTTTCCTACATCCAGGGATAGTCTGTACGCGGAGATTTGTGAACTGTGCGACAAGTGAAATGACCGAAATAGAGAAAGCTGGATATCAAAAGATGGATTTGATTCTTGACGAGTGTGGCAGGAGACATTTTGGTCGATTACTGCCTCTTCACACTCACAGCCCAACATTAGATTTAAGAACTGTCCAATCCATTTGATATGTGAACTGTCCCGTGAATCCGAGATGCCGAGCGACAGATTGATACGGCGATAAAAATATCAGTCAGATGGCGTTGTCGCCGTTTCTACAAGATCTCCAAACTATCGAGACCTGTTCGCTTCGATTAATTAGGGCTATGTGGCATCAGCCATGGCCGATGGGGACAACGAATAGATCACGATCATTCATATTCAGTGAAGGCTCGTATTGTCTTATTTCTCGCTACAGTTTGGGATTATTGTCTACGGCGTGTTCTATGAATTCTTCCGTAATTCGGATGAGCGTAGCCTTTGCATTGATACTATCAAACCCTCCTTTTCCTTTACCATTCAGTATTTTCCTTGGCAGTTGACAAAGCCGTTGAAGAGTCAATTTTTTACTCCACCTAATTTTTAAAATTTATGGCCGTAGGATCAATATTCTGGGGATCACGTCATATGAAGGATGGTATGCAACGTAGAATGCATGAGGGATGACTCCCGTCAGACCGAAAAGATCCATCTACAAGGAGAGCCTTCAAAAAACTATAAAAAGTACAAGCTCGACAAGCTCGATATTGAACAGCCGTCCATTCCTCCCAAACATTCCTTTTGAAAGGCGATTCTCGATATGAAGTTCTCCACTGTCATTATCTCAAGCGTTATATTCTTTGCTGGTGCCCTCGCTCGACCTTCGAGCCTTGCTGAGCGCATTGCTATTAGGGAGGGTCGCAAATCTGGCGTGGCCATCTTCAATACTAACTCTGGAAACACCAATGTCACCCACTCCGCGACATCGACGAATTGGTTCATAGCTTTTTTTCAAAGTTATCTGTGTTTGAGCTGAAAAAAACATTGACAGGGCGGGAGTAATTATTCAAAGTCCGCCAAGTGGCTCGCACTTTACATCTGCCGTTGGAACCTTTATAGTCCCTACTCCCTCTGGGAATGGTGCTGCATCCGCCTGGGTTGGGATTGACGGCGACACCGCTCAAAATAGTATCTTTCAATCAGGTAATTTTAGGACAAATTTCCGGTCATTTACGGTGTTGATAGCCATATAATTTTAGGTGTTGACTTTACCGTATCGAAAGGTCAAGTTTCCTATAGTGCGTGGTACGAATGGTATGCTTTCACCCCTTTCACCTTTTTTCATAATCATGGTAATGACTTCACCCGGTTTACAGGTATCCAGTAATTAGTTTTCCTTATCACTTGCAGAATTCGATATATTAACATGTTGCAATGATATTTAGGCCTTTGCTGTCGATGTTCCCAGCTTCCAAGTCTCTGCTGGCGACCAGATCCGTATCACGCTCACCACCACCACCTCGACTCATGGCACCGTTCTTCTGGAGAACCTCAGTACCAGTCAAAGTTTCACGAAGGATGTTTCTGCTCCTAACTCCTCAGTAAGCCACATGTTTCTAATTCACTCCTACTCGACCTCACTCTCCATCTATAGTCTGCTCTCCAGGGCAAAAATGCGGAGTGGATCGTCGAGGACTTTGAGGAGAATGGTCAAATGGTGACTTTGACTAACTGGGGGACTCTCACTTTCACCGATGGTTCAGCTGGGACCAATACTGGATCCTCTGTTGCCCCTAGCACTGGCACCATCGTCAACATGGAGCAAGACGGACGAGTCTTGACCAGCGTCAGCACCAGTGGCTCTAATGTCACTATCCAGCACAAATAGTAGAGGTTACGGAGACGATTGTTCAAGTAAAGTAGTTTTCTCAGATTGTGAATATTTGTACATATCTTCGCTCTTTTACGGGACTGTTGTAGATTCTTCTATCTAGAAAAATACCTCACTAATTCTAATCAAACAATACATCCATCTTTTCCAGCATGTGAATGGACGAGTCACTTCTGTGAAGCTCTGTAGTATTCAAAAGTCAGAACACAAGGTATACGATCTACGTATCAGAGTTGATAATTAAGTACGCAGAAAATCATTTCGTTTGAGCGCATTGCAGGTTTCTGACGTTATACTTTTTATGTCAATTGGACGTATATAAGCACTATCCGTGATTTCGAAACAATGCAGCTTCTTCCCAAATGAACGAGGGTGTTTCCCGTGGCTTCGGAAAACCCCGGTCCGAGTATCAACTCCAGCCATTTTGACGGAAGACAGCTGGCACAAACCTTGAGGACTCTAAAATCTCTAAACTTGGTTATTTCAAAGTTAAACATGTATATTTAACCTGTCCTACGTTTCAGCAAAGAGGACTAAGAATTGAAAAAGTCATTCTATACCGACATTGTCATTATCAGCTCTGGTACATAGATAGCACACGCCACGAAAGATGTCAGTTTCGGCGAACTAATATTAGCCGACGCGGGAAAAGCTGGATTGCCGAGATACGCCGAGATCAATCGATTTCGGCAGCCAGCCGACGGTTACATTTGGGATTGTCACTTCCTCGCTAAGAACTTTGGTAATCTATCGACATTATTGACACTTTCTCCTCCGAGATTTTGATTCTGATAAGGGTACTAGTTTGCTGTACCAGCGCTCAATTAGCGCTCCGTCAAGTCAACTGGAATGACGCCTGGCCACACGAGGACACCTTGCTGATTGCCGTTTCCAACCTCTTCTCATAATACTCGCACCTTTACAAAACAACCGCTTGGCATCCTATTCTCAGAACTTTTCACCACACGCTTCAAGTAACTCGACTTTGTGGACTCTCTCATGGATCTGGAATGCCGATCGAATGAAGCAATCTATGAAAATAAAAGGCCACCTTCCCGCCACCTTAACGAGTTCTTTAACTAGCGAGACTGTTCGGCAGGAGGCTATCATATGGCACTCAGTCACGGAAAGATAGCGATAAATGACGATCTGTATACACGGTGAATGCTCGTATCAACACTCCTTGCTTCTTTTCGGATGTTCACGAGGTCTTTAAACGAATCCTTGGGTTCCATTTGTATGTCGAAGGGTCTCCATAACCTTGCCGGCTGCGACTAAATTTCTACAATCAACTTTCTTTCGCCTTGGCTGATTAGTGCCTTCCTTGGCCATGGAACAAAATCGTGTCCGAACATTTTTTGCTCGTTGTTTTCCTTCCATGTCGAAAGTCTCTCAGGTTGTTGCTTCCTCTGACTAGCTAGACCATCTGCTTCTTCGGACTAGGGACACAGGATCATAAGTCTAAGGATTATCTCATTTGATGCAGAGTATGGCATGTTAAACGCAACGCGGATACCTCCCGCCAAGTCTAGAGGTCTATCCACGATTAGAACATGAAAATTCTATAAAATGGGCAACTTGTACGAGGGTTCTACATCGGACAGCTCCCTCGATCCTACCAGTTGAACGCATTTCTTCTGCTCGACCCTCGATATGAAGTTCTCCACTGTCGTTGTCTCTAGTGTTCTCTTCTTCGCTAGTGCCTTTGCTCGCCCATCGCGTCTTGCCGAGCGTATTGCTGCTCGTGAAGCTCGCAAATCTGGTGTGGCCAGCTTCAACGTGGAGTCGGAGCGCAACTCCACACACGCGACCTCCACAAACTGGTTCGTAGTGGTCCTGCAGCCTCGTGAAAACCTTATTAATTAAAACTCACAGGTCAGGGGTAGTCATCGAGAACCCGCCTAGTGGTTCGACGTTCAACTCTGTCGTTGGAACGTTCACAGTCCCCACTCCTTCTGGCACTGGTGCCGCCTCCGCGTGGGTTGGCATTGACGGTGACACCGCTCAGAATAGTATCCTTCAGTCAGGTAATTTTGGAACACGTTTTAGATCTTTTATATTCAAAGACTAACCATTTTCAGGTGTTGACTTTACGGTATCGGGAGGTCGTGTCTCCTACGATACGTGGTACGAATGGTATGTAGTTCTTCTCCTTTGTAGCAGCATAGTATCAATATCACATTCCTCACAGGTTCCCGGTAATTGCTTTTGTTATATCTTGTCGAGATCGATCAGTTCACATGAAATATAGAACTTCGCCATCGACATTTCCGGCTTCACAGTTTCTGCTGGAAACCAAATCCGTATCACGGTTACCTCCACTAGCTCTACCCGGGGAACCGTCCTTCTAGAGAACTTGACCACTGGTAGAAGCGTCACACAGGCTGTTTCTGCTCCTAGCTCTTCAGTACGTCTACCTTCTTGCTCATAATTACTGTGACTCTCACCTTCATTCATAGGCCGCTCTTCAAGGTCGCAACGCTGAATGGATCGTCGAGGACTTTGAGGAAAATGGTGCTTTGGTGCCTTTGACCAACTGGGGCACTGTAACTTTCAGCAGCGCCACTGCTAGGACCAACACTGGAACTTCCGTTGCTCCCAGCACTGGTACCATCATCAACATGGAGCAGAATGGACAAGTATTGACCAGTGTTAGCACCAGTGGCTCTAGCGTCACCGTCCGCCACACTTGAAAATAATCATATCTGTAGGTCGGGTTTCTCAGATTATTATTAGCATGTTTTGCATGGGCTTTTTCTTATGGGTTTGTCGTAAATAACATAAAGATTGTATCTCCATTCCAAGAAGTGAATATAACACCTGTCTGAAGAATCTACCTATCGACTAAGTTCCCCGCGTCCCTATTCTTCATTTACATGACCAGCTTTCCGGCTGTGAACTATTCCCGATGCCGTCGTAGTGGTTACGATAGGGATACCTGCAGTGTCTCCGACTACTTTGAATGCCTAACTCCTTTGAATCCTTGATATACCTCGTTCCCAATAGTGATTCTGGCGCTTTGCCTTGCTCTACCCATCTGACCAGGGCTTGTAACACATTACTATCGGGGTGCGAAGTAATCTCGTCGAGTACCCCTCCGGTACCTGCCAAACTCTGTCCGATTGCCCAAGCTCCGTCGCCTCCTCTACAATGGTCCATGCCGCTTATGCGAAAGAATCGATAAAAACTATCTAACTCCGATGGTGGCATACTCATTGAATATGAGACGTGGTTGTAATATCGCTCCGAATTTGCAGGAGAGACTTCTCCATCCGCTTGACCATGCCACATGATGAGTTTTCCATTCCTCGCTTTGAACGTAGATAGATCTCCCTTCCATGCGTCAACTTCAAAAAGATCCATGTCATGGGCGGCCACCCAGTCAGTCATGTTCAATGCTGTAACGTCCAAGTCTGGATTGTTGTATACAGCATAACGAAACCAGTCCTATTTACATGTTTAGAAAGGCTATCAGGGAACAGTTATGGACGTACAGCGGTGTAAGGGAACGGCTTCCCACTATAAAGCGCATTGCTGGTGCGCTTGTTTTCGCTTCCTGGCTGCTGACTCGGATACCAGATCTCTCCCTCAGGGCTGTATAATGGGCTAAACATCTTCCGAATTGCCTTTACCTGTTCCCCAGATAGACATCTCGACCTGTCTTTTGCCTTCGACGAGCAAATAAGGTTTTCCGGCTTGTAGTCGCATAGATTGGGATCCTCTATTACGCCATCCTCAACGCCATCGAGCATATCGCACTGGCGAAGGATGTCTGAATGAACGATTTCCACCCATTGTTGTTCGGAAATGAAAGACGGGGAGCCGGGAGGTCCTGTGATTGCGTAGAAACGACCGCTCCAGGACAGAAGACCGTTGAAGGCGTTTGCAGGAGCCCCGGCAAGCACACCGTCAAAGTCTTCCGGAAAATCCTGCACAGACTTGAGCCCTTGACGGCCTCCGGAAGAGCATCCAAAATAGTAAGACTTTGTGTGCGCCTTACCGTAAAATTTTTTTGATACTTCTTTACCGACAACGACACCAGTGTGTACTCTAGTAGAAATTATCTAAGAATTGCGAAGCAGGAAACTATGGCACAGCGGACTTACGAGCGGTATGCAAAATCTGCCACAACTTCGAGGTTATTAAGGAATGCCTGCCCGCTGGTCCCATTATGCCCGTTATTTGCTCCTACAGTTGCAAATCCGAGTGCGGAGGCGTAGGCCATGTCCTCATACTGAATACCTGAAGATCATCGTGAAGACGATGTCGATAGTCCTCGAGCTATCGGGACTTACACCCAGCCAATCCGCCATTACCAGTACTCATGAATCGTCCTGTCCATCTTCGAGGGAGCCATGCTTCCAGATTGATGCCAGACCGGTCCGAAGTATGTACATATAAAGCGACCCTACAAATATCCTCCAGTACGGATTGTGACGGACGGCCACAGCTCGGATGATTGTCCGGAAAGTATACCGTCGATCCCGCTGGGACGAGCTCAGAAAAGAATACAGTGGTGTTCTGGACTGATAGCTCAGACGCAATGGCGGAGCATGAAGCGTTAAATTCACTGATACTTTGAACGACGCCCTGCGCGAATAGGAGACCAGAGAAGAAAGACTTTACAATTCCTGGTCCCAGCCGGATCTGCGAAATCGTTTCTGCGACGGTGTCGAGCAGTTTGTCCATCTACGTGGTCAGATATCAATGGTAGTCCCTAAGAAAGGCCGGCGTGCGAGTTGCGTGCGAGCCTTCTCTAACGACTTTCTAGATTTGGAGACTCAACCTGCACGAGATGACGGATGACACATAGAATTCATAAAATTTCTCTCAGTGTCCATGATAGTCCATCTTATAGGCGCCCGATTTATTCCTCCCCCCATAATGCCAGCGCTTTCGAGTTCATTCGCTCTAACATTTCGTCCTACTTCACACCGTCCTACCCTCCTATACACTCTTTCCGGGCTTCCAACACTGTATTCTCCCACTCCTATCACACCCATTCACATGTTGGAGCTCGCTCATGGGTCTGTCATCCAAGTATCAATTAAAACCGAGGTAACAGGTTGTATCCTTGATGAACATTTCTTTGAAAATCGCGCTCAAGCTTTAGGGCATATGGAACAGGATGGCCGATTCCGGGGGCAGCCTGAGTATACTGGATATCTGGGACTTTGCAAACTTACAAGCGACTACCTTTATCGCAAAAGATTGTAAAAAAGCAAGGGGGTTGACCAGATAGGGGACAATATTCAGTAATATATGATCGAGACCGACGAGTTGAATTGTTTGTTCTTTACTCTAAGCGAGAGTTTCGAAAGGCCAATATGAATATTAGAGAATGCCCAGCGAAAGTGTACTTATAAGTCACCCTAGGGACGGGAACAGAGTGAGAGCAGGCGGGGGTGAACAAAGAGAGTATATCAGGAAGCAGGCCTCCTCGAATCTCAGTTGGAGCAAATGCCAAGTCCCCAAGCCTCGTGACCGTGAATGAGGACAATTGATAATCGTTGAGCGTTCATTCATTCAAGCGTGTAACTTATACTTCTCTGCCCTCAGCTGAGATGTCAGATAGTCGCCTGTCTCCTGTGCACTGATGATAAGCTATCAATAACTGCCATCTTTGCCTTCTTGGCAGTTGCGAACATCTTATCAACAAGACTGCGATACTCGTGAATTGGATCTTAGCTTCTGACACAAAAGTCACCTCGCCATTTTTACCAATTCTCGCAGCCTTTTGTATGTCTTGGAGTGAGTAATCCTGCCATATTTCCGGAGCGCTGATGGATGTTGCCATAAAGTATAACCCTTCTTTCACGCAATTAGGCACAAGCCGTCTCATGCTCTTACGAATGTAGTCTTCAATCAGGCAGATCAAGATACCCATGTGGGTTATAATGATTCGGTTCCTAACAAACACAGCTGGAATACTTCGAGCCTTTTCGACCAAGCGTCCACCTAAAAATAAATTCGCATTAAACATGTATCGAGGTAGTCTAACTTGTAGGCAACATTCACGAGTTACTTCAACGGGTCACTATATAAACGGAACCCTTACAGCAACGGTCATGCTAAATATCTCTCACTTTGTTAATGACTCCGGAAGAGCAACAAGCAATTGCTGAATATGCCTCTGGGTTCTACTTCAACACCATAAGTTTGATACTGATAGTGACTGGCTACGGTATGGACAATTAAGGAGCTATGACTTGTCAATAGCAACGCTCAAATATTATTTTTGTCTAGGGCTATTTATTCTGGGGATGTTCATTGCTACTCGACCTCTATTGTATGAAGTTTCGAGATTTCTGACCTGACCGTCTTCTTGACTTCGTCTCCTCCACAGAACTAGATCCTGGGCCCGCACTCATACTACAGTTGTTGTTTGTCTAATCATCATATCGATTACCTTCACCTGGAATATTATTGCCCTCGGGGGAGCCAACCTAATATTAGATGGGTTCACTTTTGATCAAGTGGAGCCTGAAGTACAGGGGGGATTTGACGCCCAGGCACAGAGGGCAGGCACAAAAGCTTTACCTCTGACATATACACTCTCATGGGTGGGGACAATTAATGTTAGTTTAATGCGTTTCTCCCTCATTCGATGTCTGATTCTGTTTACCAGGCACTTTTGAGTGATTTCATTGTAGTCTGGAGAGCTTGGATCTTGTTCCAACATAACGTATTATTGCGGTATATTCTTGCCTTTCTTATGACTGCTAATGTTGGTATGTCCTCGATACTCTCAGGATGATACATCCATAAACCTACTTAACATAGGAATTAATATTGTTGATTGCATCTTGATCGACGTTCAGATCAATACAGAAAATGTTGGTGGAAGTATAGTTCTGGACTGGGTATCGGATCTGCTCTCCCTGGTAGTCAACATGTGTGCTACAAGTTTGATTGCGTGGAAGGCATGGTAAGTGGTCCAATTTCTAGATATTACTATTGATCTTCAATAAATGGGTATCATGCAGGAAGCACCGCAGTTTCCTGGTGCAAGCTGAAGTTCACAGAAGGACTAGGATTGAAAATGTCCTGCTTCTGTTAATCGAGTCTGGTGCTATATACTGTTCAATACAGGCAGTATATACTGCTCTCACCATAGTAAACACATATGCGGCTGTGGTAAATTTACCGAGGTTCCTACTCATTGTTATTGAGGCCATATCTGGTGTGGCAGCTGTGAGTATTGTCCCCATCCGCAACCCTAGTTCATCTGAATGAATAATTTCAATAGGCTTGGTATCCGATTGCTGTGATCATTTTAATCAATGTGGACAGGTCTCCTGTAGTCGAGACTATCTATATGGACTAGGCCACAGTTAATATCAAGGAAGGCCCTCAATGAGGGATCATCTCGGAAGAATACTTTCTGTCGAGGAAGTCAGCCCGGTGTTTAGTGCTGCCCGTGCCATATACAACTTCTTTGCTTCCTACGCTTCGTCTCTATTCCATTTCCTATTCATTTCCACATAGACATACCGACACTCTCAATAGAATGACAATACTGATTTTCCCTCAACTTTTCCTGTCCTGACTCTCAACTTTTGTTTCTTAACACTTTCGGATGTCAATTCAACCTTCAAAGTTTGTGTTGGGATACTTCTAACTTGTAGATATTCAATATTGGGGGTTAGAATATTTATATAATAATGTAGCACAAAATACTTACAAACTAAAGTATCCAAATGCTAAAAATGGAAAAAGGGTAAGCATATAATTTGATACATAGATTTCCAGCTCCCTTCAATTTCACTGAGTACGAAGCTATTCATGACCTATCCCATAATCTTCTGACAACTTATTCCCTGGAACCCAGTTACAACATCCTAAAGCTCCGGCCAAAACGCTTCTCACGAATTTCCGGTTTCCACCATCCCTTCATCCCTCAACAATGCACCTGCATGCCGGAGATATCATAATTGCTGAGACCATATATGCTATTACTACTGCGAGCAGCAGCTACACTCTCAACTCTCGTGTTGAGGCTCTCAGATGGAGTCAAATCAGGGAAGGGTGGGAGGTGTACCAAGGGCATACTATCCTGTAACAGTAATTGTCTAGTGAGGGTATCCTCGAACTAAGCACTCCTGTGTGCCGGTTTATAGTTTATGTCGGGTATAGGCTTTGGAGAAGAGAAGTTGAATTCGCTGAAATATTTTAAGTCGTCCTGACGATTTATAATATTGGGAAATATCGTTTGTATGATTTGATAGATAACATTTTACATTGTGAATTAGCATAAGTACGAGAGAACTTGATGAATATTTTACCCAATTCATTTGTATTTACTTATTAGTCCTTTAGACCATTTCCCAAGCTCCTTTTTCGTTTTCGGCTCTCTTCAATCCAGCCTTGTCATTTTTTCCCACCCCAGAATTCTTGGGCATTTTTTCCACTTTTCGTATGATTCTCTCTTCCCTGACGTCGTCCTCCCAAGCCTCCGCCATATCCTCCCACTCACTGCCCATTACCCCCTTCCACATCTTCGCGCACACCCATGGGACCGCCACCCTCGTCTCGTTTAACATCGATCCTGTCCCCTCGATGAACTCGTTCATCCCATCACGACTCCAGTCGGCATCAGATTCGTGTTTCGGAGCAACGAGTTGACGGGTGAATTTTGTGACGGAGATGAAGCAGGTGAGAGCAATGAACGCGTTAGATGTGTAATCCAAATACGATCCAGGAACAGGGCCGCCTTGTGAGAAGAGGGGGTAATAAACGGAGATGAGAAGAATGAGAGGGATATGGAGGGTGAAGACCATCTGAAGTGCTTTGCATATCCATTCTTCTGGGGTCCTAGGTTTGAGGGTTTCGTAAAGGCCGAGAGAGGATCGTACAGAGGTAGATCCCAGGGTGCAAGTGGAACATCCACAATGGTGAGGTTTGGGGCTCAATGAATCCTGATCGGGGGAGAGGAGATGCGAAGTTTGGGCACGTATTTGAGCTCTTATCGCTTTCTCCTCTTTCCTGGCGGCCCGCTGCGAAATATACGTATCGAAGAATTTATTACCCTTGTCCACACAGCGAACGATTTTGCGAGCCGTGCGCCAGGCAGTGATGCTTAGGACGATGATGGTGTAGGCTACGACCAAGGAAAAGAGATTGAAATAAGGACGGAGGGCATTCATGTAGACGTGAAAGGAATCGACGTCGGCGAACGCGGCTGAGTTTTCACAAGCTGGGGATGGAAAGGATGTGATAAATTGATTGGAAGAAGTACTTTTTAGACTGGCGAGGGTCGAGTTGCACCTGGAATCGGGATAAGTCAAGAGCAACACAAAAAAGGAAGTAAACCTCGCGGAGTAAACTTACCCGAAATCTGCAGATAAAGCCTCAGTTTGCTCCGCTATCTTCCTGTACTGTTTATCGGCGTCGTACAAATATACCAATCCGAGCAGGAACATCGTTATCCCCAATGAGAACAAGCCATACTACATGTCCCAATCAACATAAGCGAAAAAAATCAATGAGTTAGACATGTCAACTTACACCAAACACAGCTCTCAAAAGATCCTTTAGCCACCTCTTCTTCGTTTGCTTGGCCAGCTCTCCGCGCTTTGAGAGATCGATGTCCATATTCCTCACACCTTTCTCGACCTCGGGAGACAAATCCCTCGGTGATGGCACAGAATAGGTGTAAGGATAGACGACGGGATCTGGGCCCAGATATTCGGACGGTTCGTATTCGCCTTCGTCATCGTAGGGAGGAATATAGTCCTTAGCAAAGACATCAAGATTACGCCAAGGAACGTAGGAGTCTTTGAGAGGATACGGTGCCGGATTCATAGCTGGGTAAGGAGGGATAGGCGCTTTCGCGTACGGGGAGGAAGGCGTGTACGGGGACGGGTACAAGTGTGGATAAATTGCGGAAGCATAATCATTCAAAGGAGCCGTGGACAGAGCCGGGGGAGCGAGGGGATACAAGTCATCGATACCTGGGTAACTCTGCGTCTGACTTCGAGGGACTAGGTAGTGCGGAGTCCAATCGTGAGCACTCTGGATCGGTGCAGCAGTCGAGGAGATGAAAGGAACGGGGTCGGGGTAGGACCACTGAGGGGGTGGGGGCACAACGGGTGCAGCAGGAATATATGGAGCTGCGAACTCGTCGAAAATATCTTTCGGGTATGTATAAGGCCCGGGAAGGTCGAAATTCGAAACAGGAGCCGAGAACTCGATGATATCGTTTGGAATAATTTCAGCTGGGACCTTAGTACGATGGGAAATGCTGGGCGCAAGTTCATCTGCGTCCGAATCAGCCTCGCTGTCTGTGTCCGCATCCACAGAATTCGTAACGACTACGGAGGGAGGATCGAGAAAGATGGGCTCAGGAGAAGAGCAGAAATCAAATTCGTGAGGGCCAAAGTGCCAGCCTTGAATATTAGTTTTGTGATCCTGAGTCGACTATGAAAGTCGTAAGGAGATGAGAAATGTAATGAGAATTAGGATGAGGATTGGGTGAGTGTTACGCCACGAAAATGGTTTCAATCTGCCCACCGTAGACACTGGCATCTCTTCAATTGGCATCTGACGTTTCGAATTGATCGTGTCTTCCATATTCGATATCCTACAATTGGTGTTCAATCGCTTACAAGTCGCTCGCTGTGAAGGGAAGGAGAAACTGGGATCCTCTTCGATCTATGGGGTGTACCTTTATACATCGATTCGATATTAACGCTGAGAGGTCATCCGGGGATAGTTTTAAATTAAATCAAGATAGGTACGAAGATAGGGTTCGAAGCGACCAGCCACAGAATCGCCACTTCCGTCCTTCGCGCTTCCATACTAATCATACAAGCTTGGAAAGGTATAACCATACGTACTCCAAAGAACAAAGCAACAAAAGAAAATGGAAGTCGAAGCTCATGAAGGAAAGGTGTGTGGCGGTAAAGTAAAAGTAATCCTGTACTAGTATCACTGAGGAAATCCTTATTGGACATAGTACAGCGGAGGCGGAGATAGGGCTTAGAGCGCTATTGCTGTTGAGGATACAGTGGCTGCACTGCAGAGCGGAAGAGGCTCTAAGAGGCTGTGTCCAAATTCCTATCTAACAGCAACGAGGCAGAAAGCTGTTGAACCGCACGCCAAAAAAAGAAGAGGCGTGCATTCCTATCGCGATCGAATTAGAAAGCTGTTGAGGATCTGCCGAAGACCGGTGAGCGTCTAGTATCGTAAATAACGACATTTTGAAGTCAGTTTCTGAAGGGGTATAAGCAGTGATAGATCTCTATTGGGTGCCCAGGAGGGGTCAAATTGAAGATGAGCATTGAGTAATTTGGAATGCATGTCATTGTACAGTGATGACGAAACATAGTCACGGAAAGATATGAACTCAAGGACTAATATTTATAATTTCGGTCGATTTACCTGTTGTCATGAAAATGACTCTACGTTGATCGTAGCCCGTCCTTCCATTCAAGCACAGCTTCCTCTGGATACTAAACCATCATGATTTCATTTTGGCAGACGTTTGTTAAGCGCACGAAAAAGATGGATGAGTCTTCTACGGTTGACAGTTCCGGCCGTAGAGGTCCTTCAACAACAAACTTCAGATTGCGTTACGTTTTTACAAAATTTTATATTTAATGCGCGTCTGCTGAACCCTCAACCTTACATTTGTTGTAACTATCTCAAATTTGAGCTTCATGACGCCGTTTCACATTTCGCACCAACGCACCGGAAAAACTTAACCAGAGCCCAATTTGAATTTAATGCAGATCTTGAAATGAAAGTTATCGAGTCATCTGCCGCATGTTCGGAGTTTTTTTATATGGAGACATCAATGTAAATTGAGCGTTTAGGCAGTGACCAGTCGCTAATGTCGCTAATCTTGGGGTGATCTATCAGTACGGATGCAAGTCCTTGCCACGGCTAGCGCTGCCTTCAGTTACGAAATGCCAATCACCATCTTCCGATCGGTCAACTCTTCTTGACTCAACTGGCTGTTATCCTCATGTGTCTTCACAAAACAGCTAGTGGGGCTGCTATTTTTGGTATTACCTCCTACTATCAACCTGATGAATTTTGCTGACGGCTATATGGTCGTTACATGTGGACTTCGCGTTTGGAGAACGTTTGTCATATGTCTCAACATTCTGGAGGTGCTTGACATAATTGATGAAGCACGCCTGGGGCCCAGGGGCTCCGGGCCAGAGCCGGCACATTTCAACAAAGTGCTGAGAACCGGGTGACTATGTCTAAAAATTTAGCTATCAAATACTTATCCGACCGCAGTGGAAATTATAATTTGTAAATACAGTAATTAAATTTTCATGATTTTTATGGAATAAGCAAGGTGGCGGACGAAAAAAAAGGTTAAAGTAGCTCTAAACCGGAAATCAGAAATACCACAGAAGCAGTGAGATCACAAAGCTTTTGAGAATAGTAAATAACATGTATTTTTTGAGTGTACAAGTTCAAATATACCTCATAGTAAAACTAGTCTCTAGAGTGGAGCACAAGTAGTATTAAAGCCCAACTTGAGCCTAACTTGGGTCACAGATCAACCCAAAGATTGATTTGGAGAATTTGCTTAATAAGCTGAGACTAGTGTGACATTTTCAAAACAACATCAGAATCTCATTACAAATTGAATGAATGGTTACAGCATATATTCTGCACCAAGGGCGTATACCAGTAGTAGAAGAGAGCCTCTACTATATAAATATGGTCATATGATATAGGTTTATGACTGTAATTGGATTTGCCAATTAAATGGCCCTAGATCGAGACTCTAACTACCCTAAATTACATGTTCCAAAGCATGAAAAGGTGCTTGACATGGGCAGTAGCAATCCATTCAGTGCCGATGCCCTCGAGTGCTGTCAGAGTTAGCATCAGACACCAAATGTATGTATACATCTGGAATTGGGAAATTGCAAATGCAATGAGTTTGATAAGCTGAAACTAAGAAGGCGGAGATACCCACCATGTATGTCTTGTGGTCATACAATCCACCTTTCTCTTGTAGGAGACGATATCCCACATATGCATGGGCTGCAACAAGTAGGTATGGCGCGAGCGGCAGTACATCACCTATCCACAGTCCCACCAATGCCACAGGCATAAGGAAGAATGTAAGAATTCGCCTCCCATTCGAGTTGCCAACCGCAATAGGTAAAGTCTTCCGGCCTACCGTAATGTCGCCTTTTACATCCCGAAAATCTTGAATGTGTGTTAGTAAGCCTGCCCAAAAACACACCCCGAGAACATGACGGTTAGCCTGCGGTGTCAATGGCGCAATGGCTTTCCAAGACGCTCGAAGTAGGGCCCATCCACCGGTGCTCATCCCAATGCAGTTCTTTACTAGCCAGTGGTTACCAAATGGCGTTGCGCATAATAAAGCGGTAATGAGAACCCAAGTGATTGTCTCCACCAGAAGATAGGGCTCGTATACTGCTGTGGAGAGGAACGCTCCCAGTGACAGGGCCCATCGTGTCTTTGCACCGGCAATGGTGAGTTTTCCCGAGGGTAGAGGTCGGTCAGGTTTATTAATACGGTCTTCTTCGATACTTGGTATCTGGTTCCAGAGATCAAAAAGGTAGATGTATACTGTGAGCCAAACGGTAAGGAGGAGATATCTCTGGAAGATGATCAACGGGTGCGGAGAGGTTAGAGTCCTCATCGCGCCGATAGAGAACAAAAACCCCGGGATGATGGAAGCGGACCAGTCTCTCCAGGAGAATGCCAGAAAGATATCAAGTTCACGAGTGAGAATGTTGTATGGGGTTTGGAGCATTTTCGCGACAGACATTAGACTGAGCTTGGACACGCTGGGTTCTGGCTGGCAAAAGAAAAAAGAAAACAGGGTCTATTTATCCTTTGGAAAAACTTGCGAACTAACTGCTTTGAGTTCAAAGAACGTATGGTCGAAATCCAGTTCCGTCTCCCAAACTTGTTGTGGGTTTCAAAGCAGCCTGAAAACATCCGAGATTGGACAGAATCTCGCTGACGTTACAGGTGCAATGAATGTTCGTCTGTATTTTTTCTCCGTACTTCACACGTAAAGTTATCTTACTATGAGCCAGCCGTTTTACCATTGATGAGTCGGGCATTGCTGCCTCAGTAAGGCTAAAGATTGAATACTGGATTAAAGAAGCACCAGCTCCAAGTTCCGGCGTTAGTTAACTGGCGTCAAAACGACAAAAACAGCTCCTATATATAGTGGGAGAGAGTTCCATTTAGTAAGGCTCTTTCTCCTCCATTCACTTTTGGCTTGAATGCGCTTTTGTGTCAGGTACGAGATCTCTGGAGTGCTGGGTGAAAGGGATCCAGTCAGGCTATTTCGGCTGGGTATTAATAGAAGTTCAAGTTACTAGGAGTAACATGATCTAATCAGTGGGACAGACCGATATGTGAAGCAATTGTCCGCCCAGGAGAAATTGAATTAGAACATGAAACACTTTGGTGACCTGCTAATTCGCCACGCATGAGATTGGTGTTGCTGCGTCTTGCGAATTGGCCGGTAGCCAGTCGCCGAGCCAGACAGCTGGCTGCTGCCCTTACGTGAGCCATTCCGGCTCGAAGGAGAACGCTCCGAAGTTCAACTGAGGGCAGCAGCATGGCTCCATCAACCCAGAGTCTTTCCGGCCCTTCTACAATCTCTCAGACACCTCCAGCCTTTCGTAAAAAACTCGGAAACAATCCTGCAGTATGTGGGCTTTGTTTCTGACCGAGACTAGGTATGTCATGTGAGTTTCAAGAACTCTCTTTGAGCTGTTTATAGCTTTCTAAATGTCGATTCAGGGCGGGTCTGTAGAATCTTTATATACCGGAACTTTTGCTACTGCCTAGACTTGATTATTTTAATATAAGTATTGAAGCCTCCATGAATCATTTACTTTGTCTTGAACCCCCCATATCCCACCTGACTCAGTCCAAACAATGAGAACAATTTGAAGTCGACTGACTACGCTATGGTATACGGAGTAACTTATTGCTCAAGCGGAAAAATTCCCACCTTGTCAGCTCGTCTCGACGGTAAGATAAGGTAGCACTCATGTAATGCCAGGTAATAGAACAAGGACAAAACAACAAAAGATCCCCTACAAGGAGTGCGAGATGCAGAAAGGGTCTCAAACAATTTGAGGTCAGATGAGATGGGTAAAAGCAGCAAGAATAAGGCTGGAACAACAGCCTGAGGATCATAATAGAACGATCATTGTAAGTCCCATTGACCTGTGGATTGCTGCACTACATTTCAGGAGGTTTCAAAGGCAACCGTCTCCTCACCAAAAATGATAAAATGACGCCGATGACAGAAACTGAAAGTAAGGCTACAGAGGCACCACTCGTGGAGGATGATTGCAATAGAATGCCATGTTTTTTTAGAAAATCCAACCATGCCCGTTGTAAAGCCTCCGTCTTCCTAAATGACGTTTGCAGAAGTTTGGTCTGCTCCACCATAACTGGGTGGGGCTCTAAACCTGACGGAGAAGAGATTTGTCTCTGGAGATGGGAGATCTCACCAGAGAAAGGCTCTGAGACGGAGGTTTTCTTGGATTTCTGGCGAAGTCGAAAACGAGTGCAAGCAGCTCGGTTGGAAGCATCCGAACAAAGACGTATCACATGAGATTGCGAGTATTTCGTATAATTTGTAAACGATGGTGTCAATATGGGGCAATAGACTTCAGATACGACGTCCAAATGACCATTGAGAGGCCAGATGTGACCAATTATTGACTTTCTGTGACCTTCACGCTTGAAGTCTCACTGCCTCAGAAGTAGACTTGTCAAAAGACGGTAAGCAGCGGTAAACAAATTGCAGTAGCGATAGTGGTTGTGACATTAACAACTACTCACATCTGAACGGACCGAGTGCTCCGGATTGCAACAAGGAATTATGAGCCTATTTTCGTCCCACCGCATCGCTCATGGCTTCATAGTCGGAATTTACACCAACCGTATTGATTCTCAAAGGATCTTCATTGTCCTCATTCCATCGGCTGGGCAGCTTTGAGCCGGCTTGAATCCAGCTTGAGTCAGAACTCTTTGAAGATGGCTCCTACCGGTTGATAGCCCCGGCAACACTAATACATTGCCTCCTACCACACAATATTTTTATACGAATAACAAAATGACGGGATACCAGGAATGACAGACCAGTAGAAATTTTAGAAATGTTTAAAACTCTTCAACTCTTTCAAAGCTGTAATTGGTACTCTAGCTGAATAAGGCGCTTGCTTAGCTTAGCTCGAACATTTGCTTGACAATTACCCGCACTTCACGCACTCGGAGCTAGCACATAGATAGGGAGGTTCCCAGATATCAATTCATCATACCAGCAGAATGGTGGATGATATTCCGTTGTAGAGTTTTATTTGTGACCGCTGACAGCCAAGAGCGACATGGACACTTGATGAATGGACTTGATGAATAGAGGAGTGATACGGTAAACGTGCTACACTCAGTTGTTTATTATTTTTTCTGGAGGAGGGGAGAGGGACTTCAATCTGATACCCACGAACAAGTTTGGCCAATAGGAAAAAGAAATTGAATTCTAGTTGATGCTTCTGACTGGCAAAATCATCACTACAAACCTCAATAGGAGTACACTCTCAAAGACTCAAGGTATTGGATTAACGGGTTCTAGTACCATCACACGTGGTAAGATCACCAATTTGCAGAAATGGCTCCGCTTCGAAAATCAGTGAGGTATATGAAGATAGTTCGTAAGGTAGCTGTGATATTAAGAATGCTGTCAAGGAAGCTGGTAAGTTGCGACAGTTTTAGAGTAGTCGTCGGAGTCTCGTCAAGACAGAGACGGCCCGAAAACAATTTTAGATCTCCAACCAGCTATCCCATAAAGGGACAAAGAACAACACAACCGTAGAACGCTGTAACATGTGGTAACTTCCATAAATATTTGTCTGCGGTGGCATCTTTCACATTGAAGGTATTTTCAGAGAAGATCGATAACCCCATTTGCGGTGTTGCGGGGGTTGAAGAATAGTTTCGGAATCCATTCTTTCGATTGGACAAGAGAATTGAATGTCAAGTTTCTTCTTCAGACCGGTGACCCTATTGGTAGTAGTACAAGCTTGAAATATGATGAATGATCATGACGTCGATAGAGCATAGAGTTCCGAATAATACATCTGCATAATAGTAATAAAAACAGCTTGAACGCAAGGCACATGAGTTCAAACCACCGATACAGCAAGATATCGCATTTAAAAATTTCACTGTAGATAAACTGCGTAACTTGATTGCTTCCGGCATCCTCGTTGGTTACCTAGACAAGAGCCTTGTTCACAAGTAATCTTTCTCGGATATTTTTTGAGCCGGCTTCGTTTGGCTCAATAGCACAATGTTCGTGTCAGTCCGACCATAATAAAAGGAAATCAGGCATGATGGACAAATTCAATCTTTATTGAAAGCGAAGGCGCTGGCAACTACTTACCTTATGGATATTCTTCGAGTTTTCTGGATCTTGAAATAAATGTTTTCGTATTGTCGACTTAAAACGGCGGCCCCAGTTCCGTATAAGTACATGAGATGTTTACTGTACAATCAAATGGCATCAGACTGAGAATTCAGCAAATCTAAATTTAAATGTTCCCAAGCGTAGAAGAATGGTTGATATAGTCAACTACCACGACATCTCAACTCTATGGAATGCCCGCGAGTGCTGTGAGAGCTACAACTAGGCAAAAGATGTGCATAAAAATCTGAGGTTTATACAAGCGTTGATATCACCAGCTTCTGAATCATACGCTGAAAATGGGATACTTGGCATGTAGGTCTTATGGTCATACACCATTCCTTTCTCCTGTGAAAATGAAATCCGATATTCCACCGACGCATGGGCCTTAGAATGTTTTCAACATCTTAATGCCACTAATGGATTGCGAAGAAAAGAGATTCGCATTTTTATATTTTGTGTATGCGTCGAACCTAGTACCGCTTCGTAATTCAAGGAACATGTGGTAGCATTCAACTTGTATACAAGGATTGAAATTTCAATCGATGAGACTGGAGAAGTTGTCCAGCAATCAAAACAAAGGTACCAAACAGCTGCCGATCGAAATTGGGATCCAAACGGGGAGATGCTTTGGGAATGTGATGGTCTAGCCTTTGAATTCGCAGAAGCACATATGCAATTAAATTGAATTCTAGAATGACCAGAACTACAGTGTTCTATATGTTGGAGAAATCAAATATGCATTATAACAAGGATTGCATTATGGTCATTATGAAGGGGAAAAAAACAGCCAATGCTCAATATACGTATTCATAAATGTTGGAACAGTTTCTTAAGGCTCAGCAGAGATGCCAGTTTTGAAAGAATAAGCTCGTCGCCGTCGCTACTTGCTCGGGAACATCGGGAGGATCTCGTATGAATAAAATTTGTAATGCACCGGCCCTCGGCATAACGCCTGGTCGTAATGCAGTTATAATTGTCAATAAGGAGGCAGTCCGGTTACGGTCGGTTGTAAGGGCTATAATGCCATAAGGCGCCTCGTCATTACAATGCCTGATGGCCGCTAACGAGAATTTTTTAAAAGTTCCGACAATTATGTGCACAAATATGCATGACTCTTGACTCTTGGACCATTTTTGCTCGACAGGGAGGAAAAAGAAGCTGGGTTGCGGAGCGGAGTGGGGCCCAAGTATCCGAATGAGCTCTTCTTCCTCGCCTCAAGTGCAAAGGCATGAGATATTTTTCTATCCCACCGGTAACGCTGGATGCCTTCATTCTGCAAGGCTTTCCTTTGGAATAGAAATGTGTTGAGTGAATGAGGACGATTGATGACTCGGGGTAGCTGGGTATTAGGACTCCTTTGTGAGAAGTATAAGAGCTCATCTGCATTATATGAGGAGGGGGTTGAAGATCGAGGTTAATGTTCAGATTTCAGATTGGGGCTGAACAAGAATAAGCATATCGGCTGAAGATTAGTGTCTCTTGCGAGGTAACCACGCTGTGTGCTTTATCCTGCTTGTTCCTCTGAGTGACACACGTTAGTTCGAGTCGAGCCGGTCAAAGACCTTTGGCCGGGGTGTATGCAGTGACGAGCCATTCAAGACCACGTGTTGTGGTCCCTTTGTTCTGCTCGACGCATCTTTCGGCTTGTCTCTTTCCCTTCGCTCAGCATGCATGCAGAGTTTCTCTACTGTTTCTTTTCTTTTTTTCCACTTCTAACTTCTTCTGTCTTTGAACATACTCGTGTACTTATGTAGTCCACCGTAGCGGCCAGTGTTCACAGCTTTGCGACGAGCCCCACTTGTTTTGGGTTCACTCGCGGCTTGCATCACGGTAGTGCGCCCAGAGCTCGGCTTGGCTGGCTATGACTCGGCTTTTATCGGCTATGGCTTGTCCCCGAATAGGCCAAATGGCGCTGCGGCTCGACTATTAATAGCAAAACGCGCGGGTTTTCTAAGCGGAACCTTGGGCGCACTATCATCACGGTTGCCGCTTTAGGCAAATAATCTTGTTCACCCAATATACTTTTCTCTGTTATTCCTCCTTCTTCTGAGTTTTCTCTGAGACAAGGAACACGCATAGATCCAGTTGAAGAGTAGCACTGGCAGCGCCAGATAGCAGATATGGGAACGGCACGTGACTGATTTGTCAGCAATAATGGCGTCGGTCGTATTTGATTCCACGTGACATTCCATCCAAGAAATTGAACACGGCCAAACAACCTTTGGACTGCGACATCCACGATAACCGAGAGCGTTGGACTACCTTCTCTGTAACCCCCACCACATACCCAACGTCGTTCGTAATGAGCAAAAAGGGACCGAAAAGCTCAAAGGCAGAGGTTCAGTCGTATGAGATTGGAGACACGGTGCTGGGCAAAATACGAGGTTATCCACCGTGGCCTGGTCGGGTCAGTTTCTTTGTAAAACTTGCTTTATCGCGTTTTTGCAGCTAATTTTCTTTGAGCAGATCGTGGATCCAGAAAATCTTCCAGAGCATGTCACCAAAGAACGCCCAGTGAACAGAAAAACTTTATCTTATTGTATCCAATTCTTCCCTGCAGGCGACTAGTATGTATACCCAAAAAGTTCATGTGTGAAAGAGAAAAGTTGCTCAATGTCTTTGTCGTAGCTCCTGGATCCCTGCCAAAGACATTTCCAGGCTCAAACCCCACGAAGTCGAAACCTACATCTCGGACCCTGGAAAACGCAATGGTGAGCTTTTGGAAGGATATAAAATAGCTCGTGATCCTGGGCAGTGGATTCGAGATCTTGAAGACGCTGCCGCTATTGATGCTGAGGCAGAAGCGGACGAGGAAGACCAGTTGGAGGATGAGGGTGAAATTCGACCGGGTGGAAAGAAGAAAAAGGCTCCCGCTGCATCGACGACCAAGAAACGAAAACGTGAATCCGAGCCCGGAACCAAGCCTAATAAAGCTTCGGCTTCGACGAGCAAAGGCAAGGGTTCGAAACCTCGCAAGTCAAAGGCGGCGGTAGAGTCGGAAGACGATGAAGCTGGTGAACCTGCGAAGGAGGAAGCAGCGCCTGCTACGAAAAAGGCCAAGACAGCTGCTAGTGCCAAGGATGAGCCTGCAGACGACGGTACGACTTGATTTTTTTCTTTTTTCTTCGTTTTCTGAAAGAGACTTCTTCTAGACGAATTAGCGAAGGATCCCGAAGCGACCAAAGTCCGCGAGTGGCGACATCGCCTGCAAAAAATATTCTTAAGCAGCAAATCCGTCACACCAAAGCCCGAGGAGATGCCTGACATGGATGCGCTCTTCACCCAGATCGAACGATACGACAAAATAAACATTGCTTATCTATCGGTGCGTAGCGAACGCTGTACACTCGGAATTTGCTTATAATGACCATTCTTCATTCAGTTTTCGAAAATCGGCAAGGTTATGCGACACATAACTGCCCTTCCGGATGAAAAAGTACCCTTGGATTCGGATTACAAGTTCCGCGACCGTGCCCGAGTCCTTGTCGAACAATGGCAGCAAATTATCAACGCCAGTCGAGGAGACGGAAATTCTTCCGGCGGAGGCGGAGGGAAGAACGCCGCTCCTGGTTCTAGCCCGACGGGTGCGAACGGATTGACGTCCAAAACGAGTCCCAACGGGGCGGGTTCTGGCAGCGCGAACGAGACTGTGAATGGGATAGCGGACGCGATCAATACCAGCATCGCCAGTGGACCGATAGAGATCAATGGGCATCACGGTGATGAGCATGGACACGTCAATGGAAGTGAGTGAAAACTCAAAGGGTTTTTCATTTCCTTTCTGTCGCTGCGGATCTTTCTGTTCCAATTGGTCCTGCTTTCTTTTATATTTTCGTTCCCAATGCCTATTTTCCCGTTTTTCTGTCCTTTTTCTGTTCTGTCTTACTTCTCTCCCATTTTCCTCTCCAAATTATTCTCAGCTTTTTTGCGTACCACTTCTCGTCTCTGTTTTTTTTTTGGCACTGTATCATCTACTACCCTGGCCTTGGCTTGTATCCAAAAATCTTTTCTTTCCGATTCCGTCTTTGCGATGATGGCTCGTCTTTCGTACCTCGTCCTGTTGACCGGCGCTAGTACTCCCCACATGTACTTTGACGTTTGACGTGAATGATTTCTCTGCATGCTCTACTTTTCGGATGCCAATTTGAATTGAACGAATTCCTATTTGTTTTTTTTTTTTTTTTCTGGCGTTTCTGGCTTGTTTCTTCGTTCTTGGATGCGGTTTTGAGAGGTTCGGTGAAAGCTATTCGCAGGTGCTGCCAGTCAGTGGTTGTATCTAGGCCTGGTTCGTCATATGAGGATTGGACTGGTTGATTGATTGTGGTATCTGGCTTGACGTTTTTGGATGATAAGCGCTTTTTTTTTACTCTTTACTCTTTCCCGGCCGTGGTTCCGAGATTCATTTTCCGGCTTTATCCTTGCCGTTTTGGTGGGCGGTGGCCCTACGGCAGCGGGACTCTTTTCCGTTATGTTTTACCTTCTTTTCCGTCCTCCGCGCGTAGTGGAACTGGGGATTATTCTTTTAGTGAACGGATGGGATTCGGATGGGGATCCCGGTGCTTGTTTGCCGTCTTATGGGCGCTTTACGGCTGTTTTGATTGTCTTCTTGAGCGCTCTTTTTCTTTCGTTTCGGGTTTCATCCTTAAGGTTGTGGTTCGTGATTCGTGGTTTGTTCGGAGGAACGGCAACTTGCCTTCGTATCGGCGTTTGAGGAAGAGCGGAGGGGAGTTGTATGGCGGACGGGCTGGGGCAAGGAGTGGGTTTGGTATGCACGTCGGTTGTTCGACATACTGGCATTGTTAATCGGAGCTGGCTATTCCTGTGTGCTTCGGGGGCGGTTGCAGTTGGAGGTGCAGATGCAGGTTTCGAGGAGGGAGGTGTGCGAGTGCACGTGTGAGTGAAGGGCTTGCCTGAACAGCCCACGGACGACGGCGGCAGTTCCCTTGAGAATTTGTTCGAGCAGTTTCTTCCATACGCGACCCAGCGTAGCCGAGGGGGAAGTAAACGTTCCGCCGGCTACACTACAGGATATGTGGTTAGTCATCGGGGGATGACGGCCCCGCAGGTCTTCGAAGATTCCTCCTTGATTTGGGTTTGGCGCGAGGTTTTCCGCTTGTTTCCAGTGGCTTCGTTTTTGACGCTTTGACTCTAAACCGGTGACGTGCGTGTATCAGCAGTGAGGCTTAGGCTCAGGGGTTGTGATGAACATCACGTAATTGGATGGGGGTTATCCTCGTTCTGTGTTTTATTTTTGGAAGTTCGCCGGGACATGAACATTTGAATGGTGATCCGAAACGATACTCTTCGGCACTTTTAAGATCTTCGCTTTCCGTCTTACCTTTACTGCGCACTTCTAACTTTTCACAAATCTTCTTCTGTTCTCCTTATATTTTCTTTGTCTCGTTTGCGAACATGGTGCTGACTGGCCTGTTTTACCCTCTCCTCTTCCTCCCGCCACTCGTCAATTTGCATCCTTTGACCTCCTTCCCCCTCTTTCCTTTCTATCCCGCTCCGTTCTTTCCTTACCCTTGACTCTCCAACATTCTACCCTCCGTGTTCACTTCTCTCTTTGTTCACCCCGCTCCTGTCTCTGAACTGTTCCCCCTGTTCCCTCTCCCCTCTTCCTTCCCCTTCCTCCCTTTCTTCGTTGTTCTGACCCTTTTGCATCTTTTCCCTTTCCCGACTCTGACCCTTGTTTTTGCTTACCTCACTCTACCCCCTTTCCCATTTCGTCCCCTTTCATTCCACTTCAATTTTCGTCAGACGGACTATACAAATCTCCATCGATGGATCAACAAGGCGGAGATGCCTCGATGCTAGCAGGAGACATTACTATGTCTGAGATTGACAACGAGTGACGGTATGTCTTTACCTTCGTCAGGGAATGCGCCACCGACTAATCTGGCTTTTCAGTGTTTCGTTGATATCGCACCGTCTGTGGTTCCGGTGCCTATATTCTGCACGTCGCCCTTTTCGCGCACTTATGCAATCAAAATTTACGTATGATTTTCGCTAGCAATGATTTTTTCTGTTCTGTCCATGCACTACCGTTGTAGTAGTAGTAGTATGCATACGTAACTTTCTGTGTTCTCATTTGATTATTCAGTTTGTTCTTTTTTATTTTCTTCTGAACGGTGTTGTGAAAGTATTCGAAGCCTTGTTTTAATTTACTCACTTTACCCTGTTCTCATATTTTGTGTCCCTTTATCGCTGAATCCCTTCTCTCTCCCCCCTCAACGCTCAAGACTGTAACCGAATGTCTCCTTCCCTGAATTCATATTAACCCCCATGATCAGTACTGTACTCGTCCTTCCTGTTCTCTTTGAAATATCTATTACTCCACTCTCAAGGGCGTATATACATTATCTTCCAGATTCCAGAGTATGTACATATGGAGGTGATAGTGATCATTTATTCTCGTCTTATGTAGGTGCAGCCAAAGTTATTCAATGGAAGTTACAAGGTGGAGTTTAGATATTTACAAAGTTATTGAGACTTGGCTAAATCGAGGTGAAGACAGTAGTGGCATTTCCGAAAACTGAGATTACGCCTTTTGTTCTGAAACGAACTAATAAGAGATGGCTACTTGTACTTGAACCCGATGCCAATGTTTAATACTTATTTGCATTTTCGAGGAAAAATTCGAATATAATAAGAGAGCAAGTTGTAACAGAAGACACAAGCATCAAAGCCGCCCGCATAAGGGGCGGTACTCCTATTCCACCTTTAGATTAGACAGAATGTTCAACCCGAAGGGGTCAATCCAGAATCAGAGTGATCGACTGGAGTGAGATCATGACTTTCCCGGTTGTCCATATTGGTTCGGTTAACTTGGAAAGTTTCAAGTACGGGGGAGCTATCTTTGTTGACCAAAATGATTACTGCCACTGGATACCATTCCTGCGTTGATGATAAAGTATGATGCTGAGCTAGTATGCAAAGAAATCTGACCCGTACTCACAGCAACGATAACAGATAAAGTTTCAATGACAGGTGCAACGAGCGGTGTCGATGCGAGACGCTCTGGTGCGTAGGTATTGATTAAAGTGACGACAATGTAGGCCACTTGAAGAGCACAATATATGGCGCCAGACTCGATCAGCAAAAGTAAGAGATCCTCAGCCCTACTTCGTCTGCGGATTTCAGCTTCTACCATGAGTTGGTGGTGATTCCTGAGAGTTAATACATATGAGAGCTCATTAGCTTCGTTTGAAAATTAGGCCACTTGCCATGCTTTCCACGCAATCAAGCCTGTCGCAACCATGTTCACAACTACTGAAAGCACGCCGGAGAACCAGTCCAGGATTGTGGAGCCGGTCAATTCTGTCTGTACTTCGATGTCTGCCCAGATGCAATCTGCAATATTGACTCCTATATTGTGTTGTGTAGCGGGTTTACGAACATGAGTCACACTGCGATATACGCACCAATATTTGCTATCATTAAGAAAGCTAGCAAATACCTCGGAAGCTTTGCATGCTCGAAGAAAGTCCAAGCCCTCCAAACTACAATCGAATCGCTCAGAAGAACCTGGATAAGATCAAGACACTGCACGGTGGGTGGGCGGACACGGCAAACTTACAGCAATAGTGCCGATCCAAGGTGGCATAAACTGCAGAGGCGAAAGCCTTCCCTCTGCTATCTGGAGTTGAGCTTCGATTCCCCCCTGTCCACTGGGCTGGGTTTCAATGAAAGTGAACCGGGTAGCGATTTGTTCAAATGTCTCAATGTAAAAGACATCCCAGGTGGAGGCAAAAAGTATTGTGATCAGGCAAAGAAAGAGAATAACTCGTGAGCGGGTCCAAGATTTGGTTCTGAGAAAGAACAAAATCAACAATATACATGGGCTCAGATGATGATTGAAAAGCCATCTCCGTACATCAGAGGACGGGTAGCAATGAAGATTCCTAAACCAAATATGCCTGAAGAGATAAACCAGTGTAAACAAATACAATGCGGTGGGAAATGGTACGTACCGTACGCAGTTGCTTTCATAATGAGCAGAACTGTGTCGAGATAGCAGCCAGCGGCCAAGGAAACAATTATCTGTTGCTCGTCCGGAGTCATGAGTGAAGCGGGTGATCCAACATTCTTTTAGGACCTTACTTATACAATAACCTGAGGTCCTCTAACTGTAGATTGCTCGCTTGCACTATCGGAGGTTATAATTTTTCACTTATTTTGAAGGCATGCGGCGCAAATCACTGATTGTTCTGCACAGGGATATTGATCTCATCGACATTGACAGATTTACACTGGGGTGGCTTGACATGGCTTCCAAAGTTCGTCCTTCCTCGTCACACCGTGGCAATGTTGATCTATTTCACCAAAGCGGTCGCTCAGAATGCATCTCTGATACACAAGGGCGCTTGCGTTCCTTAATAAAGCTCATTTTGAATGAGGGTTACAGCCTTATCCAAAAGCATTCAATCACAAAACCATTGCCTTACTAGTGGTTTCCTTTCCTTCCTCTCTCGTGTTCCTCTCCTATGACAGCAATCAAAACGCAATGCCGTAAATGCAATACTGTAGATGCTAATGGAAGAAAAACTTGAGGATATCCAGGAACTATTACTTCGTGAAAGATATCAGAATCAGAAAATACTGCCAGTTTGGGGCGAGATAGATAGACACAGGGCTGTCAGTTAAATATTGATGTTGATGAGATATTATCATCTGCCAAGTATATCGATTCCGCCAAGACAAATGCTAAATGACACCCGAGAAGAAGCACATAAACATTTTCATCAAGCAAAGAAAGATTTGCCACTGAGTCTAGTGTTGGGTCAGGTCGGGCCAGGTCAGGGTCAAGAATATCCTGACCCAACCTGTTAGGCCCCACATCTGTTCTCTGTAATCCTCACACTCCTCCTCGTTTTACTCCTAACCAGTGAATGCCCATGCCCTCGCCTTTAAACCTCCCAAACCACCAATAAAACGCCCCAGCACATTAACGACTCTTTCCTCGCAATCTGACATTTCGCGATCAATTGTCATCATGCCGTCCTCAATGCAAGTTACGGCACTCACTTATGCGTATATATAACTGTCGAGCTTCATGTTCGAATTATCGTGAACTACTCTCTGCTTTGTCTATTTTCTGTTTCCTGCTCTTACTGGCCTGTATCTATTTTCGTACATCTTTAATATCATTCCGTTCAGGTCATAGCGTCGTTCGGACCTCAATAGAGCTCCGATTCGATACTTGCTGCACAACTGGCAGCTCCGAAATCGTCTTAACGACTTCATTGCCGCTCATACTACGTCCTAGTCTAATTTTAGCATATTTCGGGGGTTATTCACCACCGATGGTCGCTTCTCGCACGTATTTCACTTCCGAACGCGGTCGTCGACTCACTCGCGGCTTTCTTTGTACACGAATCTCCTCTCTGAGCTTCATTTCAAGCACCTAACGCGGGCTTCGGCGTAATTACCACTTCCCTCACAATTCAGCCTTCCAATGTCTTGTAGTTCGGGTCCTAACACGACCGCAGGTGTAGGGTTGGGCTAGGGATGAGTTGGGTAAGGGTCAGACCCTGGGTCAGTCCTAAAAAGGAAATTTCCTCTGTAAGATTCTCTTCAGCATTCTTATCTACTCACACTCACAAAATTTCTCAGGTCTACACTAAAATCGTTCATACTTTACCTTGCAGAGTAGGCAATGTATATCAATTGGGTATATGATGATAATTTAGATTACTTACTTAGAACCTCCAGCTCATCAAAATAAAACTCATGCCCATTGAGCTTTTGAAAATGCTAATTTAAAGCCAATTTTTTTTGTGTGTGTCTGAGTGTTTGATCCAGGGTCAAGACCCTGGGCCGGGGGTCCACATAATCCTGACCCAGACCCCTAACCCCTAAGGGTTGCCGACCCGACCCGACACTAGCTGAGTCCGACATCTCATTCAGTTTGAAAAAAAGAGTGAGGAAGAAGGCAGTCCTGGCATCAGGTTATCGAACACAAGTGCCAAGTCTTCGTTCCATGGATTGCCCTCAAGTTCAGGTTCAACGTTTGAAATAAGTAGTAAATACATATCCGAGGACAAGACAAGATGATGATAATTTTTCTTCGAAAGAGGCAGCACAAAAACCCCATTAGCTTTGTTAGAACAAAACCTCAAAAAGGCCACAAATGGTTCAACAGTTCAAACCATCCCTTGGACCTTCAATATCGACAATATTACAAAAGATTAGATTATTTACAATAACCCGATACAAAACTACATACAATGTTCACTTAAAAACAGCTGTTCAAACTGTTTGAACTTGTTTACGAGGTAAATGTTCAGTCAAATGCAGCAGGACTTGACCAGCCATTCAAATGGTTCAAACAGTTCAAAACGAATATCAGACACAGAATAATTACTATAAACACGCTGTTTCGATTAGCTCTAACGGTTCGAACCATTCTGGACACTTACGGAACCCAAAATCTGTCGGCCCTTGCCCTCAAAAATGGTTTGAACCATTTAAACACAGTTCAGGCGCAACCACAAATGACAGTGTATAAACTGTTCAAACTGTTCTGAATCTGATTAGAGAGCCAAAAATCCGATCAAGTATCTGGCCAAAAAGAAGGCCCTCGGAAATGGTTTGAACCGTTTAAACACAGTTCAGGCCCGGCCAAAAATTGACGGGGCACATGAACCACTCACCTCATTACAGTAAATCCCATTCAACCCATCGATATTTACCAATACACCATGGTGTTCCTGCTTTCAAATCAAATAGCGATTCAAACACGCTAACGACTCACTGGGATGAACTGGGTACTACTGATTGGGATATATTAATCTACACTCTCAAGTCCGCGATCGAGTACTCTATTTAGACAGTTCCATGTGCAAAAATGTACAACACTTACTGGGGTCTCCATGTCTCCGTCATAATGAACTCCAATCCAATAAGATGCACATTTCGACTGGTCCAGGGGACTGGTGGTGGGAATTTGAGCTAACAGGATTGAAGGCAGCTTGGTGAGCAAGTGGTAATGGGATGAGGTTTGGTGATGGTTAGTAGCGAAACCGAGTCAAGGTGGTAGCGAGGTGAAATGAAAAAGAAAAAAACAATAATTTAAATGACAAAGCACCCTCTGTTCTTCGTCATTCTTTAGCTATTGTTAGTCTCAAAACTGCAACAAAAAAGAGCAAATGGCTAGACTGTCCAAAAATACCACGATGCGTGGTCTTTCCTGTAAAGATGGACCCAGTTCCATACTTTCCACCTTATCATGACGGCGATGGTTTGGAGTATGATAGTGAGGAATCGCAGTCTGATGCTAGTTGTGACCATTAAATTGCTACATTTTCATTGTATTAACTTCCTACTGTACTGACCCAATCATTTATCTCTACGCCCACCATTCGACCAATTAGTGCCTGGCAGTTAATGTAGCGAATCCACTCACATTGCGTGAATCTGAGAACAACCTATGTATCTTTTCTTTTGTCTTGCCAAAAGACCATTTTGCTCCCGAATAACTAATTCTAAGGTCGCCACTCAGTTCACTTTGACCACCTGAAAACTACAAAAGAGACTCACCGATTGATGTTCACATAAATTCTACCAATCTATCCCATCACCTATGACTCCATTTGATCACCCCGCCTCTCAAGTCAACCTTCCGGATGATTTTGTCCAAAGCGAGACTGCCCAGGTCCTATTCAAAATATTGTACCACTTGTCAGAACTAAACAATGACACTGAGAGCTTCCGGAGGTTTGTTTGGTTCATCAGATGCCGCAATAATGGTACCTCGGGGAAGCACTGCATTAGTGTCAGCATAGGAGCAAAAAATGTCAAGGATTGGATGAAAGTTACATTCCAGGTTCATTCCAGTTCAGAGCTCATTCCGGAATATGCTAATGAAGTCTCCTTAGGGTTGTGGTAATGGTGACTGCCGTGGATGGCACCACTTGAGCTGGTCTCCTGACCATAAACTTGAAGTGTTACAAATCTTTGTCCCCTGGTATATTGCTTCCCAGCCACCAGTTACCAAACTTGAGAAGCTGCAGCGCGAGCTTTCTGCCATAGTGCAAGATGGGTCGAGAAACAAGGACCACCAAACTCTTCACAAGCTCCTTGGAGACACCATCACCAAGCAAGCTCGAAAGAAAGCAGGCAAAACTCTAGGCCAAAAGAAATGGTCCAGGAAGCCCCTGACTGTCCAGTCCTCTCCTGTGCGCAGTATCCACAGAGAGGATTCTCGTGAGGTCCAATCCTCTCCTGCCAGGCCCCTCAAATGGAAGCAAGATGAAGTGAATATCCACAATGATCAAGCCCTCTCAGTCAAATGCAGGGTGAAAGGAAAAGCTGACCAGGAGGTTATTGAGCTAATCGACGACGACAAAGAAGAGGCTCCCTTTTTCAAATCTGCTCAGTCCAGCATCCTCTCCCAACTCAATAGCTTGAGTGGAATGCCTGTGACTGGCCCCATTCACCCCAAACCACAACCTTTCCCACTTGCAACATCTATTGCAGGCCCTTCAACTGTGTTAGATTCCTCGTCGGTCCCCTGCACCTTTGGCAGAAATAATACTTTGTTTGAGTATGTGGAGGGTATCAATGTTTGGCTGGACCAGGACGAGCCTCTTACTCCCGTGGAGCTGGATATCTTGGAGAATTTGATGAAAAGCCTGGAGAGAAAGGGTGTAGGTCTAATGTAAATGAATATATTTGGTACCTGACATAAGAAGTGATAAACTGGTCTTTGAATTCCCCTTCAAGTTGCATTCAAGAACTTCTTGAATACATTATCTGACCCAAGTTGGACATTCCTCATGCAACCACAGTTGCAGAAGTTCATCAGGCTAGTGCACAGAATAAAAGAGTGAAGAGGGAGAGCTCAAGAAGAAGGGGACAGAAACCACAGTCAAGGGTTTGACAGCATGGTTTCTGTCCTGGGAATACAGTATCTAATCTTGAATCATCTATCTAATCTCCTATCATGTGCCGAGGTCCTGGCTATCGGCGCTGTCATCAGCATAGACACCTGTATCCAAGCTTGTCTTACTACTACCAACTTACTAGTACTGATGACATCGACAATGACCTTTCTGAGGTGACTCAGGTTGCCTCACCTGCAACTGTGGTTGCTGGTATAATCATTCTTTGAATCTTCAGAGCCACTCATTTACTCAACTCGACATCACAAGTCAATATCTGGGGTCAACTCAATCCCACAGAAATTATTTCTGGAAGAGCGAAGGTACATATAGCATTTTTCATATAGTTTCTAATGAGCAGGTCTATTTATTACTCTTCTTCAAATTTTGCTAGCTCAATATTCAAGTGATCTCTCAACTCTTGTAGCTGTTGGGTGATCTCAACATCCAACATCCACTCATCCATTGCTGCTTCTGAAATCTGAGTACATGCCTTCTTCAATGCCCTCACTGCTTGCCAGCATGGGCTACATGTCCTCATCCAGCTGAGGAATCTACCTTCTAGGTCAAGAAGCTCATGAGGGTTCCACATGAGAGGATCTGGTTTGTTCTGGTGAATGCATGCCTTGCAATGCTGTTTGTGAAAGGGTGTCAGTTCAATTTTTCATGTTTCAAGCACACATAAAACTCACCCTGAGGGAAAGTGCGCCTTTTTCACTAGGCTTGATCAGCCCCAAGTTGATGGAAAATTTGTGCTTGGTGCTTCTGTCAATGCAAGTGACAAATTCTTTGACCTTGGTGGACCCGGTCTCTCTCTCCCTGGCAAGGATGAGTCCACTGAGAGTGCGAGCCAAAGGATGGATTGATGCAAAGTTCAGCAGAAACTGGATGAAGGTGGGGTTCTCCTCGAAGTACGCTTTCCATCTAGAAGCTGATTTGGATGGCATCGTAGGAACTGTTGCTGATAAGGTTAAGGAATGGTTTTTTATCCTTGCACAACTCATTGGTGAGCTTTTGTATCTATTTTGTGGCTGGTCCAACTCATCTCCTTCCAAAAATGGCAGTGGATTTTTGTTTGCTCGACATTATTGTCTCACACTGGACCCTTTCATTTTGACCGTTGGCATTAAAAACTGGCAATGTAATCATCCCCATCCCTATTGTCTCTACTCAAACCATACACATCTCTTCAAATTTCCAAGAACATGGAGACTCCCAATACGTCCACCCCCATCCTATCCCCTCTCCAACCACCTAACACACCTTCAAGCAGTCTCCAACACCGGTCTTTGTTTGTTCATATTCTCAATGGTGCTGGTTGCTCTGACAACAATGCTTTGGGTTCTGGTCCTTCTAAATGTCATTGTGAGGATGAAGACACAACTGAGTCAGCTCCCAAATGCTTGAAGACATCTCATCGCAACTCTGGAACCATTACGAGTGCATCAATGTCTGCAGCGGAGGACTCTGTAACCTTTTCCCATCCTTTGTGCCATTATGATATGGCAAGGAAACAGCAGCTCCTTGATGACATTGCTCATGTAAAGGCCACCGCCCAGGACCTCGGGCACAAATCTTCTATTTTGTGGAGCAAGGACACAGATGATGCTGCCTTAGAGGCTCTTTTGAATTTCAAGGAAATACTTAGCACCTTTGCCTAGTATCAAATGTACTTCATTCCCACAGCTCACCTCTGCGCAGTTTACTATGTTACAATACTCGTGTACTTAGATATTCTCTTGTCTCTGGTAGTTTGACAAATATGGTAGTAGCTGGTATCAACATTTTGTGTAGTCTTTTCAATCACATTTGTGCTATCAATATACTCGCACAATCCATTAATATGTTCGTAATTTGGTAGCTGGGCAATGAAGATGATGAAGAGAATCAAATGCATCCTGGATGGTCACCGGCCTGCAATTTAACCTTGTCTCCTATTCCCATTCATCACCCATTCGCAACGGCGCCTGAGGGTGCCCTCACCACAACTCACAGTTGTTGGTATAATCTCCTACTGTATACTGAGAGGTGTGAGTAGTGTCTAAACAAATCATGATACTTAGGTGCGCTCAAGTTACTTACTGACTATCTAAACGTCAAACTCATAGAAACTTTCAGATGTTCTTCTCCTATTGCAATGTCAAGCAGACAAGACCAGAGAAAACGGCGCCAGGAGCTCAACTATCAGGCCACACAACAGGCCATTAAGGCTCCCCCCAAAGTAAAACAGACAGGGCTTCCCCTTGTGCTTGACACCGAATCAGATCTATCACCTAGGCCAAATAAAAAAGCTCGGGTCATCTTGGACTCTGAATCAGATGTGTCCAGCTCAGTCCCAGCAGTTGCCTCCAATCTGCAGGTTGCAGATATCATGGAGCTCCCACAGGAATCAGAAGAATGGATTCAACAAGATTTGGAACCACCACCAGAAGACCCTAATCAGATGAAGAAGACTCAGGTGAATTTTTTATACCCATCTCATACCTGTTGCTGTTGACAGTAGTCTTTTAGACTGCTGAAAACCTTGCTGACTTTGTTGCGGCATTCCTGCAACTTCTTCACCACATTCTATCAGGTGAGGCTGGTGAGGAAGTGAACAATCTTTGCTCGTGTGGGTCAGGTCAAAGCTGGCATTACAACTGTAGGGATTGCTTCTTGTATCAGCCTTCTTGCAAGAAGTGCTTTCTGGAATGACACTCAAATAATCCATTTCACTGGGCCAAAGTGTGGAGAACCAGTGAGGGATACTACCAGAAAATAGATATCTCCATTCTGAAAAACTCATCCTACAACATCCACCTCTGTTCTGATGGTTCGAGCTGTGCATATTGTGGAAATCCACGCTTAATGACAGTAGTTCACACCAATGGGATACACAACACAAGAGTCAGTTACTGTTTCTGTGATGGGGAGCCAGATACTATTGAGCAGCTCATAAGAGCTTGTCTGTTTCTGATGACCTTAAAGGATCCAGGCACTGTTGTTACATTCCACACCCTTGATAACTTTCACGAGCACAACTTGGTTTCCAAGAAGGCCGCATATGACTATGTGGGAACTCTTTGTTGTCTGACAGACAGCTGCTTCACTGCTAAAATTCCAGTAAATCATGCCAATTACAGTCCTCCTTGAATGGACTACTTATATGTTTGCTAGGATCCTAATGCAAAATTTCTTATGGCTGCTTGCATATGGCAACAATTATGCTTAGAAAAATGGACTGGTCAAGCCTACAATCTCACTGCTGAATTCCCTCACCAAATGCTGAACTCCCTTATCACCTTCTGTCCCGCCTGTCCCGAGGACGGTTTCAACATGGAGCCAAATTGGGAAAAGACTCCTTCGCTCTACAGGTATGTTAGATCTTCATTGGATAAACAGCTCAGCCAACTATTATGACTTTACAGACATGTGAATCAAGTCCTGTATGGCCTCGACGGTAATTTCCATACAGGACAATATACTAAAAACACAGACCTGGATGACATCACACTCGAGACTGTCAACTGAATTGGATATTTTCCAGATCAAGTTGAGGTAGAACAATATCTGAACAAGACACCTGAGGTCCAAGAGGTGTGTTTGCTCGCTACTCCATTCTTCAATACATTGAGCTAATTTTATAAGCTAGAAATCCACTTGTAACTACTTGAATGTCATTAATAATCAAAACAAAAAAAAATTCAAAAACATGAAATACTCTGGGGTGGTTAATATGACATGTTCACATATCATTATACACTTGTTGATGAATCTCAAGGCTGGCAAAGGGTGTGCTCCATTGACCTATACTCCTTGATTATCTGTGGCTGATAGATGTTGTACAATAGCTTTGGGTACACGGATTACTGCCTGAAGCATAGGCTCTGTCATACTTGCCATGGCCATGATTCCCATCACATTGGCTTCTGTGATATTGGTCTATCCTATGACTGTAATTGTCAGTACTGTGTCAATCTTTGAGCTCGCTTCGCTGCCAACTTTCCAGAATTACTTCCTGTAATAGACAAAATACACTCATCCATACCAGCTCTACACATTGAAGATCACAAAGATTCCTGTAAATATAATTTTAACTCAGCCTACATACCAAATGTTGGCCACTTTCAGGGCGAATGGGTGGAGCAGCCCTGGATTGAGCTCAACCAACTTTTGGGGTCCATCTTACAAATGAATAGTGGCCATCGTATGGGAGTGCTAATGGCCCACTACACATACTGGAATTGGGTGAAAATCATGCGCATGGCAATGACCCTGAAGTTGAGATATCAGGAAGCTACACAACTCTTTCAAGAAAAGCGAGAAGCTTTTATTTCAATATGCATTCACTACCACAATAGGAGATCGGAGTGGGAACAGATGTTGGCGAAAGCTGAGCGTCATCCTCAAAACGGCATAGTGAAGAATATCTATCAACATCAAGAAGAAGGTATGATTATCTACTACATATTTAGTCCATTGAATTGGATTAACTTGAAATAGTTCCATCTAAGGAAAAGGCGTACCTTTCACTACTCACACTCAACATGCAGCCAAAAATGACCAACAATGAAGGGAATCTTGAGCTTTTCCTTGTCCAACAGGGTGTAGTGATTCAGCACACACAGTATGTTGCTTTGTTTCATATAAAGAGGAGATACTGATTTTTGTAGAGAATGAATTCAGGGCAAATCCCGGCTGAAAGCTCAAATGGAGACCATACTCAAGGACATCCACAGAGGTCAGGCAAAGTTATCCCAAGAGATTCAAATGTTCCGAGAGACACAAATCATGGTCATGCCCAGTGTCATTGATCTCGTTAATAACCTCTCCTCGTGTGAGGTGGAGGATGAAAAGCTGTATCTTCCTTCTGATCTGACCATGTTGGAGCATAGTATTCTCAAGGTGGACAATCTAGTCACAATTGAGGTAAAATTGCATGAAGGGGAGGTGTACGACAGTATCAAAGCTGTTCAGAATGCAGCCAAAACCTTTTCAATTACACATGCCACAAAGAATGCAAATGAGCAGGGGACAAACAGAGCCACCAGGGCAACTCAATTGCTTCACAAGATCAAAATTGAATAGGACTGTTGTATCAACAATTACATGCGGGCTTGTCAAGCTCTGATCGAGCTCAGAGGTGCTAAGCCTGAGGAGCTTCCACCAATGACTCCAGTTGACACATTCCAACATTCAACTGCTCAGCCTCGACAGCTAGGGGATTCTTGCTGTACAGATGGACAACTCTACACGATTACATTCCGAGCTGATGAGGGAGGGGAGTCCGGTGAAGAGGCAGAAGTTGGAGGCGACAATGACATACCTTCAGGAATCAATCCTAGCTCAGCTGGCACTCATAATATGCGACGAGCTCATCCAATATGTTTGTATCTCATGCAATCTCTGTCTATTTCAGCTAACAAATGTATGGGTTTCAGGTACAAAACAACAAAAGGAGAAGCAACTCGGGGATCCAAAGCAAGACAGTTGGATTTGGACATGGAGGCTACAATTTGGTGCAGGTAATTTGACTGAGCTCTCCAGGTTTGAGGCTGAAGGTAGGTTGTAGTTGGTTGTGTAGGGCTCTTTGATGCACTTACTGGATGTTCAACAGTGGATCAAATTACATATTTTTGGGCCAAGGCAGACATGGAATGATGGCAAGAAGAACTAGAAAAAGTTCATGCTGATTTCTTAAACTGTCAAAGAGCCTTCACTCGGATGTACAAGGCGTGGGCTAAGATGGCTGATCATAAAGCAGGTCCAAGTTTGCCTCATTGTCATACTGGCTGGTCATTGGGTCACAAAGCCTACGCAAGAAAACAGTCACTAATGTATAAGCAACTATGGCAAGATCTAGAAGAAGGCTGCAAGAGTTGTAACTTCGAAGCGGTGCCACCTGAAAAGATATTAGCAGACCTGCTGGAGGAAAAATGGGCTGTCAGAGCTAGTGAAGATCAAGCATTCATCGCTCAGGAGCTTGAGAAGATTAAACATTGGATGGCTGCAATGGACTCAATTACGCAGTAACATGTAATAGTGTACTAAATACTTTCATAATTTTCAAGAACAGCATTGTAAGTTATGCAAGTGACTACTTAGTTATTGGGAACAGAACACTTAATAAGCACTCATGTAGACGCTCGTACTTCGCTTCGTATCTCCAAGTTGACCTCAATACCTCAATACTGTCTATTGGATCGCAGCATTAGTGCTGTTGGATAATTCTCCTGACTTTCGTCAGTGAGACTTGGCCAAAACTTACACAAAAACTACTGGCTTAGGTGCCATGCAAATGAGTAATGTACATACCATAGTCGAGCTCTCTGACTACCACTGATTTGACACTTGTTATTCACAGGAACGCGCCCAACACTCTGACCGATGAGGATCTCTTGAGGAATAAGGGACAGAGGAGTCATAATTCAAAGGAATCCACCATTAGTGCGTGCTTGCATTTCTCCACTAAAATTGATGAACACTAAGTTCGCTTCATTTGATCTAGATATTTTACCAGAGCTACTCAAGAATGTGGAGGACCTAACCAGTGTCAACAAGCTATACAGCATTCTCTCCAACATGAGATACTGTGATGGATTGTGTGGTGCCAATGTACCTGCCTTGCGGCAGTTCATAACCTCACCCAACTGTACCTTCATTCCTGAACCTCCATCTGGGTCTACTAGAGATCTCATCCGTCGCATGGACAGGTGATTTGGTCAAGATGATCTGATTTGCTGGCCACAACCGTTCAACCATCAATATCCTTTCTTAGTTGCCATCCAGTGGAAACCAGATCAAGCCTCTCCTTCAGTGAATGACATGTTATGGTGGCTCAATCTGTGTGAAGGCAATCTCAAGTATACTGAATGCAGTCTCCAACATGGAATCGGTATTGTCAAAAGTCAGATTCTGGAATGACTTCAGCAGAAAATCTGAATTGTACAAACCAGGGCTTGAGCTCTCCTTGCTGAGCTTCCTACAGATCAACATCAGAAAAGGTTCATTATCAACGAATGTCTTCAGATTGGTGACACATGCTACAATTGCCTGAGCTCAATATCACTGACACTTCGAGATGCCCAGTGAGGGCTGGTCGAGTTGCAACGCTCATGCTTGCTTCTCAAGGTGATATTGGATTATCATCGAATGGTGGAATGCCAATCGACTTTGCATTCAGTTCATCCTGCCAGTGTTCAGATCCATCGAATGGGTGCATTTGTCTGGAACAATGTGGATGCTCAGTTTCTTTTTCACTTTGGCTTTCCAGTTTGGTTTCTTCGACCTTGGATGGAATTTGACCGCCAGGTGATTGAAAATGTTGTGGTTCTCCAGCAGCCATCACCACATGTGGTGGTCGAGCATGCTGTTCCCGCATATCGACCTTTGATAATGAGTCAAGCAGGCTCTGATGCCAAGTTTGCAGCGATCCTCATGGACTCAATAAACTCTTTTAAGTGTGCCAATCCCTTTGAAAATCTCCATCTCCCAGGCAAATATGATTCCTCATTCAACCTCTCCCAAAATCAAATCCTCTCACCGATGACATCCCCTCCAAGTACCAGCCTACATCCTTCAGTACCATTTCCATCCTCATCCTCAAACCCATCTGTTTATGCCAGCCGCTCTCAGAAATCACAGTGCTCTCATCCTCGAAAACCAACTACTCAATGTAAGTTGCTTAACTCTTTTAATGGAAAATCAGGGCTTAGTTAGCTACACGACAGCTCCCAAAGTTCATCGCGATCCTTATGCGGACTTGCCAACCAAGAATACATTGGTCGCTCCAGCGATATCTGCTTGGTCGGACATCAACAAGACCATCCGTCAAGGAGGCATGCAAAAGTAAAAACGACTGCTCATTATGCCAGATCCAGGGTTATTTATGGGTCATGAAGACAAATCTCGTCAAACAGCAGCTTTTCAAATGTGGGTCCACTTCAGAACGGCTTGGATTGAATGGGTAATGAGCGCCGGTGCTAGCCCGCAAAGTGTGGATACATGGCGTAAGGTACTCGCGTACGCTTACATCCAACCTCTTGAGGAAGGCCAATGTGTTACACCCAAGATTCAAGTCGCAGAAGATGCTAAGAAATTAGTTGAAGAAACTATTCATTCTTACAATAGTACCATGTCTTTCAAACCTCCTCCTTGCAAAGGTGACTTTGACAGCAGACAGATCATTCGTGAACTGTCCATGGTAAACTTTCAGTTGGAGCTGCTCTACATGGACTGCATTCTGGACACAACATGGCCTCAGCCAAGTCCGGGCCTGTCGACTGCAGATTTAGATATGCAGACAGCAAGTCATAGACGTCAATGACTGGCTCTGATGGATTCAATCTTTCTCTATACTCAGCTAAATCGCAATGCAAACCTGGATCTTGGGATTGCAGCAAATGAGTGGGCCGAACGATATGCTGTGCTGAAGAACTTTCACAATCTCATGGATAGCTGGCCAGGCCCGAAGCCTGATTATTGGCATTGAGGAGCTGAAAGGGACTTGACCCCATATGTTGCTACAGACAGAGCGCAGTGGGAAAGATTGTTAGCAGAATATTATGTTCAAAGTGTCTATGGGGTACTTAGGTGTCTGTCAACTTTGCTCTTAAACTAGCTTGTATTTTGGATTTTATGAATAATGATAGTATTGCTGATTAGTCTATAATACAATTTGATAGCTAACTACAGTATTGTGATATAGCTGAAAACAATAGATAGCGGATTGAAGCCGATGCGCTCAGTCAAAGTGTTGTATAGTATTCCTTAAGTAATTGTTCTGTAAGGTTGCACATGTAACAGTCTTCTCTTTCAACTCCCTCTATCACTTCGTCACTTTCCATCTTCCTCATAAATCATATGCACACTACGTCGCTCAATAGTTCACTCTGTGCGTCTATCTCAGGATAGAATGCTTTTGCAACTTAGGTTGCTGAACTGGGGAACAATCTCATTTGTCATGGTCCAACTCAAATGATTGACAACCAAGCTGGGCCCTTGGGTTGTTGTTCAGGTTATGTGGCTACCAATACAAAGAGGTGAGTGGCTCAGTGTTTTTCAAATAAAAAACCTCTTACTATTCTTTCTACTCTTTTCAGAAATGCCCTGCTCCTACTTCATTACTCAGATACTACCTTGTTATGTCTCAAGACAACGCTCAGAATGCCATTCCCCAAAACATCATTGAGCCTGAGATACCACATTCCCCTCCTCCGTCATATCATTCCCCGGCAAACTCCCCAGCTCGGCGTCCAAGTCGCAGTCATCGAGCTCCCGCTCCTGCAGGAAATGAAACCAAACATAATGTTTCAGACAATATTTGTGACATTATTAAATGTGTATACATTCCGCAGTACGAGAAAGCTGTACTCGAACACAACTCTCTGTTTGGGGGTACCGATAATGAGAAGGAATTGCAATGTTGGTGCAAGCGAACAGCTGGGGAGATTGTTAGGCTGGTCAAGACAAAAGTTGACCCATTTGCAGAGGTCACGGTTGGTGTATTCAGTACTGCCAAGGATTTTGAGGTGAGCACTTGTGTGATTGTTCTATGGCCCAAAGATTGAAGTCTCCAGAAGGTCATCAAGCGCCAGTTTATGAATTACAGGCATAATGTCATGAAGATGAACCCTCACAAGTATGCGAAGGCTGAAGGCATGCAAAAGAATGTCACAATGTTATCCAAAGATGCGCAGAAGATGGTAGATGAGATTTTGACCCTGCAATCTCCCTCGACAGGTCAAAACCTGTTTAAAGTGCAAAACCTGGAGAGTTCGGATGGCCACGGGTGGAAGGAACTGTGGAATAAACTCACCGACAAGGAGAAGAATGAGTGGAATGAGAAGGCTAAGGATGTTGATGTTGATGCGTAAGTTTTGCTAGTGTCTGTTTCCAGAGGTGCAACAGACTCACTGCTCATGACTAGTAACCAACGTGTTTTTGCACAGGCGCTACGCCAGTTTATCACCTCCCTTGCACAGTCAGGACGTGTCAGAGCATTCAAAGGCCTTTTCATTTTTGCAACCCGAGATAGTGAGGGAGATTTGACCACTCAACAGTATGTTTGCAATTTCATCTTCATATGGTATGTGAACTGACATGTACTCTCAATAGCGTCTGCCATGGAACAAGTGCCAGAGATTTCTCTTGCACTTGGCTCGCTGGTCTTGATCCTGACCAGACATATCCTCATTTTATTGAGAAGTTCATTGGACCTTTTGAGCAATGGGCCGACAAGTCACTTCCCTTCAATGGCTATCTCAACTCCTTCACTCAGGACGAGGACGGGTTTCCCAAGTTTCCTGCAGTTGATCTGGTTCACACCAGTGGAGAAGTCTTTCGTGAGCTGATTTCTGGTTTTTTTGAGCTAACCTGGGGTGCATTCTTGGTTCATGGCGACTGTTGAATACTGCTAACATATGTCTGCAGCTCAGCAATTCAAAGGAGAGTCACTTCCATGGGAAGAACTCACACAAACACCTGGCAACTTCTACGATACTGACCATCACCCATTTCCTGTGGCAATCAAACATCCTTCAAAAATGGTCAATCTAGAGCCTGCGTTGATGGCTCAGGCTCTGAAGGAGATGAAGACGCCTTTCCGATTCCGACAACTTGAATGAGACAATGCAGAGGCAGATGTAGCAGGCAATGCAGTAGCTATCGCTGGGGTTGACCCTCAGCCAGCTGTGAACTCAGCAGCTTCAGCCACTGAGACTGCTTTGGCATTGGCCATTCCGACTAATGCCGCTGCCACTCAAATGATCATGTCAACCAACAGCTCTGCAGAGTCAGTTTTATCACTGTCCTCTCGACCAGAGGGAGTAGCAACCACTTTAACTGTTGAAACTCCCATTTTGGTTTCTGTGTCAGCCACTTCCGCTGACCCTGTTGTCCCTCTTAGCACACCCTTAGGCAGTGGAACTCTGGCTGTGGGCTCATCCTCATTTCCTCAATCTATCACAACAGCAGCTACTCCTGCTTCAGCATCACCCACTCCGACTATGGCAACTGGTTCAAGCAACAAAGCTCCACAGTCGGTTTCATTTTCGCCCTCTCGACCTATGGCAGTTGTGACTGCTACTGCAGTTGCCCTGGCTCCCATGATATCCTTAGCCGATGGAGATGTTACTGCGGCTACTGTGGAAGAGGGACATAATGAGAAATGTAAAGTGAGCAAGGAAGTAGCAGGGGCGCCCTCGAAGAAAAAGTGAGTTCTTATGCAGACTCAAGTCATTCCCCAGTCTGATCTGCTGAACAGAGCGAAACGTGTGCCGAACGGTCAGGGACCCCCTGCTCCAGGACGCCGCAGTGCTCAGGAAAGGCACCAAGTTAATCATGATGGTCAACTGCAGATGCTGACAGAGAGAGGCGTTACCAACTCAGGGGCAAAACCTGGCTGGGAGTATGTCGTGGTACCGGTTTCCCCCCCCCAAACTTCGTCTACCGATGTAAGATATTTAATATATATAATTTGTACATTCAATCCCTGATCGAACTTGAATATGTTCAAACTGTTTGAACCGAGGTGCGTAATTTCGCCTCTTCTCAGTTCTTAAACAGGTTCAAACTGTTTGAACCCTTGTGTCGCATCTAAACTTACTCGAGTTTACACCTTCTCTCTTTAACACAGTTTAAACTGTTTGAACTGCTCTTTGTTCTCACACCTATTTGTCAAACCTCAATGATGTTAAACCTGTTTGAACAGTTTAAACGGTTTGAACAGATGGTACAGTCACCTTTTTTTCGTTGATACAAAGCATTCCTTTGGCTATTAATCTGTATTAGACTTAATGGTAGTATGTAGATCATATTTTGGGTCTACATGTGTGTACAGGGTGTCGTTTGAACCGTTGAACCAAATATGGCCTTTTTTATTGTTTGTTCAAACGAACGTCATGGTATTTTATGGCAGCAGCGGTTGAGGAGAGGAGAGTCTACGCGGTACGGACTTCGGAGAACTTGGCTGTCTTTAGACAACGTACAGCACATGATGATCGGCTTGGCAATAAGTATCATATGACTTTGTAGAGCTCCTTATCTTCTATAGATACTAAGATAGACTAGCGTTGCTGCTGATCGGATTTTGCTGGTAGTAGCTTGACACCTGGGGAATGGACGAGAACTTTCAGAGGGGTATAAGACTTTCTGCCCAAGAAGCTTGTTTTCTCTAACTCATTGTTTACTCGCCCTTGTGCTGAAGCATATGGTAGCGAGTAGGCTATCTGTAAACAATTCGAACAATTCTGAGTGAATATATACCGAGCTGATTTATGGCTCAACACAGTGGTAAAGAGCCGCTTCTAGCTTATGCGTAAGTTAACTATATATTTGTACCACTTCAAGAGCAGTATTCCTCAGCCATGAAAACAACTTCTATATAGGAGCCAGAATCGACCACCTGCCTCCTTCTCTCATACAAAGAGTGGATATTCTTGCTGAAAAACCAAGCACAGTCGATACACAGTGGAGGGGGGATCGAGGTTGATTACACAAATGCCTCATACTAGGCGTCATCAATATTCTCAGCTTGCAGCTATTCAAGTAGTGACCTATTGTTTTCTTTGCAAACTGTGTTGCTGTTTCCATATAATAGGCATGTATTGAACTGTCTCATTCAGAATGAACCTGGTACTCTCTCTTGTGTTGTTGAGGAACACCCATGCCGTCAGTTGTTCAGCCGCTCTGCATTACTATATTCGGCCGTTTCATCTTTACTTCCGTCGACTCATACTTATTTCCCTATATATACTTACTCTGTAGTATCTAGTATTCAATTGATCTTGCCTCCTTTCCCTTCGAGATCCCTGTTCGTTCTACAGCATGTATATCTGGCATTCTTGCTGACAGAGGTTTTATCATTGACTCACTGGACATGTGTTCTACCAAAATTCATGGCCTCAGTCGAGGTGGACTTCCGAAGGGGCACAGAATTGCACAATAACTGTACTTCAGAACACCCATTGTGTTACGGATGACAACTCTGAGCCACTTAACAGAAATTTTTAGACAAGTGCGGAAAACCTGTTCTCAAGATATGTGTTTGTCTCATTGTGTTTTGGATGAAAGGTGAAGTGGGAGCTGTCAAAAGACAACAGTCAGGAGCCTGGAGGGTGATGAATGGAAGATAAGGACTGACTCATAGCTGAGATCAGGATATGGCAAGTGATGACGGAGGATGATGGTGAGTTCGGAAATATTATTTTGTAAGCAGGAAGAATATATGTCGTTCTGCGTGTGGTTCTTGTTTACTTAGAAGTTAAGCAGTCTCTTAAATGTATTCATTTATGTTGCCGAATGCTCTTCAATTGTGAGAAAGTACATGTGTATTAATACAAGTTCGGTTCTAGCTTCGACACAATCGCAAATATTTTACCGAGCTCTGCCTTTCGAATACACCCAGCCACCAATAGCAAGGGGTCCTCGCTTAGAACTTGTGAACCTAAATATCCAGACCAAATACTTAGTGAAATGTATTATACAAAGAATCGATGAAACCGAACCTGATTCTCGGTGTAGCCAAGTTCTTTCAATGCGCCCTGGAGTTCTCCCTGACTCGAGTACCCTTTGTACCGGTTACCTCCTCTCGGTCCAGCAATAGATTCGAGCATAGCAGGAGGACCTGGTAGTATCCGCCGTTTGATCAACATTAGAAAAGCAACAAGGACCACAATGCTTACCAGAAACATAGACCTTAGCGCGGATACCAAGCGTGATGCTGTCAACTGGTGGGGGAGCGTATTTTTTGATCAATGCAGCGTCAATTCTACCGGTCTCGCCTAAAGGAGATAGAATCATCATTGCCCTCTAATAATAATGAATTCTATATGCCAACACACCAGTCCATCCTGCAGGAGGCTTAGAGAGAACATGGACGCATTCAAAGTCTGCAGGATGTTCTTTTTCAAATCTAGCTATTTCATCTTTCATAATGATGTCGTTCTCCGTGGTGTTTCCGTTGAGCAGGAGGAACTTGGTTTCGTTGTACGGATCTGAGAAAGCGTACTGAAGGATTTGGATAAGAGGGGTACTAAAAATATAGTTATTACCTCATAATCAAAAGAAGCAATGAAGGACGGAAGGGACATACATTCCTACTCCGCCAGCGATCAAAGTCACAGCGTCATATGCATCATCTGTATACTCGCATGTCAGTTTCGGGAAGGCTGAGTAGAGAAATTACATTCTGTTGTAGTTGAGCATCGAAGGGACAGCTTGAAGATACCCCATGATTCCGAGTGGCTCCCCGATCTATTGAAAAGAGGTCGTAGTCGGTTCCTAAGAGAGAGGACAGATAAGTACTATTGCCGTACCTTCAGATCATGAATGTAATTAGACATCTTGCCAGCTGGATACTCAGGGTGATCTCTGGGCGCTGGCTGTTTCTTGACAACGATAGACAGGATACCTGGAGTACCCCGCTCAGTGATGGGTGTGTACGCGCGGAATACAGGAAGGCACCCGTCAGCAGTCTTTAGGGGAATGTTTTCATCACTGTAGTGGTGTTCTTCGACCGGCGGAGGACCATCCTCCCACAGTGGCTTACTCTTGTGTGAAACAACAACGCAAGTGGATGAGACAGGAGGGTCTGATATCACTTCCGAGTCTTCAAATGCAAAATCAAACCTAATGAGAAGAGATTGGCGAAAGCAACGAGGAAAGCAGTCTGAACGAGACGCGCCTCGCGGTATCATTATTATACGGGACGATATTGCTGAGTATGAACCAGGTGAAGGTACCAGGTGGATTCATACCCTTGTGGGGCTCGATAGGTTTTCCTTTTTCCAGAGCTTCTTTGTGTCTGGCGTGGGCTTGGCGGAGAAGATGGACTAGAAAAAGAAGAGATGATTCATAAATGACCAACTGAAAGCAGAGGGGCACTCACAAGCATCGGTATAATCATGATGGACATGAGGGATGTCCTCATGCTTGCCCGGGTCGCCCGATCGTGGTCGGGCCACACAGACAGTTTCCTGGAAAGGTATCGTCTCAAGGGAGAAGCGGGTATGAAGTTAGGAAAGCTCACGGCGGCATCATCACTCTCCTCGAGTCCCAAAGATACAGCGATCGCATCGTACTGTTCCTGTGTAGTATGAGACTGCCCAGTACAGACTATTATGGTAGTCAATGATGGTTAGTTAGAGAAGAAGAGAAAGAGGTCACATTGTTCAACCTGGTCCTCGGTGAGGCCGGTATCCGCAGCTATGGCTTTGTAGTCCTTGCCTGTGACGGATCTATCAACCGATGATTACTTGATTACTGCTGGGATACGGGACTTACCAGTGTTTTCCATGGCCCTTGAGATGGCATTGCACGCGACGGGGTTGGTAGTAGTCATTGTGAATTGTCGATACTGGCTGTTCGATTGCGGTTTTTATAATAAAACACAGATTTATTAGAAAGTCTTAGTATGACTGTCTATCTTGATTGAAGGAATCAAGAAAGAGATCTCGGGTCGGCACTACTGGCTTTCTGAATTGTAAGAACGACAGCCCATGAGTATAACTGGGTTTCGAAGGTCAAGAATCAGCTGGGTAAGCGAATATCAGACACACAGAATCCGAATAATCCCTTACAAGGCGTAGTGTGTCCCATAATCTTAAGCGAATCGATACCAATGGCAGGTTATTGTCACTGCCAATCGAGAAGGTGTCACGGGCTTGAATTACCGACAATATGGTGACAGATAAGGAAGCGCGGTTTACGGTTGCAGAATTCAACCCCTCAATTCCTCCTGTCTTCATTGAATTATTCCTTCCTGTCGTCAGTCATTCATCCTGTCTTCCACCGTGCACTTCTCTTCGGTCCCTGAGATCTCTGCAAATGACTACAACCCATGCGTTACTTCTGCATGTTTCAAACTGTCAAGTAAAACTCACCTTGCTGGCTTAAAAAAACTCATATTCTCAATCGGCATACGATATCGAATTATCTTGAGATCAGGGATGGAGCTCGATAGGGATACCCTTGAATATGCGAACACGAAACAGAGGCTCTAAGCTCTAGATCTCCATCAGCTTTATGTTGCCAAAAGAGCTTCAATCTGATTATCAGGGGAACGAACGTGTTCGTAAGAAGAGCAGAGCAGAAGGCGATGCAGGGATGATTGGTGCCTCGAGGAAGGTGACGTGTCGACGTCAGCTTTTAGAGGCATTGAACATGTCCCTTTGTATGTAAAGTTTCTGGACCCAATACCTAATCAATCGAAGGCTGGCAGGCAAAGTTGAGGCAAAGTATATAGAAATTATAAGGGTCGCGGTATAAACGGCCCCCCAAACCAAGAAAAACTCGCGCTATTTTCGGCTGAACACCTTTGCAACAGGCTCAAAGGTCTTGAACCATGTAATAGGTCTCTTCCTTCGACTGAGAGCATTCGACTTCTTTTGCTATCTGTCGTATCCATCAATCGATCTATATCCACAAAGAAACCTCAGATGTGGTGCAAAGATCTACCGAAGATTCCTGTCGCGTCGCTTCATGCTCAACTTGGTCATTATCCGATTAAAAACCCCATAATCTCATTCCAATTCCCACTTCCTTACCCAGCTCAACAGCTTTCTAAATAATATTCATGAAAGGATTATCACATATCACAAAAAATACAACCTTCGTCAGTGAGTCTCGGCTATGCACCAGCAAACGGTCATGAACGATAAACTGATGTACATTGACGAAAGTTGCGGGTGCGTCGGGCGACCTCGCCAAGAAGTTGGTAGGTCATTGGATTAAACCTTGCTCAAAGTATCTTTGTTATCGACTAATCGTATTTGACCTTGGATTGCAGCTCTTCCCAGCCCTCTTCACCCTCTTTCGCCGCGGCTATCTTCCTCAGCCCACATACATCGTTGGATACGCTCGCTCCAAGATCGACCATGATACTTTCATCGCGCAGGTCACGGCCAATATCAAGGATCCGGGCAACGACCCAGACTTTGTCGCGCAGCTTGATGGCTACAAATCTATCCTATCGTATCAAGCTGGGAGCTACGACGATGGGACCAAGTACGACGAGCTAGACAAATATCTGCAGAGCCTCGAAGCCAACTTCCCAGGGGAAGAACGTAACCGTATTTTCTACCTCGCCCTTCCATCCGCTGTGTTCGTGGAGGTTGCGAAAAACTTCAGGGAACATGTATACTCTAAGTCCGGCTCCAACCGTCTTGTAGTGGAAAAGCCCATCGGAAATGATCTCGACTCGGCGCAACAGATGGTGCATGATATTGCCAAGTTCTGGATGGAGGATGAGACATTCCGAATTGACCATTACTTGGGCAAAGAGATCGTGAAGAACATTCTTGTCCTTCGCTGGGCTAATGGCTTCACAAGTGGTTTTTGGGATAGTGACCGTATCAGTAACGTTCAGATTACTCTTAATGAGTCGTTTGGTACTGAAGGCCGCGGGGGATACTTTGACTCTGCTGGAATAATTCGGGATGTGATTCAGAACCGTGCGTTTCGAGCACTTCTTTCTTTTTTGAGAGCTTACGAGGTGACTCTGGTAAGACCTTGCCCAGATTTTCTCTATATTAGCTATGGAACGTCCCGCCACTCTATCGCCTAAAAATGTTATCGATGAAAAGGGGGGTAATCGCGTCCGTTTCTCCGATAGTTGTGGTCTTACAATTTCCATAGGTAGAATTACTGCGCGCAGTTCCTCCAATACTGCGCAACGACGTTTTGTTGGGCTAATATATAGGCTACACCGACGATGATGGGGTTCCAAAAGACTCTACAACAGCCACTTACGCGGCAAGCGTCCTCTGGGTCAACAACAAGCGATGGGAAGGCGTCCCATTCATCTTAAAGGCTGGAAAAGGTGAAGTTGCTTTACGTTTATGCTTTATATCCTTATCACTGATTATCTCGTATACCTATCTATTCACCATGCCCCCAATATACAGCTCTGAATGAAAGTATCGTTGAGATCCGTATACAGTTCAAGGACGCTCCCAAAGGGTTGTATGATGATGACATTTCTCGCAGCGAGCTGATCATGCGTCTTCAACCCGGTGAAGCCATCTTCCTCAAGTTGAATATCAAGACTCCTGGATTCGAGTCGGGCGTGGTGTCTACAGAAATGAAACTCAACTACAAGGAAACTTTTCCAAGTGCATTCATCCCCGCCGCATACGAGGTACTCGTGCGCGATGTACTCAATGGTGATCATTCGACATTTGTACGTGATGACGAACTGGTTGCGGCATGGAAGGTGAGTTTGGATTCCGTTTGATAATGCACATGAAATTCATAAATCAGATTTTCACGCCTATATTGCACTGGACCGATGGGAAGGATGGTGAACCAAAACCTGTCCCAACCAAGTATAAATACGGGTCGCGTGGACCTAATGGACTTGATGACTTTTTGGCGAAGTATGGGTACAAGGCGTAAACCGTAAAACAGTAGATTCCGACGACAACCCGTTCTACACAGCGAGTAGTGGTGCGATTGAAAAAAAATGATCTCAGTATGTAGTTAGCTTTAACCTGCGCAGTTACATCGCTTTCCTGAGTTGATTGTGAATAACTTGTTCTTTCCCGTGTTTGAGACTTGGCAGATTGCAACTTCACTAAAACTCGTCTTTGGCTTACATTACAGTGCTGCCACGGTTTGGTTCGGTCCGAGAACCTGCCTTTTTCGCCGAATCTCAAATCTGAGCCTCAGGTTTGGGGTCAATTCAGAGGTGCACCAGGTTCGAACCAGGTTCAACTACTAATGGCACAATTTGTATATAATTACTACTGTAAGCAGATTTGAAATAGTTTGTAGTTTTTCTTTCTACATACTATCACTTGGACATGCTCAATTGATTGCCATTTGTATGCCCTGCTGTCACCAGTGAGGTCCTGTGCGGGAGCCAGAGAAGAGAGAGCTAAGAGGCAACAAGCCCAACACTGGCATTAATAGACTAAGGAGCAAAGGCTACGGAGGGCCGTACATGACTACATACATACTATTCTTGGCCCAGAAGTGCAAGTAAAAACGGCTGTTGCTGACACCCCTTATGATACAGTTACAGTGTCGATCCCTAATTCCACCCAGTGGAATAGCCTACTAAAAAAACAAAAATTCAATAAGCCCAATGAATTTTTATTATTTGCTACTGAGCAGAATTCTTCAACTGACAGTCGGCTCAGGCATTCAGTTGGCTACCGTCAGCCGCAGAGTCGGCCAATATGTCAATTTTTAAAAATTGGCCTAGGTTTTCTTGATGAGCTATCTCAACTGTCCTCATATAATATTCCTGCTACTGTAGTAGTAGTCAGCAACCCTCAGTAGGCATTCATGTGCACTTAAGTGTATTACTGTTGAACAGGCATTTTCTTGTAGGTATTTCTGTTAGATCAGGTTCCAGCATTGTGTAGTAGTACATGTTACAGTTATGTGGGCACGTGGTGTCCTGTGGCTCTGTATCGACGGAAACAAGGTTGCAGCTGTAGGTATTTGGGTGAGTATCTTTGTGTTTGCATTTCATTACTTATCTATTTCATTTTTTTCTACATTTTTTTACCCTTTTGTTGTCTTTCATAACACTAGTAGAATTTTCCCCAACCCTCAGAACTTCTACATTGTTCTGAGGATACAGGTCTTTGTATACTTTCATTTCTATTCTATATTTATCATTACCTACAGTTTTGTGTACTTAGGAAAATAGGTAATAGAGAACTTATCTGTCCATTCTGAGGTTTCATGTACTTAGGAAAATAGTCAGCAGAATTGATATCAATTGAACTACAACTGGCATTGTTGAATGGTACTAAAGTCCTTAAACTTGGCTGGGCATGAGCCCCAAATGTGTAGGGTAGAAAGAAAATAAAATCAAACAAGTCACAAGTGTTGAAAACTCTGAACCAGGACTGCAAAATTGTGCAACCTGCTGTAAAAAGCTGAAAACAGTGACACCTGGGCGTGAACTATTGTCTTACAGTGTAGTACTGACTTCCCTTCTGAGAGATCTAAATGTATATCCTAAGAAGTGCTCTACTATAACTTAGTTATTGGAGCCATCAACTCTGAGTTTCCCTATTATATTTTATTAGATTTCATTGGACCACCTCTGTTATCAGAAACATAGAGGAAAAGTGTAGCACTGTGGTCCAATAAAGTTTATTGACTTTATCAGAGACTAAAAGAATCTCGCCTCATCATTGCAGATAAATTTTATTGAACTTTACTGACCAGTGACTAGCTCAGCTTAACTTCCATAGACCAGGATCAAACACACTGTTGGCATGAATTCTTACTCTTAAATTCATTGCCCTAGTCATAATGGGATTCTAGAACCCTGAATTTACTACCTCATGGTCGAGATTTGGACATCATAGAGTTGAATAGCATAGGTACTTAGCATTTTTTGATGCAGAATACATAAGTATGATTGCTGAGCTTGATGCATGTGTGAAGGCAGATGCTGGCACCTAAGTTTTGGAATTTAGCTCTCAAAAAGGCGGGAGCTGTACCCTAGACTGCCAGGAAAGAGACCAGTCGCAGTGCAAGAGCAGGCACATTGATATACTAGGCTGCACAAGTTTGGGATACCAGAATAGCAGGAGTTGTTGATTAAGGTATCTCGGTGATTTTTATTTTCACTATTTTGGCTATCACCCAAAACTGGATCTAAGGTTGAGTCCAGGTTTGGGCAGCTTTGAGCATTGAGCTCCGGCATCACTATGGACCTAATCCAGCAGGAACTGGCAGATAAGCAAGGAAATTAATAATTACATTCAGGAGACATGCAGTGACTTGGGTCCCATCAAGGGACATTGATGGTCAGCCTCAGACATGAGCGAGGCCTTCCAGCTTTCCATACTAAAGAGGGTTTATCAAGAACTGCACTTAGGATGTAGAATTTTGAGGTCTTTCGCTGTTCCATGGCTGTTGTACTGGGACCATTCAAACAGGCTGATTGCCCAGCAAGCACAGGAATAGAAGTGACAGGAGGTGATGGTGCAGTGAGGAGAGTTTATTCTCTGATCACTACCTATGTTGCAGACTACCCTGAACAATGCCTTGTATCATGCACCAAGTATGGACCCTGTCCAAAGTGCTAAAGAAAGGCCAATGAATTGGAGCTTTGGTGATCCCTGGACTCAGAGGTGGACATATCAAAATTATTCAGATTGCCCATGCTTCAGTATAAAATAAAGGTGGAAGTAGTGCATATGCACATGGAGGATGATGTTGCACTTGCAGGTGGAAGATATAATACTTTTTAGGTTGGGTTCCCTCTTGTTTATTGCATCAATGCATTGCACCTGACATCCTTCATCTGAACTTAAATGCAGCCTGCAGTAGGCTCAGCCTAGCTTACAGTCAGAGACACAGTATTGTTTACAATGTGCTTGTTATGGCAAGGAATTAGTTTGTTAATTATTTGTTGCTTTTGCAAGTGGTCAATAATAAAGATGTGCTAATTGCAAGCATTCCAACTTCCAAAAGCCTAGGTCCCCAGACTAAGCAATATGAAGGCCTACATTGATTAGGACTAGCAAAGCTAACCCTAACATAATGCTGCAGGTCTGAACAGCTAAACATTGCAGGGCCACTGTGGGTTAGGGGTAGGGATTAGGGGGTTAGGGATTAGGTTTGGCAATATCTTTGGAGTCTGAGAACTTGCTGGCACTAATTAAGCCAAAATTCATACTATGTAGGGTGAAATGATTGAAGAATACTATAAACTTGCAATGAGCATCTTGGTGTAGTGGTTATGTGTACCACCTATTCATGCTGGTCAGCTGTCAAACTTTGGTCAGCTGTTAGGTTTTTAGTTCAATTCAGCATGTGGGCAATCAATTTTCTTTGAGGCATTTAATTTACCATTTGTAATAGCAAGTGAATTATTATAACTACAACTTGATATAGTAACAAATTGTTAACAATGTACTTCTTTGCTATAGTAAGGAAATAATTACAATATATTTGTCCTGAGCTTGTTCATTAACTTCTGGAAAGCAGTGTTCAAATACAATTCTCCAATGATGTTGCATCTGAATGCAGGAAATCCTCATTGGCATTGTACCTGCATTCAGATACAGCTCCAGGCTGGCTGCATCAAAATATGACAGATTCATGTAGTGTAGCTGCCTCAGTAGCACTGAGATATACATACCCTGGGTCATATGACCCCAGCTGTCTTTATTCCAACCCCCTATGTTGATTGTCCAATATATTGGTTCATATTGACATTCAGTGGACTTCAGCTCACTATAGCTGCCATCTGGCCCTCTCTACTACTCTAACCTTGCAAATCCCCCAGCTGTTCTGGCTACTGCCTACCTAGTAGTAGGTGTTACATGTAGACTGAATCTGATAGATGCATTCAAATGCAGTTTACCAGGAGGCTGTATTAAAATACTGATTCACAAGGCTGCATCAAAACCCCAGTATTCTAATGCTGTGAGGGTATAGATCTATTAATGCTTCTGCTATATCCTTTTCCCAGTGACAAGAAAAAATCTATTTCATCGAAACCTCATATTCCCTGTAATGGTGGGCACTCTTATCAAAAATTTCATAAGTAATGCTAATCAAAAAGATTCCATCTGGTGTTATAGTGACCTGTAGTTGTCATTGCAGTGATAGGGTTCATGGCTTCAACCAAAATGGTCATTGACAACAGACTGTTGTATTTTTCCTTTAGGTGTGGGCCTGAGTAAGCATCTACTGTCCAAATATATGCATGCATGCTGACTATCACTCCCCTTCAGTGTTCACTGTAGAGGTGTAAATGGCAAATGAAGATGTTCCAAAGAAAGAGCTTTTGAGATATGTGTGAGACTAGCAACCAGATTGAATTTACTCTCAATTTTACCAACACTCAAGTACATATACACCTGAAGTATTGATTAACTTCTTGAACTTACACTAAATCAGTGATTTGTAGTTAAGGGTGCAAGGGGTGCATTGTCAAAGGTTCTCAATACCAGGACAATTCAGTCAACCTGATTGATCCTTTTGTCTGTTGAAACTTCAACTATTTGAAGAAGTAATGATCTGTATTTTTCAAACGTTCTACAATGAGGAACTATTCATCAACTTTTCAATGTCTCAACCAAAATATATGTTCAAAGGTTTAGGGCTTAAGATAGCTTTATCAGAAATGCAGGAGCAACTCAACTGCTAATCATGGCAGGTATACAACCACATTCTGGGCAAGAAAATAATCAGACACTTCACACAGAGGCTGTTACAGTCCAAATGTTACTTGAGTGAACAGTAGACTGATGACTGTACTTATACTACTCAAAAATAATATCTACTCTCTTTCAAATTCTAGTTTCTCTTATAGGTAAGCATTTCAGTGTTTGTCCCCAAATCATTACCCAAAGGTTTCTAATAATTCTTAATAGTCTCTTCAGTTTTAAGTCTAACAACTCAAGTCAGATTGGTTTAGTTCTGTGCAGATGGATTGAGCAATAACCCACTTTTGCTTCATTCATGGTGTCTATCTAATTGTGTCTCTTTCTATGGAGGAAGTATCCTTCAATCTAATATTCTAGCTCAATATCCATAAGTGGCTACTCAATGCCATCTGTTAGATTTTAGGTTGTGTGCATGTAAGAGATAAAAGTAGTTTATTGCACTTGTCGAGGCTTTGGGTGTTTGCCTAGCAAACACATGCCCTATTGCCTCTTCGTACATGGCTTATATACTATACTGTAAGTAATCTAGAGTGTTCTACAATAATCTGTAAGTGTCTTGGGAAGAATGTTATACCTATTTGTTCTCGAAGTTTCTCACCCAATCTCCAGCTGATGAGTTGCTTCACCAAAAATCTCAACACCATCGAATGGTGTCCCTTAGATCAAAAGGATCTATAACCTTATTTCATTCTGAGATTTGGTATCTCTAGTTGGCTCATCTTTAATTAGGTTCCATGAGGCCATAGCCATCTCTTTCTCAGCATCAGAGCAATTTGGGTTATCAGTCCAGGCTGCTGGTCACTTATAATAGTCTCTAGTAATGGTAACCCTTTTGGTTGAAAGATTTGTATGTGATTCCAATAATACACCTACTTTTATACGAGACTGTCACTATAATTAGGTGGGTCTGCTAGCATGGGTGAATACTAGAGCAATGTCTCTCAAGCATTCTGTATTGAATGGTAATGGTATACCTTTCATAAAATGGGTGCCTTTTTTCTTGAGTAGCTCCATTTCCATTAAAAGTTACCACTGCCAAGTGTAATCATAGAATTCAGCTGTCAGATCATAATTACTGCAGCCATTGTGTGTAAAGCAAAGGTGAAATTGTCAATGTTCATCAATTACATGCATGGGTGATATTCAAAGTTGATCATGGTTCTGTCATAACTCCATCCATCACCAAAACTGCCTGACCAATATACAGGGTGGATATACAGTACCTGGCCATCCAGGACATATCCTGGTTAAGGTGCTGACCATATACCTCACTTGTTCAGGGGTAGATCATCTACTGTCAGCCTTAATCATTCCTCATCATTCTGATATGGTGTGATCACAGATGGTGAGGTTTATCGTGGCTGAAAGCATTGCTCACAAATGATAATGTAAACCCAAGGTAATTTGGAATATATAATAGGAATTTTGAGGGAATTTATATTGGATTACACAATTGAGTTTGTAGTACAAGCAAGTATCAATAGAGGCTAATGCAATACATTAGTCTAGGTTATGGTCTGAGCAAATTGCAAGAGCAGGAGCGAGCAGTAAGAGCCAGAGTCAAACCATATGAATCTAGGAGCACCTCAGATGTCTATTCAGCAGGTCCACCAAATCATCTTCTGGTGAAAGCCATGGTGAGGGCAAGATCTTGTGGCCAGTGTAGAAGTAGAAAATGAACAAGTAGAATGGATTTTAGGAGCAGGGTCTTGGTCATCTCCAGAATTGTCTCCATCTTGATGTGCAGTCAGTGGAGAGGGAGTATGATGCTTACAAGATGATGACTTGGTGGATGATAATGAGGAATGCCATTGTCATTTGCAGAATCATATTCTTCCTGATCTGCAGCCAACAGAGAGGGAGCATGTCACCTACAGAAGGATGAGCAAGAACTTAGTGGACAATGAGGAACAGAATCTTAGTCACCTTTGGCATTGTTACCATCTGGATCTGTGGTTGACAATGAGGAGCGTAATGGCTACAGGAGGGTGGTTGAGGACTTGGCAGGTGACTTAGACTTGATTGGCTGTGCAAGGATTGGCAGTGGCAGAGAATGGAGTGTGAGGAGGATTGGTATCTTAGTGGTTTTTATTTTAAGTGGCAGTTTGGGCAGGAGGGTCTTGGTTGTTGGAATCAACATATTCAGCCATATGTTGCTGCATGAGTGTGAGATTGGATTTGGAAATGGGCTCATTGTCACTGTCAACATTGTCATCAGGGAAGATCTTGCTGAAGAAAATTAAGTAACAAACAAGAAGAAAAAAAAAACAAGCACACTTGCACTGATTGGGTCTTGAAGGTCTTTCCCTCCAGGTTGGCGGAGCCTTTTGCAAAGGAGGGATAGCAAAATGAAGCTAAAGATATGTTAATACAGGTCCATATGACAATATAAGAGTAACTTGAACATTTTGAGCTGAGACTTCTCAAATGCTGTGAGTCTTCCAAGTTGCTACCTTTGGTTGGTTCCAGTTTCAGTATGAGCACTAAACTTGGGCTCATTGTGAGACCCTTAAAAGCCCACAAAAGCAAAGTTAGAGAGGATGACAGGAATGCTTAAACATACAGCAAAGGGCCTTGAGGACTGTTTGGAGCATTGGATTCAGCTTCTATTCAGTCTGATCAAAAAGGAAAGGTCACATTTAGGTTGTATAATGTTGAACAGCATTGCAGGAATCAATACCCTCCATGGACTGACTGGAGACTGCCATTTTAGATTCAGAGGAAGGCAAAATCTTCAATGGTCTTTCTGTAACCTTGCAATGTCTTTTCAGTGAAGGCTGGAATGTAGGGCAAGGACTAAACCACTGGGAGATGAGATAATTGAGAGAAAAGGTGAGATGGTAGTGGTGCAAAATGAAGAGTTGTGATGCCTTTGAATCTACATGTAACATCAACAAAAGTCATGTGCTTTAACTTCTCACACTGCATGCATGTAATGATATTGCATTAGCCCCAACCCAATACTTCCTTTTTTCTATGACAGACCAGTACTTTTTGCACTATTCTTATTAGCACTTAGGGAAGGCAATCCTCTGTGCAGGCTTATTCACTTGACAATGCATGTACAATTTGCAATAAAAAAATTGCAATTTTCAAGCTGTAGTAATCTAAGTCATATACCAAACATTCATCAGGAAAAATGCCCTATTGCCCAGAGAGCCAGGGCCAGCCTAGAGACACCCCCCCCAATCCTAGGAAACCTCAGGAATCCTGTGAAGCCTGAGTGCAGCCTGAGCTGACCTCAGTGGCCCCAGGGATCCCAGGCTGCCCCAGGGATTCTCAGGATACCTGAGGTTACTTAGGATTGGGGGGGTGTCCCTAGGCTGGCCCTGGCTCTCTGGGAAAAAGGTACTTTTCCTGATGTTTCCTCATACAGTGTTCTAGTATTAGTAAGCAAGATTGACTTATGTATCTTATGCAAGTAATTTTTCCCAAAATTTTGTACAAAAGAAAGATCATAATCAATCCCTGTCTTCATTATGGCCTATTACTCAATGGTGAAGTGACATTTATATGGTAGCCTATAATCTCTTGAAGGCCAAGCTGCATCTTCATAGTGGCCTATGATTCCCCCATGGCCAACCTCATATCATCCTGACAGCCTGTGATACCCTAATGATCAACCTCATATCATAATGACAGCCAATGATTGACTCTTATATTCATGACAAGCAGTAATATATTGTCCTCATGATGATATTGAATGATATGCAAGGTATCTACCCCAAACATGATAATGAGGCTTTATATACCCCCATCTGAATTCTCCCAGTCAACATCTCACTCCTTGAATTTAACTGAAGGTCCTAGCAGAAGACATTCTCCTTCCAAAATGCAGACTCAGCACTGAGCAGCATGGCCCACAACAGGTACATATGAATATTAAGCTTAGCTTTTCATCAGTACTCATAAAATCACAAAGATCACTTGGAATAACCCTCTCATGCCTGCTGACTTTGCTCAAATGTTCATGGTTGTGTACAAACCATTCTGGTATGTGAATTGCACAGACATTAATATGATTTCTACCAAATGAATGAATTTTATAGCTTTGCTATATCAGATTGATCAGGAAGTCCTTACAGTGCAGCAGTCCCACAATAGTACAGAATATTTAAATACAGATTTTCTCCTATATTAACAAATTATTCAGGCCTGACATTTGACCTTGATTATGGACCTTCTCTTGGTCTTGCTTGAACTCCTTATATGAATCCTGTGCATCATCCTGATCTTGGCTGTATGGATGTTCAATGTCCTGAATGCCATGCATTTCATTTTCAAAATGAACAGGCATTGGATGGCCATTTTAGGACTTGCTGTGATGGAGGACAAGTTCAACTCCCTTTACTCTCTAACCCTCCTTGCTTACTGTCTGGACTACTGTTGCATTTTGAGCACTTTGTAAGGGGTAGAACAGTGGGACAAATCACATCAGGAAAAGTACCTTAAGCCCAGGCAAATACAAGAAACCTGAGGATGCCCAGGAAAATGCCCAAATTCTAGGACCCCTCAGACACTCTCAGGTACTTCAAGTTGCTTAGCTTGCTTAGGCTTCCTAGGTTTTGGGCCAATTCCTAGGCTCCCTGGAAGATGTTTGAAAATAATGTGAAAGTCCCTGAGGGCTCCCTGGGGCTCCCTGAGGATCCCAGAAGCAGAAATATTCTAAATGCTACAAATTATACAAAATTAGATTGCAAATATATAGTTATGCATTATTCTTGTGTAAATGCACAACCAGAACATTTTTTTGGTGAGAATTATGCAGAGGTTTTCACTTTTTTTATGAATCACATGATGAGCTCACTGTGAACTGTCTACAATCAAAAAAATTTTCCCATGGTCCAAACATGCACAATATTATTATAACTTATTGTATATATACTATGTACGTATGTATAGGCTTTGTACTACACAAATATACTGTGGTCAAGTATGCTAAGTCAATACAGAGCTTATATTAGCATAATAAACTGTACTTAAAGTATAATAACTGACTAGCAATAAACCATTACTGTTGTGACACTGGTACTTATATCATTTTCTCACCCCTATTTTTCACTTTCTTCACACTCTTGTTCACATGATCACATTTATGACACACCATCATTCCATTCTGATATTCTGATACTTCTTTGACACTTCACACTTCCATCTTCCTTCCACATGATTCCACTGCCCCCCTTCTATTTGCTTTATCATCCTCTTGCTTCTTGCTGAGACAATTCCTAATCCTTACTATTATGATTCCTAATCCCTTTCTCACACTGTCACCCTTTCATTGTTCTTTCATGTACAACCACATGTATCTTCACTTTCTTCTTCTCACGCTGTCACTTTTATTGTTCTTTCCTTTCTATTCTCCAACTCATATAAATAGGACTGTAGATAGCCCCTAGTTCCCCATCTTGACTTCTTGGTCTTTGGGGACTAGGTATGTGTCTGTATCTTCACTCATACTCAATATTGACTTGGTCTTTGGGGACTAGCTTGATATCCTTTGATCATTGTGATTGGCCCTTTGAGCTATCACCGTTGTTGAGATCCCTTATTCTTTTATATTGTGCTTGAGCTTGCATCACTGCCCATGCTTGACACTTACTCTGTGCTAGTGCCTGTGCTTCATATCTGTGCTGCCGCCTTGTCTCTTGTCTCCGTGACATTAGGTTGAGATCTTATACTCGTACCATCAGCTCTCTCACTGATCCTATGAGGAGTGGACATTGGACTTACCCAATCCTCCACTGCTAGTTGCCATCACATCTTACAGAGCCACCTTTGACTGCTCTGTGCTCTACCATCAGGAAAAAGTTCCATATGCCCAGGCTAGCAGTGGCCAGTCTCAGAGAGTCCAGGTAAGCCTAGGCCACCCAGGCTGCCTGGGCTGCACAGGTCAGCTGGAGTGGTCAGGAGACACCCCCCAATTCCTGAGGATCCTGAAGATGCCTGAGGTTTCTATAAAGATCTCTCAGAGTGCCTGAGGCTTCCCTGATGATCCCTGGGAAGCCCTGAGGCTTCAAAGAATAAATTTAAAATAATATTATATTTTACTCTATTCTTCTACCACTCTATCTTACACTCCATCTACTAGCTCTGTATTAACCCTCTAAGCTATAGTATTGCACTATATTGTATGTAATGATAGTTTCTCACCTACTATTCCATACCTACACTTTATAGCACAGTTTATTATATTATTGTATTAAGCTAACATACTCAAGCACAGTATATCAGTATAGTACAGACCCTATACATCTGTATATAGTATAAGTACAATGGTTTATAATGATAGTAAACATATTCTGACTATGGGAAAATTTTTTTGATTGTAGACAGTTCACGGTGAGCACATCATGTGATTTGTTTTAAAAGCGAAATTCTGTGAATATTTCCAGCTATATAAATGTTCCTTTTGTGTATTCACACAAGATTAATACTTCACTATGTGTTTGTAATATAATTTTATATTATTTGTATGATTTATAATATTTCTGCTCCAGGGATCCCCAGGGATCCCCAGGGACCCCCAGAGAGCCCTCAAAGACACTTCAGAGATACTTCAGAAATCTCTCAGAGAGCTTGAAGGTCTCTAGGATTTTGGCCATAGCCTAGGCTGCCCAGGCTACCCAGGCTACCCAAAGCTCCCAGAGGTGCCTAGGCTAAAACCAAAATCCTAGAGAGCCCTCAAAGACACTTCAGAAATCTCTCAGGGAGCTTAAAGGTCTTTAGGAATTTAGCCATAGCCTAGGCTACCCAGGCTACCCAAAGCTCCCAGGGGTGCCTAGGCTAACCTGGGCCAAGGGTAGTTTTCCTGATGACTATGCATTTGACACCCAAAGCAACTGTGATGTACACCAAATCATACCATCCAACCAAGCCGAACCAGGATATTGGGCTGACTGTGACAAGAACCCATGCCCTAACCACTACCTACTCAGCATATCGATACCAGAAAATGTTTCTGAAAATGGAAGATTCATATGCATCCCTGTGATCACTCCATCTGCATCCTGAGCTGCATCCCAAGTACCATCTAGAGTACCATCCAGGGTAGGACAAATTTCAAACCCTACTAGTGCCAGAGCATCCCCTGCATACATACCTGCCACTCTTCCATCTGTTGAATAAGAACCTGCTCACAAATCTGAAACTGAAGCTGAAGCTGAATCTGATCATATTGAAGCAGATTCCCCTGAAACTGAAATGTCCAACATAACTCTTGCCAATCTCACTAAAGCCATAAAGGATCTGGCTGACAGCCAGGACTCCCTCAAAAACATTGTTGCTGACATGGCTTGCCATTCTAACTCCAATAAAGGAGTCAGCAAACCTCAGAACTATGATGGGAAATGCAGCAATGATGCCTGATGCTTCTTAGCTGCCTTTGAACTATGGGCTCAAGGGATTCCTGCATTAGCACCTGGCAATGTCAACACTATTATGGCTGCCATATCCTTCCTCAAAGGAGACACCGCCATTTGGGCTAACCCCCATTGCAGAAAACATCACTCAGGTCAACAACTGGACCCAGGGAGTCACCCTCACCTATGCTGACTGGAATGCATTCAAAGTGGCATTCAAGGCTCACTTTGAAACTGCAGACACTGTAGCAGATGCCAAGGAAAGTTTGAAACACCTATGGCAAGGAAGGAACACTGTTGCCCACTATGCCGCCACCTTTAAACAGCATGCCTCTCACACTGGCTATTCCGATGAGGACCTCTGAGACTGTTTCTATGAACACCTTGCAGATTGAATCAAAGATGCTCTGGTAGCATCCCAAGCCAACACCAATTTGCTGAAGGACCTTATTGATGAAGCCATCTGCATCAACAACTGACAGGTCTCCCGTGCCAGGGAAAAAGGGAAGTTCATTGTAAATACCCCCACTACCACTGCTTTCAACCCAGCTCCATTTGCTGCCCCTACCAGAGACCCCAATGCCATGGATGTTGATGCAACCACCACACATTGCACTGCTGAAGAGTATCGCAGCTTCATGGCTGGGAAGTGCTATGGTTGTGGATCCAGAGCTCATTGCAAGGCCAATGGACACCATGAGCAAGATGTCTGCAATCACTGTGAACTCACTGGACATTTGGCTAACATCTGTCGTCGTAAGTTCATGGGTATTAAAGGACAAGGAACTTTCTGCACTGCTGCAGCCACCTCCATTACCCCAGAACTGTCCACTTCTACCATTGCTGCTGCCACCTCTGTGCCTCCTCCTCCTACTTCTGATTTTGCCCAAATTCTCCAACAATTAAATGCCAATCAACAAGCACTAGCCACTCAAATTGCTGAACTCCGCCAGAATTTTTAAAGTGGGAACCTGCCACAGCTGCCACCTGGTTCCCCCAATTGTACTCTAAATTGTCTCCTTCTATTTATGCCTCTACAATTTTGTGTACTTTTGGCTCTATGCAATCTAGTGATTTTTCCCACTTCCGCATACTGATTAAGTTGCAAAGCAGGTTCAAGAGTACAAATAGTGCAGCAATGATAGATTCTGGAGCAACAGGATTGTTCCTCCATCAGCGATTCATACAGTGACATCAAATCTTCACCAAACCTCTCTCCCACCCCATAACCCTCTATAATATTGATGGCACCCCCAATTTGGCTGGACAAATTACCCACTCGGCACGACTCTATTCCACTGTCAATAAAAATCACCTGCAGCTCCTAGAGTATCTAATCACTAACTTAGGATCAGAAGACATCATTCTAGGGCTCCCATGGCTCAGGAAGGTCAATCCCAATATTGACTGGAAGGAAGGACGCTTAGCCATCCTGGAGTCTCAGAAAATTCCACAAAAGGTTGTCATTGAAGAGGTGCCGGAACCAAAAGAGAGTAATATTGGTGGAACCACAAGTCAGCTGTTAGAACCAAATTCCCCTGAGCACATCCCGTTACCCCTGCCTACCCCAGATGAGGAGATCCAGGTGTACAAAGAGGAGGGTACACCATTATACCGGTTCAATGGGAATAGGAAACAACGGAGGGCCTTGCTTCAAGCTGGGATTATAGGACATGCAACAGAAGAACTATGGTGCACAGCTGGATATACATATTCCCAACAATTGGCAGAAGCGGTGCATAAAGATAAGCCTCACAAAACTTTTGAAGAAATGGTTCCATTACCACATTGAACACATGATAATGTTATGCCCTACGCTATTTTTTCTGCTCTTTCCAACCAGTACACCCACCACACAACTCGATAATAAGTTCTACCATTCAATCCAGACTCCCCAAATCCGACACGCATTTCTCGAGACGAACTAACCAGTTAACCATTCCAATTCTTATTCACAAGACCACATGTCCTCCCACAGAGTATAAAAGCCTTGTACCTACATCTCTCATGATAATGCTGTTATTACCTGAACTATCTTGATCTGTGTTGTTTCTATTCTCTTGTTCACTAGTCTATAATATTATTCTGCTTAACACTGAGTCGAGCAAACCCCATTGACACCGAGTCACTGGCATATCCACTTCTCACTTGTTGAACTGATCGACAAGACTATTTGACTGCTGTAGCCTTTCGAATATTCTGTCTCATAGGGTAAATGGACACTGAGTCACAAACCTCCCGAGTCAACCCTCATTAATACCATCTTAACGAGTTCTTTCAATATACTATTTCTAGTTGCACCAAGCTACTAGATTTATTATTCGACACTCGAGGATCATTCCTCCACATCCAATACCAAAACCGTACAGGACTCATTCACCTGTCATACGTAGCGACTCCCCATTGCGTATTCTGTCTTGGCTGTGGTATAATAGAATACTTTCTATTCATTGAACCTGCTACAAGCTTCTAACAACAAAGGTAGTAAAGGTCCTAACAAAATAACAGCATTGTCTCCATCACTGAGATGTCTGGGGAACCTGTGAAATGTTTTGTAAGTGAACAAGAAAGACAGTGTCAAGAACAAGAATGCCAAAGAGCAGCGAGAGCTACAAGGTTCCAGAGAAGAGAGGAGCAACGTGGAGCTTCTACACTGGATGACCACTCAGTTTCATCAGCACCTGCGAAAGGTGCCATATCCTCAAGAACGGGGGAAATTTTGGAACATAATGATAGAAACCCATTTGACCTGGAAAATCCTGTCGAACACAGGTCTCCTCATGTTCCAGGACACCTGGTCTTGACACCATATGTTTTGAGTTGCTCCCAGCGAGGTCAGCCATATCATATGGCAGCAAGAGCTGACTTGAGGCTAGCCATGAGGCCAACACAAAGTGCCCCAATAACACCCGAGAAAGGAAGGGAACAAGAAACAATTCATTTATCAGAATTAACTTGTTCCCTGGAAGATCCTCGAGGCTGAGTGTGGGAGTCAGCTCGACACGCCCCTTCCACATGCCAACTCATCCTGAGAACGAGGATTATTATGAAGATATTGGCATATCTCCAATGACACAATATACATCTATAGGAGCGAGACACAAGGTCATCTCCCCATTAGAACATATCAGATGTCCACTTCCTCTCACACCAAGAGAAGAAGAATCTAAATTTGCATTGCAACAATCAGAACAAGAGACGAGTCAGGGGTTATACCCATTGGGTCCACTATCATTAAGGGGCCCACAGTCTCCGTTCAATTTAAAACAGTCTACTCCAATAGTAGAAAGCGACGTGATACAGGCTCAGGGATTGTTGAGTCCAATCCCCGATATAAGTAGAAGAACTGTCTCGTCGCTGGAGCAAAGCAGTCCATTACCTGCTCCTCCAATGACAGAAGAATTCGTGAAGGAGACACAGAGTTGGAACCACAAGAGTTTCCTAATGTCTCCTCCCTACCTGAATGTTTGTGTTGTACTGTCGACAGAATTAACACATCAATTGGTTGATCTACTTCAAATCAATCAATGCACACGTTTCAAATTAATAAAGGCAATGCGACACTATATTCAAATTATTAATGGTCGAGACCCAGAAATGAAGGACAATTTCTGGGTACTAGCTGCCTATTTTCAGAAACATTTAATGCAACGACCTTCCCAGCTACCTAATGGAATAAATAATGAAATATTCCAGTCAAAAGAAGTATATGAAGGAGCCCTATGGCTATCACAGCTGATTATGGATCCCGAATGAATGGAAATGGTGAACGAGGCCACCATGAGGTGTCTCGAGTCAATATAAAAATCTCAAATCAATTTTCCACTCAATACAATAGTGGATAACAAAAAGAGGAGAACTCTAAACTCCCCTACATTATCATTACTAGATAAAGTGGAACAAGGACAGTCCGCAAGAGCAGATGACCTTATTGGGGGTTACAGTTATATCAGTCAATTTTGGGACCAGCAGAAAACAGCTTAGGTGGCAAAGGAGTATTGTAGATCTATGGGAAATACTACTACTCCAAGTTATGAGGATCTGGAAGAGTCAAGACAACTTCCACCCACCGATCTGGACCGCAGGCTGCTAATAGTACCCGAAGAAAGGGGTGAACACCAGGTGAGGACAGCCGATGGGGTTTGGGAACTCAAACCCTCCTCAGGAAAGTCTCGAAAGGAGGAGAATGAATTCTTTTCAGAAAGAACTGCGAGACATTTGGCATTGCAAAATGCCAGCGACACGCTGATGAGTGCAATAAATCCTCGAGATGAGGATATTCACCTAGCGAAGCAGTACAAGGAGAGAATCCATGGAGATGTGGGAGGCTCATGGGTAATAAGAGCCCAGATGGAATCAGTGACAGATGAGCCAGAAGCTGCTGTGACCACAGGGGATCCTCATATAAGCCTCAAAACCCAAACCAAGCAGGAGATTTTCTCTCCCAGAGCAGAACATTTGCAAGCTGGAAGCTCAAAAGTATGTATTGGAGGTGAAATTCCTCTCGATGCAGCTCTACAATTGGAAAGATGGGCTGCCCGAGACAAGTATGCCATATTGATGACTTGTTTTGCTAATGAATCTCACCCTGTGGGTCAATATCCCAAACAAATGGTGACAGAACCTGATTTGGGACACTCATTATGGCTGAATCATTTGGGATTCAGGACTGACGGTCTGACATATCATAGAAGAGAAACACCCAAAGCTTTCCATGAGAATAATTGGTTGGGAGGACTGGGTTGGAATGCAAGGGGTTTGGTGAATTCCCCAAATACCACCAGACCGGGAATTCCTTTCTCATCTCGATATTCAGATCCTGGAAACACGACCCAAGTCGGTGAACAGCAAAACCAATGGGAGACATTGGGACCAGGTCAGGTAAAATGGTGGAATATGGCATATGCCCCACCCTCAGGGGAAAGGAACAAATTTGAGAATGAAGGATTTAACTTCATGAGAAGTCGAGATGACTGGAATCTCTCATTTTCTGAAGACCAGCTTCACCCTTCAGCTCTCGAGACTCATCACCCAATGCCCCCACTAGAGAAAAAGGAATTCACCCCCCTACAAAATGTAAAGGGTAGAGGGAAAGTAGTTAATCCTTTCACTAGGGAATTGAGTCGCCAGACTTCCGAGCCACCAAGAATCACAGAAGTCCCCCCTCAACAGCCTGCAGTTCAGCAAACAGTGCATGTCCCACCACCGGTAGTGGTGGAAACTGGTCCACAGGCTGCAGGATTCACTCCACCTGTATTTACAGCTGCTCCTAGGCAATACATCCATCTGACTGGCAGAAATGTCAACTCAATACCTGCAATTCCACAGAGAACACCTGGACGAGTAACGAATGATTATCACCCTATTGTCTTGACACATCAGGATCCTGCAAGAGTTCCAGCTGAACCATATTGGAGACTGGGGATTCAAGAGTATAGACCCTACGTAGCTGAGCCAACGTATGACTACTCAAATTGTGCCAGTACCTACAGAGGGTACAGAGTAGCAGGAGCTCCAGGAGGACCCCCGGGAGGACCTCTGTATGGAGGAGTCATGCAGACGGGAGGAATTAGTGATGGAAATTCAGAAAGAGAAAGAGATAGTAGAAATGGCAGTTTTAGAGAGGGACCAGGAGGACCAGGTAGCCCAGGAGGACTACCTGACAATCCTGACGATTGGGGTTCAAATCACGATGCATATTGGCACCCGGCAAATGGATGGGTAGCTGTACAAGGCCCCAGAGGCAAGAGAGGAGAACTGGGTCCTGCAGGATGAGATGCGAGTCAGATTCCAGAATTCGATCAGCGAAAAGATTGATTAAATAAGGAAGTGAAACTCGATGTCAAAAAATCTGACCCTTTCGATGGTTCTGATAGGTCGAAATGGGAACCTTTCCTCTCACAAGTTCATCGCACTTTCATGGCCAAACCTACTATCTACGAGAATGACTCAGATAAAATTGGTTTTGCTGTCTCGTATCTGACAGGGGCAGCAGCTACTCACTACAATAATTTGCTGAAACAGGAAGAGGCTGGGATTCCCGTCCCTGCTCTCTGTACTTGGATTGACTTTGTCGCAGAATTCATATTGTATTTTGGATTATTCAATCCTGCATGAGACGCACAGGTGAAACTGGCCTGGATCAAGCAGATGGACAACAAATTGTTTGCAACATTTATTATACGAATCCAGGAGTATGCATTCAAGACAGGATACAATGACACAGCATTAGTAGCAATGCTCCGAGGGGCAGTAACAAGGAGTCTCAACATTACAGTAGTGGCTCAAACTCATCCCCCTCAGAATTATCCACAATGGGTACAGTGATTCCAGGAGTTGGACAATTCAATTTGTGCAACCAATGCAGCTCATTCTTGTGGAGGAAATTCTGGTTTTGGGACATATAATCCTATGGCCCCATCGAATCCTCAAAACTCTAACCTGCGACAAGGATCCAATAATAATAACCCCCAGCAAGCAGGGGGTCAACAAGGTAGGAATCAAGGTAATTGGAACAATTGACAAAGGGGAGCTGCAGCTTGGGATAGTAATGTAAATTCAGACAATATTAGTGGTACGGTATATGGACAATCTGAAGACTTTGTGAGCGCCTCAAGTCAGAATGGAAATAGCAGAGAAGGCTTAGAAAATCAGGGAGGAAACAATGGAGTCTCAAAAAACCCAGGAGATAAAGAATTCCTACAGGCGATTTGAGCTGCCAGGACCCCTGAGCAAGTTGAAGAGTTCTGTCGATGTCATAAACTGGGACTCTGCTATAATTGTGGTGGATCAGATCATATTGGTAAAGATTGCAAGAATAGGGAGAATTGGGACCCTCCAAAAAATGGAACTTCGAGTATAAACAATCAACAAAGTGACCAGTTGAGGGCTGCAACCTTTACTCTAGAAGGGGACCTGCCTAACGACGAGATTTGGAATGTTGAGATAGAAAATGACTCAGGAAAAGCGGAGGGGATTCCAGAGACACACTGAGAGCAGCCTGGAATCCAAAAAACCCTGCTCAAGCGGTCTGTCGTGGGGCAGTAATAGAAAAAACATCCCCAGCTTGTCTCTCATCTCACTCTAACAACTCATTTCTCATCTTGACATGTTTCCCCTTCTCCGATTCCGAAAATCTAAGCTATAATACTCTTATTGATTTGGGCGCAACTTGTTCTTTTATTGATAAAAACCTTGCAGAAAAATTCCCAAAAATATCTCTGATTTAGATACTCCAATTCCACTTGAATTATTTGATGGACAGCCAACTTCGGCAGGGGATATAACAAAAATTTTTAAAGATACTATCAGCTTCGCTGACAGTTCAATTCAAACAGTTGAATTCCTAATAACCCAACTACACCCAACGGCTCCTATCGTGTTAGGTTTACCATGGCTCAAAGAATTCAATCCTGAAATAAATTGGAAGGATTTAACTTTGACATTCCAAGGAAGAGAACAGATTTCAGCTTCACTAGTTGATTCGTTCACTGGTACATGGAACTTGAATACTAGCGAGAAGCAGGATACATCAATCCCTGACTCGCAACATGAATCAGCCTATAATGAACAAGAAAATGTGGATGTAGACTCATCAGTTTTGGAATTCAATGAATGGTTGCTTTATATGAATTGGGCTAATGATTACGACAAGGATCTCAAAAAATGGAAAAATAAATACAATATAGGGGAAAATGGAAATGGTTACTCTGAGAAAGCATTGAAAGCTTGGGCAGAAAGGAGTGACAAAAGAAGTTCAAAACTGCCAGCATACAAGCAGAAATGGAGGTGGATAAATAAACGAGTTGGAAAATTGCATCAGGATTCTATTCCACAAGGCCTGTTGACAAGGGTATTAAATATCTCAAAAACCTCTGCACTCCAGCAATGGAGAAAATGTACAAAATGAGGGATGAAGATAGGAAAACCTGAAAAGGTTGAAAGGAGAATGGGTCCAAACCTCCCAGGCAAGGCAGTAAGTCTCATCAGTGCAGCTGCAATGGACACTATAATATGAGATGGGATGCCTGCCTATTTCCTCCATATCACCACAGTCTTGAATCAAGTGAATAATGATGATATCACTAATACGGAAAAATCTGCAACTCACAAGTCGATTCGAGGAAATAGGGAAGCTACAGAAAAACTTCTGACAGAAGCAGAGACTGGAGAATCTCAAAAAGACAAAGAAGAAATACTCAAACATGTTCCTGAGAAGTATTGAGACTTCTTGGACGTGTTCTCCCCAGGAGAGGCGAAGGTCTTACCTCCACACTGTCCATACAATTTAAAAATCGAGACAGAAGGGGACTCAGCCCCTCCCTTTGGGAAACTCTATAACATGTTGGAAACAGAACTAAAAGCCCTAAAGGATTATATCAATGATATGCTAGGGAAAGGGTTTATTAGAGCCTCCAACTTGCCTGCTGGGGCTCCAGTTCTATTCTATTCATAAAAAAGAAGGATGGAAGCCTAAGGCTTTGTGTTGACTATCAGGCCTTAAATTGAATCACAAGAAAGAATAGGTATCCCTTACCCCTTATAGGCCCACTTGTTGACCAACTACGAAGGGCAAAATATTTTACGAAACTCAATTTGAGAGCAGGATATAACAATGTCTGAATAGCGGAAGGCCATGAGTGGAAAACAGTGTTTCGTATGCGATACAGATCCTACGAAATGTTGGTCATGCCTTTTGGGTTAACAAATGCCCCTTCGGCTTTCCAATTTTTTATGAACAACATTTTCCATGATTTACTGGATGTATGCATGGTTATTTACTTGGACAACATTCTCATTTATTCAGATGACAAAAAAACCCATGAGGAACAAGTCCGAAAGGTATTACAAAGGCTACAAGACAACCACCTACATGCAAAACCAGAAAAATGCAGTTTCGATACAGACACAGTTGAATATTTGGGGGTAATAATAAATCCCAAAGGGGTATCGATGGATCAGTCCAAAGTCAAAGCCATAACATCTTGGCCAGTTCCATGGAATATAAAAGAACTGCAGTCATTCTTGGGTTTTGCAAATTTCTATCGCAGATTTATTGACAATTACAGCGGCATAATGAAAGCCCTAATGTCACTACTGCAAAAGGATGCCATTTGGCATTGGGATGAGTCATGTCAAAGGTGTTTCAATTTATTAAAAAATGCCTTTACACATGCCCCAGTGCTACAACATTTCAACCCAGAACTTCTGATTATTCTGGAATGTGATGCATCAGATTGGGCAATAGCAGGAATATTGTCTCAACTGGATCTGAAAACTGGAGAAATACATCCGATTGCTTTTCATACTCAATCCATGATACCAGTGGAAATAAATTACAATATTTACGACAAAGAACTACTGGCTATCATGGAATGTTTTAAAGTTTGGAGAGCCTATTGTGACAGTTCGAGATTCCAAATCCAAGTTTATTCTGATCACAATAACCTGCAGTGGTTTACAACTACCAAACAGCTGTTGGCGAGACAGGCGAGGTGGTCAGAGGCATTATCAGGATTCAACTTCTGAATCAACTATAGACCAGGAACTTTGGGAGCAAAACCAGATGCTTTGATGAGACGAGCAGATGTATACCCAAAGAAAGGAATTGATAGGGACTCTGCTAGAGCAGGAAGAGAACAAATATTGATTCCTCTGGAATGACTCAATGCAGCATTGCTTTTGAATGAGGATTTGTTATTAGAATGGATTCGAAAGGCAGAACAAGACAAATTCATGGGAGACACAATAAAGCAGATTTGAGAAGGAAAGAGTAAAAATGTGGTATTCAAAAATGGGTTACTTAAATGACAAGGTTGTATATATGTCCCTAACAACACAGACCTTTGATGAGATGTATTATCTGCCTATCACGATCACGCACTCAGAGGACATCTGGGCAAGAAGAAAACAAAAAAGATACTCAATCAATTGTTCTTATGGAAAGGAAGCAGCAAGGACATACATCACTACGTACAAAGCTGCCATACTTGTATAAGATCCAAGGCTAGAAGGACTCTCCGATATGGGAATCTAAAACCTCTACCCATTGGGCAAAGACCCTGGAGCTCAATTTCAATGGACCATATAGTACAACTCCTGAAAGCAGGAAAGGAACAATTTGACGCAATCCTAGTAGTAGTAGATTGGCTCACAAAACATGCCATCTATATTCCCTGCCACACAACAGACACTGCAAAGGATTTTGCAAGACTATTCCTCAAAAATGTATTCACAAAACATGGGCTACCAGTGGATATTGTCTTGGATCGGGGAAGCTTGTTCATCTCCCAGTTTTGGAAGGAATTGTGTAAGATACTTGGTATCAAGTCTTGTCTCTTGATGGCATATCACCCTCAAATGGATGGACAGACAGAGAGAACTAATCAAAGCCTCAAAGGATACTTAAGAATCTATACATCTTATGACCAAGATGACTGGGATGCCTTATTACCTATCGCAGAATTCATATACAACAACACTCCCCATTCAACTACAGGATTAACACCCTTCTTTGCTAATAAAGGATATCATCTAAAACTTTCGATTAACCTATCAAAGGTGAACAACTCAGAAGCAAACCAGTATGCTACCAAGTTAAAAGAAGTACACAAATATTTAAAACAACAAATATACAAAGCAAACAAGGCAGCAGTGAATCAGTTCAATCACCACCGTGCCAGAAATCCTGATTGGAAAAAGGGCGACCAAGTCTGGTTGGATATGGGTAACATCCAAACAAGAAGGCCTACTAAAAAATTGGATCACAAGTGGACAGGACCCTATACAATACTCAATAAAATAGGATCTCACGTGTATTGACTCAAGTTACCAGGGGACCTACAATGAATCCACAATGTATTCCATGTTGATAGACTAAAACCCCACCACCTGGATCCTTTCCAGCGAGTCATATTGCCTCCCCCACCAATCTACATCAAAGGGGAACCAGAATATGAGGTTGAATCGATAAAAGATAGTCGTCCAACAGGAGAAATGGACAGAGGAGTCCAATATTTAATCAAATGGAAAGGGTACAATGAGGAATCTTGGATTTCCTGGAAAGGTATGGTAGGAAGTATTGATTTGATTCGCGAGTGGGAGAAAGCACATCTGAGGAAACAAAAGTTACCTCTCGAGCTCCTCAAAGAACTCAAAAGCCTAGCCCTGCGAGACGAGGAAGAAAGGGAGTTGAGACAGGCAGCTGAAGCTGTCATTTAATTGGGAGAAATGACTCTCAAAATCAAAACCTCTACCTTAAAGGGGGGGTAAAAGCAATACTTCAAGTTTTTGTTTCCAATTTCTCGACACGTTTCTCTTTATTATTATCAAAAACCATAACAAATTCACAATTCTATTTCAGGGAAATAAAGCATACAGTGGGCATAGATTGGGATATACAGGTACAGAAGGCTGGAATGGAAGGACTAGTCAAAGGACGACTCGCTTAATTCATCATGTTTGGCTCAAATGTTGAAAGGGATTCCAAATACTTCCTCCAGTTCCTGGGCATATAAATCTTCAACACACTCGATCTCCATCTGCTCCTGTATATCCTGCAAGGACAGAGCCATATGGAGGCTGGGATCTGCCAATTCATCTTCATTCTTCTCAACCAATGAATAGGTCAAAGGATCCTCCCCGGTGCAAACAAAGTAGGCATTAGGGTGACCAGATGAAAAGATCACTACAGGAGATGTATTGCAAGTCTTGACAAGAGTACTGGGAAGGGAAGTGGTATCGAGAGAAGGAATGAAATTGGATAGGGAATCAGGAGTGGAGTCACTCTTTGTCTCAAAAGGAAAGGATTCAGATGAAGGACCACCCCATATGTCCATAGGGGCAACGGTGCTAGTAGTTACTGGTTCCAAGGGCAGATCTCCAATATTCAAGAGACAACGAAGCTCCTCGTAAATGCTGTGAAATCAAGATAATTCAACTCCACACCCCTGGGCCAAAGCTTCAGCAGCCAGTTGGAGGTTGTGGGACTCGACAAGAGAGTCTCGCAACTCCTTAATAACCTGATCTTGCTCCTTAATGGTCACTTCAGCAGTTTCATGAAGATATCTGGCTTCCTGGGCATCTCGCTAGGAAGGATCAGTGAGCCATGGAAACCCTACGATGAGTTGAAAAGACATACAGACAACTCGAGCATCTTATCAGCAAATTCCTGCGTAGTTTGACTCAAGAGTTCTCGCAACTTGTGGATCTCATTGGATTGACCCTCGACAACCCTCTGCAGTCCAGCAGCATCAGCGAGATGATCTAGGAATGAAGCAGAGTCAAAGGGAGAAGGGGAAGACATGACAAGGGAGGATCTCGAAATGAGGATAGGGAAAGAGTCTTGAAAAAGTGTCCTTTTATTGAGACAAGGATGCCCGATATGAACCTAATAAGGAACAAAATGTGCAGCCACATGCATACGCCTCATGGAAATTTTTGAATACTTCAATTCTCAGGAGATCTATTATTTCGAACCCGGGGCAATTTCTTATTCACACAAAGGAGGGGCCCAAAAAAGAAAAAGATTTAATTAAGGAAGGGAAGTACAAAAAATTCAGAATAGGGATCTATCGATATACAGGAAATCTACAAGCCGAAGGTCCTAGGAACTACTGGAAGAAGGCTTTGTAGGTGAGGCAGCAGCAAACTGCCCTCAGACTGACTCAAAAAGCTGTTGAAGTTGGGCAAGTTCTTCATCTCGCGACTTCGACTCCTCTGCTGTGACTTGATGGGCCTCCTCACTTGCAGCCAACTTCTTTTTCAACTCCTCTATCTCACTATCCCAAGATTCCATTGCTCCCCTTAACTGTTGAGCCTCTTACAAAAATTCCATTAAACCCTAAGTCAGTCGAACAAGAAGGGAGAAACTCACCGTTGACTGAGCGTCACCCTTGAAATGCCTCACAAAGGATTTCAGATGGGTCAGTTCCTCATCCTTTTCCTGCAACTGGCTGTCTCATGAGGACACTTGCTCCTTCAAATGGAGATTCTCAGTCTCCAAACCATCTGACTTCTGCAACAAAGTGTGATACTCCCGATAGACTCGGAGGAGCTCATCTTGCTGAGCATCAACAATACTGGCGGAGGACAAGTTGATCATTGAGAGGGACTCGACGAACTGGGTTAACCTGTAATTTGAGAATGGGGTGGGAGGTTCAGAAGAAGGATGATTCTATAAAGGGAATGTCGAAACAATTAGCGATACAATGAAAAACTGGAAATAAAGAAGTTACTCACCAGTTGCTCCTCGAGTTCATTAAAAACACCTTGAATCATCCCATCCGCTAATGCCCAGAGATCTTGCTCTATCATCTTCTTACCAAGACCAGACAATAATTCAGCAATCCATGTAACGACGTGTTCAATTGCAGTTTGAATCACTAAAAACGGAGTTAGTTAGGATGACCATAGGAGTAAAAACAACGTTCAAAGAAAAAAGAGAAAACTTACTCTCATCTCGAGATGGGATAGAACTGTCAGAAGGAACCGGTTTGACAACTTGAGGTTCAAAAAACCAAGTCTTTACACCAGAAACCTCACGATAAGACCACCTATTGTTGACTTTCCAAATGACTGTAGACTTCATTGGAGCGGAAGCAGGTGCTGCAGGAATGGGAGCAGATGTAGGAGGGACCTCCTCTGGGTAGTCCAAATCCATGGAATCCATGGTGTCAGGAGCCTCCATCTTGACGTTGACATTTACGGGGTCACAAACAACCTCCTTTCCTTTATGAGACAGAGCCAGAACAACTTGCTTGCGACTCGGCTCCCCTAAATGCACCCTCTCCTGCCGAAGGAGCTGACTCTTTCGAAAAGCATTCGAGGAGACAACTAGAATGATGATGAGTACTTATCCTATCACAGACTCATTGGACTTACCTGCTTTCCTTTTGCCCTCTTGAGCCCTCAGTTTCTCCGACGCCAATCCCAGCTCCTCCAGATGTTCGCGATAATAAGGGTAATCATGTAGCCCAGTTGTTAGGGCAGCCCATTCCTTGTCCCAAATGACAAAGTTCCTGCAACTCGACACAAAGCAATAGGCAACGACAAGGGGAAGCTTCGCAAGGACATGGAATTGTAGGAGTTGGAAGATGCTTTTGAATGAACAAAATTTCTTGCTTGTCAGGTAGTTCATCTTGCAAGTGGCACAGGAGAGGGAATTTGAATGAAGGGAGCAGGAGGATTGAAGATTATGCGAAGCACAATACTCGCAAGAGGGGTAGAGTGCAAATATCTTACACCACTCGTCATCAGGGACCTGTTCCAAAACCTCCAGACTTGAATTGGCGAGATATGTGTCATCATAGATGGATTGGACATTCGAAGGAAGGGAAGAAGGGGTACTGGCGGAAACCAGGACAGAGGGATACTCGAGGAGCAAACTACGTTCGAATGCCACATGTCGCATCTTCTTGGCTGCAGGAGGAACAGAAGGAAGGGAAGTGGAAAGAGGAATGGCTGACACTGGTTGGACAGCTTGGGGAAATTTGAAAATAATCCGAGGCCTTGAACCTCCCGAATTACTGGAAGAGGCAGCTGGTTGGTCAGGGAACGATTGCAAAGCAGACATAGTGGTTGAAGGAAGAGAGGAAAATGACTCAAAAACCCAGAGTGCCAGCTTTATAAGGCCTTTGGACTTAGAGTTTTCAATCAAAACTCGGCAGTCGGCACATCAAAACTTAATCTGATGGCGCGGCAGTCACAACACTGTGTCGCATCAAAAGCTACGCATCCTTTCGAGGGCTCAAGGACCTTGGAGGGGGTAATGTTATGCCCTACGCTATTTTTTCCGCTCTTTCCAACCAGTACACCCACCACACAACTCAATAATAAGTTCTACCATTCAATCCAGACTCCCCAAATCCAACACGCATTTCTCAAGATGAACTAACCAGTTAACCATTCCAATTCTTATTCACAAGACCACATGTCCTCCTGCAGAGTATAAAAGCCTCGTACCTACATCTCTCATGATAATGCTGTTATTACCTGAACTATCTTGATCTGTGTTGTTTCTGTTCTCTTGTTCACTAGTCTATAATATTATTCTGCTTAACACTGAGTCGAGCAAACCCCATTGACACCGAGTCACTGGCATATCCACTTCTCACTTGTCGAACCAATCAACAAGACTATTTGACTGCCGTAGCCTTTCGAATATTCCATCTCATAGGGTAAACAGACACTGAGTCATGAACCTCCCGAGTCAACCCTTGTTAATACCATCTTAATGAGTTCTTTCGATATACTATTTCTAGTTGCACCAAGCTACTAGATTTATTATTTGACACTCGAGGATCATTCCTCCACACCCAATACCAAAACTGTACAGGACTCATTCACCTGTCGTATGTAGCGACTCCCCATTGCATATTCTGTCTTGGCTGTGGTATAATAAAATACTTTCTATTCATTGAACCTGCTACAAGCTTCTAACAACAAAGGTAGTAAAGGTCCTAACAGCTAAAGTCTTTTCTGAAAAGGAATTGGAATGTTTACCAGAACACAAACCCTGGGACCATGCCATTGAGTTATGACCTGATGCTCCCAAAAATATGCACACCAAAATCTATCCAATGTCACCAAATGAACAGGAAGAGCTGGATCATTTTCTAGAAGAAAACCTACATAAAGGTTATATCTGTCCCTCTAAATCATCACTAGCCTCCCCAGTATTCTTTGTAAAGAAGAAAGATGGAAAGCTTCAGTTTGTCCAAGACTATTGTCGACTCAATGAATACACAGTAAAGAATTGTTATCCTCTCCCACTGGTAACTGACATCATTAACTGACTCCAGAAATCCAAAATTTTCACCAAATTTGATGTTCAATGGGGATATAATAATGTCCAGATTAAGAAGGATCATGAATGGAAAGCTGCATTTGCAACCAACAGAGGACTTTCAATTGAGCCCTTGGTCATGTACTTTGGTTTAACAAATTCTCCAGCTATGTTCCAAGCTCTTATGAACTTGATGTTTGCTGACTTAATTGCCACTGGAAAAGTTGCAGTGTACCTTGATGACATCCTTATCTTCACTGAGACCCTGGAAGAACATAGGACTTTGGTCCACGAAGTCCTAAAATGCCTTGCTCAGCATGACCTTTATTTACAGCCTGAAAAGTGCAAATTCAAATGGTCATCTATTGAATACTTAGGGTTAGTCATTGGAGAAGGATAAGTATGTATGGATCCAGTAAAGGTGGAAGCGGTCCGAAATTGGCCTAGCCCCACATGCCTTCATGATTTGTGCAGATTCTTAGGTTTTGCTAATTTCTACTGGAGATTCATTGAAGGATTTGCAAAGAAAGCCTGACCTCTTAATGACCTAACCTGGAAAGACACCAAATGGAATTGGGGAACAGAACAACAAGATGCATTTCAATCACTAAAAGAAGCTTTCATCTCCTCACCAATTCTTGCACTCTGGGACCCAAACTGCCCTACACGAATTGAAGTAGATGTATCAGGATTTGCAACTGGAGGTACACTTCAGCAACAACAAGAAGATGAACTGTGGCACCTGGTAGCATTCAGATCAGCCTCTATGGATCTGGCTGAGCGAAACTATGAAATCTATGATTGAGAAATGTTGGCTATCATAGAAGCATTGAAGGACTGGAGGAGCTTCCTGGAAGGATTACCAGAACCATTTGAAATCATAACTGATCATCAAAATTTAGAATTCTGGAGAAATGCACAGGACCTTAGTCGACAACAAGCGCAATGGGCTCTGTGGCTCTCTTGGTTTGATTTCAAACTTAAACATTGTGCAGGAAAATCTAATACACAGGCTGATGCTCTTTCCCGCATGCCCAATCTTCAGATAAACAACACCAAGGACAACCAAGAACAGACAGTATTATGTCCAGAACATTTCATCCAAGCCTCGACAATGGTCCTTTTCCAGAACCCACTACAAGACTGCATCTGGACTGCTAGCAAAAGGGAATCAGAGGTATTAGAAGGATTAAAGAAGCTCAAAGGGCCACAGAAGCTCACAGGAGGACTGGCAGAATGGAAAGAAGAAGAGGGTATTGTGTATTACCAAGGGAAAGCATATGTTCCACCTGACATGGAGTTGAGAAGAGCAGTAGTGGTGCAGAGTCATGATGCACCAACAGCTGGCCATCCTGGAAAACATCGGACACTAGAACTCATTAGCTGACATTTTTGGTGGCCAGCAATGCGCTCATTTGTGGACAAATATGTAGAAGGATGCAACACCTGTCAGCAGAAACAACTCAATCCCCATCACTTGTCTCCTCTCCAACCTCTTCCAATGCTTGCTGGGCCCTGGCAGGACATCAGAGTTGATCTGATTGGGGAACTTCCCATGACTCAAGATGGTCATAATGCTGTAATCACCTTCAGTGACCATTATACCAAAATGATCCACTGCTTCCCAACCACCACAGAAATCACAGCCGAGGGAGTGGCCAACTTCTACTATCGTGAAATTTTCTGTCTTCATGGCCTTCCAAGGAGATTTATCTCTGATCGAGGTCCCCAATTTGCTGCTGACATCATGCGCCAACTCCTAAAATGTTTAGGAGTTGAATCTGCCTTTACAACAGCTTACCACCCAGAAACCAATGGACAGACGGAACATGCCAATCAGGAAATTGAGTGCTATATCTGAATGTATGTCAGCTGCCAACAAGATGATTGGGATCACCTCCTGCCCACTGGTGAATTTGTCATTAATTCCCAAATCCACTTTGCACATGACCATTCCCCATTCAAAGTCCTCTATGGTTATACACCAGAATTCACCATCCCCATTGGAGGCTGGAAATCATACCCATCGATAGACCAATGCTTAGAAATGCTGCAACATGCTAGGGAAGATGCAGAGGCAGCACTACAGATGAGCAAACAGTGCATAGGAGATAGTGTGGATGGGATGATACAGGAGTTTCAAGTAGGACAGGCAGTATAGCTGTCAATCAACAACCTCAAAATACTATGAAAGAATGAGAAACTGGGAAGCTGATGCCTTGGACCATTTGAAATTGTCAAGAAGACAGGATTACACACATACTGCCTTGCCCTACCCACTTGGATGAAGATCCATGACAACATCCACATCAACTGACTCGCACCATGGAAGGGAAATGAAATCAATGGGACAAAGCCACTGCCACCAGAGCCTGAGATAGTAGAAGGAGAAGAGTTCTATGAAGTGGATCAGATTTTGGATAGTCAGTTGAGGGGATGTTGGAAAAAGTTACAGTTTTTGGTTAGGTGGAAAGGGTATGATGAAAGCCATGACAGCTGGGAAAACAAAGATAGTGTGGTAGGATCTAGTGACAAGGCAATATCTGATTTCTACAAAGCTCATCCAAATGCACCTCGAAAGATTTCAGCCACAATCTTTCACTCACTTCTGTGGCAACCATATGAAAACTTCACTGAAATTGTCTCTGGGACATTGACTGTAGGAGGGGGGTAATGTTGTGACACTGGTACTTATATCATTTTCTCACCCCTATTTTTCACTTTCTTCACACTCTTGTTCACATGATTGTGTTTATGACACACCATCATTCCATTCTGATATTCCAATACTTCTTTGACACTTCACTCTTCCATCTTCCTTCCACATGATTCCACTGCCCCCCTTTCTATTTGCTTTATCATCCTCTTGCTTCTCACTGAGACAATTCCTAATCTTTATTTCTCACACTGTCACCCTTTCATTGTTCTTTCATGTACAACCACATGTATCTTCACTTTCTTCTTCTCGCGCTGTCACTTTTATTGTTCTTTCCTTTCTATTCTCCAACTCATATAAATAGGACTGTAGATAGCCCCTAGTTCCCCATCTTGACCTCTTGGTCTTTGGGGACTAGGTATGTGTCTGTATCTTTGCTCACACTCAATATTGACTTGGTCTTTGGGGACTAGCTTGATATCCTTTGATCATTGTGATTGGCCCTTTGAGCTATCACCATTGTTGAGATCCCTTATTCTTTTATATTGTGCTTGAGCTCACATCACCACCTGTGCTTGACACTCGCTCTGTGCTAGTGCCTGTATTTCATATCTGTGCTGCTGCCTCATCTCTTGTTTCCGCAACAATTACAGCTATATAATAAAATACAATACTACAGTATAATAAAATACAATACTACAGTATATTAAAAGCAATACAAGAGTAGGATATATAGAGTAGAATAAATAGAAGAACAGATGAAAGTATATTTTATTATTTCACATTTATGTATTGAAGCCTCAGGACACCTGAAAGATCCCCAGGGAACTTCAGGGCAGCCTCAGGGATGCTCAGGGATCCCCAGGGACTCTCAGGCTTCACAGGATTTGGGGGGTGTCCCTTGGCATCCTGGGCAGCCTATGTAGCCCAGGACTCCTGAGAAGCCTTAAACTGCCTGAGGACAACCCATAACAACCCATATGTGCCTGGGCTATAGGGCCTTTTTCCTGATGCATATGAAATTAATTTTTTTGGAAGTGTCTGTTGGATGCCAGGACATCAAGGAATTTTCAAAATTTAACTACTATCAAAGGCTAAGTGCCTACAGATGCCTAAGAAAAAATTTACAAGAGCTCGATTGGACACTGGACAGGTTGGGACATTTCATTTGTAAGATCCCCTGCAGACACAGGACATATAAAGTACTTACAATGGGACAATATATGAAGGTAATGATGCTGCAGCAAATGAATTTTGAGCTAATATTACTCAATATAATACTGCTTTTGCCTTTACTTCACTCGGAGCTGATGAGTTAGATTATTCAATAAATTGCTATGGCTAAAAGAACTGGATATTTTGTATACATGGAAACTTATATCATTTGTCTGGAGCTCTCAAACCACCTCCCAGACAGTCACCCACTTATACTCAATTATATTTTTATGATCCTACAGTTGCCCTTCAACTTTGAATGAGTCATAATTCAGATCTCTCTCATGAAATTGCTTCAGAATATGTTATATTTTTTTAACCTGTACACTGATGTGGTGGGTGCAGTGAGATAGAAAACAAACACCAAAAACACCCAAGAACATGAAGTTCAAAGGGGCCTTTAGCAGTTGAAGTTTAAATGGGGGTTGGAGTAATAGTAGTGTAGTTAGAGTGCACAAGTTTAAATTCAATCAAAATCCAAATTGTAATGTCAAAACCAAAATACCAAGTTCAAACACAATAATCAAGTTTAACAAAAACACAAAAACACAAAACAGAACACAGAACACCACTCTTTAACTTTAACTCTGCACTGAAGTTTTAGACTGATTCCAAACCAGATCAAATGCCTGATAAAGAGGGGGTGTCAGAACCTGTCTTTTCTTCCCATTTCCTATCTACTCAGGGTCATCAAAAGTATCCATCACATGGGGTGTGAAGCAGTGCGATGTGTTGAAAGTTTTGTTTATTATATACATCCCCATCCTGTACATTCACAATGCCTGCTACTGAGCACCACTCTCCCACTAAGAACAGGCTTATTGGCTACATTGAAGGAGGAAATACTATCACTGCTGCCGCAGAACACATTGGAATTCTGAGAACTACAGCCAGTGATATTTGGACAAAATACAAAAAGACAGGTTCTACATTGAACAAGCCTCGCAGTGGCTGCCCAAGAAAAATCACAAAGAAAGGCACCCGAAAGCTTGTCAGACATGCACAAGCCAACTGCCAACAGCCTTTTCAAGAGCTTGCTACTGACCTGGATCTCAATGTCAGTGAGTCCACTGTTTGGCATCTTCTTGCAGCAGAAGGATATCATAGGAGGGTTGGGAGAAAGGTTCCATTGCTTAAGGACACTCAGAGGAAGAAGAGATTAGCATGGGCAGAGGAGCAGAAGGGTTTTGACATGTCCAGAGTCATTTGGTCTGATGAATGTTATATCTACCTGGATGACTAGAGTGGCTGAGTCTATATAACATGCCGAGCTGATGAGGAATTTGATGAGGACTGTTTGATTCCAACATTTAAGCAGTCTAGCCTTCATGTTATGATCTGGGGTTGCATTATGAAGGGGCAGAAGGGACCGCTGCAGGTCATGGAATATGATGGTGGCAAAAAGAGAGGGATCAATGCAGAAATCTATGAAAACCAAGTGCTCGAGCCAGTGTTGCTGCCATTTTGGACTGCTATGCAACTGGAGAGGGGGGATGTATCATTCCAACAAGATGGCGCACCTACCCATGCCGCCAAATGAACAAAAAACTGGCTTGCTGACCATGGCATCTCCATCTTCCCACACCCACCTTCTTCCCCTGATGTCAACCCCATTGAACCAGTCTGGCATGAACTTAAAAAGGGTATCAGGGCTCTTGGTCATCACCTAAACACTTTACAACAGCTGATTGCAGCCATGCACAAAGTCTGGGATGAGATTGCAGTCAAGGATGTTGACAAGTATATTAACAGGCTGGATCATATTATGGAGGCTATTATCAAGGTGAAGGGGGCTCACACCAAATACTGAGTACACAGAGTTCCTGTATTTCTTAATGTTATCTACTTTACCAAAGCAAATATGCATCAGGGCAGTTGAGAGTAAGAACAAGCACAAACAAAATTTTTAATGTGCGAAGTTGTGTTGACTTAATTTAATATGTGCCGGATACTTTTGATGACCCTGAGTACTTATATACCAAATTCCCTTCCCCATATAGGATTTCTGTGCAATATTAAAACTGATTCCTGCTGCTATATAACCTTTTCTACCTGGGTCCCCTCCATGAGTAATGATTTATATTGCCAACTTCAGCTATCTTGTCATGTCAAATAGCCAAATTAATGACAGCTGAAATGCTGTTTTGCCGTGACAGGTCTAGACCCGGTAAAATGGGTAAATATCCCATATGAATAATACACTTGTCTGACATTGTCTTGGCCATCCTCGGGCAGTCCTGACCATTATGGCACCATGGACATAGAACCCTGCACACTGTTACTGACCCATTCTTGTGCAATTCTAGTCTGATACACTTGGAAAAACACTAAGTCCCTTTGACTTGGCTGGTCTAGAATTAAACTAAGGGATTCTATAATCACTGTGCTGAGAGTATAACTCTGCTTGCTGCCAGACTACAAGGTGAATCTGTACATTTTATAGACTTGTAGTTGTCTCTGATGAGGAGCCAAGCTCGGAAAAGTATATGGTATGACACCAGTCATATCAACACAAAACTTTATGAACATACTTATGAGATACTGACACAGAATCCCCAACTCCCAGATGCAGCTGTACAGCTATCACCCAACCTTGCAAACAGAATCAGTTATTGACTACAACTCTAACACCCAAAAATGCATGCAGATCAATTATGAAAAAAGACCATGGTCCTCATTGTCATGACTTTGATCTAGTACTCTGAGTCCAACTCTACCACCTTATCTGATAATGCAGGACATAGCAAGAACATTCTGAATGGCAAAAGCAGGAAAGCATGTGATATATTCTGCAGCTGAATGAATGGTTTATGTTTGAAACCACCTCTCATGCTCATTGCCTACCGATCTGATAATGACTCATGTGTATATATATGTGATATTAATAAACATAAACTAACTAAAAACTTATGATCTAAACCTGTGCCATTGGCACGGGTTTCTGCTAGTGTACATTATAAAAAGCAGTTTCAAAGAGGCAATTTTGGCCAAATATGGCAACTCTTGCCTTCTGTGGAATTGTATTCATTGAGTAAGATCATGCATTTATCATAGTTACACATTGGTAATGGTGCGCGAGGTCCGAAAACTGTTCATGGATGTATCATAACAACATCATAGTCAATTCATTCTGTAACCTTCACACTGGCTTTGAATATTTGTAGTTTGGGTCATTCTATCTCTGTACCAGAGTTGATAATGTGCCTAGAGTTGATACTTTCACAGAAAATCATTTTGTTTGAGCACATTTTTGAACCATTCGTCCTAAACAAAGCTAATAGACATACCTATTAACCCTCTTTGAGATTTGTCAAGTGTTAAAATTGTGAGGAAATTTTTCAAGTGTTCAAACAATGGTTTTTTCCCTTTATCGGCACTAGGAAGCATGGAAAAAGCTCAATTCTTTTCAGGTTTTGGATACTATGCTCATCATGTCAGCCGAGCATCATCCTTAAATTTGCAACAATCCAGACTTTTCTCAAATGAACGACAGTGGTGAAACCATCATTCCCAAAAAATCAGTGGATATAAATAAGGTCTTTTTCACTCATTGCTCTTCTTCTCACTGCGTGGTTCCTTCCTGTCTTTCAACCTTTTAATAAGTTACCAGGCCAAGACTTCTCACAAAGGTCAAGATTTCATATCAGTTCCTTATTCTCTCACACTTAGCAGCTACATCCAGCTTGCACTACTAATGATCATCTAATCATGCAAAATTGACTGTGTGTATAGAACATTTATTCATGTTTATCCTCTGTATTAGTGAACCACCTGACTGTTGGCTTCCAGCAATGGTAACACTGTACTGCTCAACAGAGAACAGGTTAAACTAACCAGTCTACTTTGGAGTCTCTATAAGTCCTACCAGTTGTATTTCGGTGATATAAGAGTATCTCTTCATCTACGCATGAACAAAATAACTTCAGAATAAGTTAAAATCACATTCACATCCTTAATCTCTAAACAAAGATTCTTAATGTGCATGTGAAACCATAAGAAAAATTGTATGCTGATGGGTATTGTCAGTGAACCCGGATCATCGTATCAACTCTAAAATTCAGAAACAGAAGTTCTTCTTTATATCACCAGTTGTTCACTGGGAAATACTCTCCCACTCATGACCTTTGATCTGCTGCTTTGATCTACATCATCTTGGTTGGTTTTTCCATTTGTGGATGAGATGGGCCCACAAGCACTTTATTGAGACAGTACCTGTGGCAAGCTTCTATGCTGATGCAGGAACCACACCAGCATGGAAGCTTGCCACAGGTACCATCTCGATCAAGTACTTCCAGGTAGTGTTACTGCGGGTCGGCTAGCCGCAAGTCGACTCACGTAGCTGCGGCTCTCATACTTAGCCGGCTCAACAGCCAGAATGAGCTGACTTGAGCTGGGTCCAAGCCGACTTCAAGCTGGTAAGCTGAGCGGAATTAAAACCTCTTAAACCAATGTAATTTGTTTCTACAATACTTTCCAGCTACAATTACTTAGGGTGCAGATGAACAAAGAACACAGAGGAACAAGTGCCTAGCGGACACAGTAGTGACATGGCGGTGGTAACGGTATAGCACGAGCGACGAAATCTCATCAAAATTTCCTCGTTGTCCTATGCTCGAGTGTAGTCTCAAAATGTGCTTATATAAAAGCGACATATTTTGAACATTTCTCGGGAAGGAGGTTAAAATTACGGACACAGGAAATATCTGTGCAGTTTATAGTAGGGGCAAACGTCGAGACAGGGGATTCTACCTGATTCATGGTTGAGGAAACTGAAGTAGTTGTGAACTATTTTGTAGATACACCTGTACTAAACTCTACGATTCGAGCACACTCTCATCTGGAAACCAAAATGATTATTCATGGCATTGCTGGAAGATTACTAAGCATTTTGGCTGCAAGGGAAGGGCCTACAGTAGACCAAAAGATGACACGCAAGACTTGAGATGCCAAATATGAATTGAACCGGAAGGAGTCGACTGTGAGCCGGCTCCAAGCTGAACGATGCAGCTGGGAGCCGTGGGAAGCTGGTTCACGTGTAGGCGCCCGCCGGCTGACCGGTTCGGTTCCAGCCCCCGGCTTATTTGCGAGCCGCGGCAACACTACTTCTGGGCCTGCCTCATTTGCCTTGTCGTCCTCAAACTAAAAATTGCACTTATGCTGCAGCACCACAAACATTTCTGAATCTGGGGATAGTCTTCTTGATGCCAAGACGTACGTTGAAACCCTTCTTTTGACATGTGCCTCCAACTGAAAAGTATATACAATATTCTTCCTCGAGCTGTAGGCCGTCCATCTACGAGTGTGTGGCTGATCATCCGCTTACTTCTGATTACAGACTAAATGTACCAAAACAATTCCGAGAGAACCTTGATAGCAAAGACTCGCCAGAGCTTGACTTCAGTTCAATTAAGTTTAAAGTAGTGGAAACGAGTTCAGGCTCAGATTCGCAGACTCATGAAGAGACTACCTCGTACAAACCTGATATCACTAAAAACATTTGCATGATTCCCAATGATATATGATTATTGCCCTAGCTATGATGCTCTTGCTCATATGAGGGAAGATTGCACTTTTAGAACACCTGATTCACACAATATTGTTTCCAATCCCATTCCACGAACGACTAGGTGTCGCTGACCCTCGATCATGGAATGCACATGCTTCTTCTTGTATTTACGCAGATTGTAGATTTGATTTCCGAGTCGATACTCAACATTCTTACAAAGAGTTAGAAGAAAAAAAATTGTAAGTTCATCAAGTCATTACAGAGCCTAGCTAAATGCCAAAAAATGCATATAGATGTTGTCAGAAATATCATATTCCATCATTTTATTCAATACACATTCTGTATTTCTACAGGAACAGGAGAGACAGGAAATAGTTATTCTCATCCTTGCTTCACAGAACCCAGACTTGGAGATTCTGATCCACTATTTTCATTGTTGTCGACTCCTGGTGGCCCTTTGAATTGATACTGGCCGCCTTTATAGCAAACATGCCAGTGAGTATGGTTGCAAATTCTAAAAAATATACAGACACTCACGAAGGACATAATATCCTGCACTTATGGAAGCAAAACCGACAAAAATGACGGATGCGTAGTCTGAAGTAGTAGATATCAGTTGCATAATTTGTAGTAAGCTGAGAATTGGTAGAAACGTACTCATGTCAGAAGCCTCCACAGGTAGAGTCACCGGCATGGAAAGCAAAACAATTTGCAGTAGAATCCATAGGATAGCGGCGATATTGAGGGCGGTTCCCCAACGACCCAGGCTAAATGCAGCATCTTTCACTTCTCTCCGGCCGTTGCGTAGTGAGAGGGTTATGGGCATTGCATAGCTAGTCATGAGGCTTATTACGCCAATACCGACAAAGGCATTGAATGCAGTTGTAGACCCAAGATATATGAGGGCGAGCAAGGATTGAACGGCGAGAGACAGCATGAGAGCTGCAATTGGAAGACCCCCGAAATGGTTTGTACTGACATGTGAGACTATATGGTGGAAGGGAATGGCTTTATCCCGAGCAAATGACCAGGTAGCTCGAGAGGCGGAAACATTTACCGGGATGGAGCAGAAGATGCAGACACCGAATACTATCAAATTAGTAAGTTTAATGGAAAAGTACAGTTTGCTTGCGTCGATGGTAACTTACGGATAAACCACTAGACAGAAATGAGTGAGAGGTCTATCAGGAATTGCGATGATACTTACCAGGCCAAATCCGCCAGAGGGTGATCCCATAACTTGTAGAAAAACTTGAGCAATTGGCTGCTCATCTACAGGCCATTAACAATGGGTGAGCATTAGATTCCAAGTATTTGAGTCAGGACTTACATTGTAGCAAAGATTCTATATCAGGAATTGTAAAGTAGATTGCTAGAATATACATCAAACCTTGAAGGTAGCCGACAGGAATTGTCCAGATGGTTGCTCGCGGAATATTTCTAGTGGGGTTATGGACCTCTTCCGCCATCGGTAAAACTTGACAAATCAGTTAACACAGAAATTCAGGCACATTCATTTTGTTTCACTAACGTGCACCGGTTGAGGAAAATGTGTAAACTTGCGAATATGATCATTTGGAATTTAGTTAAAATGAGTAACTTGTATGAGCGCTTACTTCCCTAAATAAGAGCTTAACTAGAATGCACTAGAACGATTAGAGGAAAGCTTACCGGTAGGAGACCAATAAAGAACGTCCACCCTGAAGGCCATCCAGAAAAGGAAGGGTCAAAGCCTCCGAACACAAAAGAAGCAGGCCGGCGCCCGACAGCGGCTTTGACGAGAAGGCAGACGACAGTGACTATGAAAAGATGAATGGACTAGCCATGGCGTTGCATGTGAACAGGAACTTACTGATGGTACCCGTGATTCCCCATGCTGAACCGAGGAACTGTACAAAGAACAGAGGGATTTAGTCAGCGCGGGAACTATTAAGAAGAAAAAAGCCAGCGCTTCACATCAAGCGTTGGAAGATGTTCATTTAAAAACACCCCACAAATTCCAACGAAAGCTTCGGTGGCCAAGAAGATAAGATCTGGTAGGGAAAATATTCAATGCTTCTTGTGAGAGAGTCGGCGGAGGAATGCACCGACATGTTTGCCATGTAGTCGCATTCCAACTGGGTACAAGTATATTCACACCGGCAACGATGAGCCCCGCCGTACCCTGCCAAAACTGTTAAAATGACAATCATAACCTAGAGAAGGAGAGACTAACGAAGGTTGCACTGAGACTACATGTCCACATCCCGACCAGGAAAAGCCATCCATTGATCCACGAGTACAGCGTACGACGTTGAGGGCCAGCTAGGCGATATGTCCAATAATACGTTCCTGCCGATGTCGGGAATTTGGAAGCGAGTTCAGCCAGGGAAAGCGCAATAGGCACGCTCAAGATAGCGGTGAGAGTATGTCTAAATAGAAATCAGTTCCCAGCGATAAGCCACGTCAATCACGGGTATGTAAGGGCGTGCTTACCCCCACACCATTGTAGCCGCTCCACCTCCAATAAGACCGGTATACAGAGTGGTGCTGATAGTAAATGCTATGGAGGAAAAAGTCACTGCAGCAGGGCGAGGCGCATCAAAAGTGGTTACTTACGAACGGCCATGACAGCTGTTCTCACTAAGGTTTAGTTCCCCGATAACATGAATTCCAACAAGAATCGCTCTCACAGAACAGCACTGGGATCGTCGAAATTTGAGTTAAGCGAAACTAAAAGAGCTAGAATCGACTCACTGAACAAAATGGCTGAAAGGCTACGCGACTACGCGAATAGAAAGACAGGCTCAGGGAGATAATACGGAGAGATATAAACAACTTCGTACCCTTCGCAATTCTGACTGATAACCCATGTCATTCAACTGATTTTCAGCAACATTGTCGATAGCAGATCCTTTGGAATTTGTCGTCGAGAGACTAGTTCTTTCTTTCGTCATAGTCGCTACAGAACGTGCCGTTCGAAGATAGCGACTGTGATACCTGAAGCGGGGTGCCGCTTGATAGGTATAAGGAAGAGGGAAGGGTAATCGGAGCGGCTACCGAGCTTTTCCTAGAAAGCACTATATTAATATCGAATCGAAGGTTGTGGCGTGCATCCTGTTCAAAGAATTTTCAGTCGTGACCGGCAATGAGGTTTGGCGGGTTACGAAGTACTATTTAGAAGACAGGGTGACCTGTTACGTACCGTTTTTCATTGAGCTGTTACGCCAGAGCAAACATTCAGTATAATTCACCCCTGAGTGGCGTAGCCGTGGTAATCGGTTGATTTGAAAAAACCGAAGCTGCAGTGGAGAAGATCCGGTGCAGGTTGAACTTATCATACGCATGTATAGATAAAATAGAAGGTCTAGCAGATTCGGTTCTTATTCGGGCCCGTACTGGTATCTTGACGATCACATTCAAGCTGTCTGTCAGTCGTATGCAATGTAGTATGGACTGTTCAGACACTTTGCATGGACCCGCGATTTCCTGTAACCAGGCAAATCAAGAACCGAACAACACTCATTCACCGATTGTATTGGCAATATGTAGCCGTGGCATAGAGTGGATACTTACATTAAATTGTCAATTATTCAGTCCATTGTACCCAACATATCACCCGACTCGATGCAGAATCCGCTTCTGCAGCTTTTTATTTACACACTCCTCATCGTGTATTCCATCCCATGGGACAGACAAATCGTCTCGAATTTGTTACCGTTCAAAGTTCTGATCATAAACTCACCATTTGTTTCGTCATATCGTCTAGAATTTATTCAGTTGGTTTGGAGTTCCTGTCAAAAACCACGCTTTTGCATGAGAGCTGAATGTTTGGAGACCGGTCAATTGGCGAAACTTTCGCAGAATTATCAAACAGTGATCTTTAAGTCCCGGGGTATATATACATATATGTATACCACAATCGAGAGTTAGTTGCCTGGGATAGGCGGGAACTCCACGGTTCAGCTTTATAACGGAAAGCTGCCCTGAGCGTGAACCAGTTCATGGTCATGAATGTATACGTTTTTCAGTTTGATAACATAATTTCAAACTAAGCAACGTATACCAGCGTCTTAGCCGATGCATAAGGAAATGTGACACAGGCAAGCCAGCCATGTCAGACCACTTTATATTGTGTCGTAGTAATAGTGATATACAGTTGACTCCCTCATAATACATATTCCTCGCTGGAAGCCTCAAAGTATGCGTTATGAGAGAGTACGCATTATAAGGGAGGTAAAAAACAATGCCTCAATAAAGGCCTAACATGGCTCAAATGCATTAGATATTGCTATTAGCAGTAAACACAGCTCAATTATTTGCGAGAAAAAAAAAATCGGTAATATGAGTTTCGGCTCTCGATTCCACATTCTCGAGGTGAATTTAACATCCAAATGAAGCCAAAAGTCCTTCGAGTTTATGGGCAAAAGGCTCATCAACATCCCAGATGTAACATTGGAGTGTTCCAGCTGCTGCCACAGTGTCATGACATTTAGGATGAGATAGTCATTGTCAACATCATTGTCACCACTATCGATTTCTGACATTTCCCTTGCCTCGATAGTCTGCATGACAGCCATGTAAATACCTTTTCAACATCTTCATCCATGTCCATGAAGTCACGCTCCTGCGCTGGATTGAGCAGAGTTTCGATGTACATGCAATTTGAAGCCTGCAGAACACCACGAGACTGAAAGTGTAAAGAATTCCATTTTGAAGGAGTACCCTTTTTTGGAGGATGCTGTACATTGCTTGTCCACTCGTAGGGAGGTATCAATTGCCAGGCATATACCTCAGTACATCATTTTCTTTTTATATTAATTAGTCCATTAGTTCACCATTTAACAGTGCTCTTACCACTCCACTTGTCGATAATTTGTTCCCTTGGGTGTCTGTGGCTGCACTCTCAAACACTTCAGTTCCCTATTCACTTGTCCTTCTGCCCCGTATTGCTCAACATTGACCTGTCATAGCATGTAGTGCGTTCACCACCCTTCCTAACTGTCCCATTGATCTGCCTCCTTCTCCTGTCAAGAGTTCCTCATCCACTACAGCTATTCCTATGACTACAGCTTCCTCAACTGACACTACTGTTGCTACTTCCACCACTAGGGGTATGGGTTCAGGTGCCAATTTTTGGCACAACCATTGTTGTCACAAACCCAAGGTTCGTGACTCATTGAATGTCCTGACTATTTCAGCCATCGAATTAACCACTCGTTGGGTAGAGGATCAGTGTGTAAATGGTCCATTCCCAAATGCCAAGATTTTCTATGATTCTTGAACAAACTCGTACTGTTCCTCCCATTATTACTCACATACTTCTGACTAGTTATGCTCCTTAATTTCTCTATACTCCCTTTTCACTCATCATTTTTCATTTGCTAATTTACTCCTCTTTTAATCAATCCTTCTCATCTTCATTTTTACTTTTTGAACAGCTTATTTATTTAATTTTTTAGTAGGCTGATACCAATATATGACCTTTGCCTACTAATTCTTTGTTTATGTGACAGTCTTTCAAGTTCAACATCATTTCTCATGTTGGTTTCCTTTGAGTCAGTATTAGAAGTTTTCAAGTTGATTTGTGTACCAGGCTCTTTGTCCAACCCCTTCATTCTCACCAGTCACTCTTCTGGGGTGTGCAGCTTTTCAGAATGTGTATTTTGATACTCTTTAATTGCTTGCGCAGCTCCGTCCAGATTAGCTAGTACCTCCCACAAGTCTTCTTCTGGTCTGTAACCAACCCACCACACTAGGAACTTCAGGGTTCAACTGAAGTACCTCAAATCAAGGATTTCCTCTGCTTCATCACCCTCTATCTCAATTGGAGGTGGCAGTGGTGCATTGTGCCCAAGTAGTTTATTATCTTCATGTAATTTTAACAAGTTGACATGAAAGACGTTGTGAATTCCTTTCATATTTTTTGGAAGTTCAATCTGGTATGAAACCTTTTTTACAATTTTAAATGGTCCTAGTCATTTCCAGTCAAGTTTTTTCATCTTGCATTTGACACAAATATTTTCAGTACTCAGCCAAACATACTGACCTTTTTTCCAGTTTGGGGTCTCTCTCCTTTGGGCATTAGCTTGTTTCATAATTTCTTCATTAGCTTTTCCAATCTGCTCTTTTAGAAATTCATGAACTTCAACTAAATTGGTGGCAGCTATGTGGGCAGCATGATTGGAAATATGTTCAAGGGAGATGGTTAATCTAGAGTGATAATCCTTGTTTGCAAAGAATGGGGACATTCCTGTGGTGGCATTTGGTGTATTGTTGTGGACAAATTCTGCTAATGGTAACATTTCTTCCCAATTATTTTGATCATAATTGACAAATATTCTGAGGTATTGTTCTAGACTCTAATTGGTCCTCTCAGTCTGTCCATCTGTCTCTGGATGGTAGGCTGTAGACAGATTTGTATGGATGTCAAGTGACTTACACAGTGCTTGCCAGAAACTAGATATAAACAGGGTCCCTCTCTCTGATATGATATCTATTGGTAGACCATGCTTACTGAATATGTGTTTGATGAAATGTTTTGCTAAGTCTGTTGCTTGGTCTATTGTTTTGCAGGCCACAAATACTGCTTGTTTTGTAAGTCTGCAAACTGATACCATGATTGTATCACACCCATTTGATTCTGGTAATCCAACAATATGGTCAATAGAAATAGATGCCCATGATCTTTCTCCTACAGGTAGGGGTTTTAGAAACCCTAATTTCCTCTTTCTGACAGCTTTTGCTCTATTACAGATGTGGCATCCTTTCACATAACTTTCCACTAATTTCCATAGTCTTGGCCAGAAATAGCTGCAGTTTATTAGTTGGACTGTCCTTCTGATTCCGGGATGTCCTATTAATTTGTGATCATGATGATTTTTGATTGTCTCTATACATAGGTTTTCATGGTCAGGGACATATATTTTCCACCCTTTTAAGAGTAAGCCCCCTTCCAGAAGGAATTCTCCTGTTTGACCCTTCTGTATTTCCTGTAGTGCTTGGTGATGTAATTGTCACTTGGTGTCTTTCTTATTTTGTTTAGCTGTAGATCTTCATTTAGTATTTGAGTTGCCAAGAGCTGTTCTGGTCTGATTAAGATTTTATTATTCATCTTGTTTGCCTCTTCCAAAGTGAATTTCTTTGGGTATACATCTGCCCTTGTTAGTGCATCTGGCTTCCCTCCTAATCTACCTGGTTGATAGTTTATAACAAAAATCAAAGCCAGATAAGAATTCAGACCATCTTGCCTGTCTTCAGCTTAGTTGTTTGGTGGTGGTAAAAAATTGTAGGTTGTTGTGGTCGGAGTATACTTGGATGGTGTTTCTGGCTCCTTCCAAGTAGGCCCTCCAGTGTTTGAAAGCCTCCACAATTGCCAACAGCTCTTTGTTGTATATATCATAGTTCAGTTCAGATACTCCCATTGATCTTGCATAGAATGCAATTGGGTGTAGCTTCTTTGTTTCTGCATCCATTTGGGATAATATTGCTGCAATTGCATAGTCTGAGGCATCACATTCTAGTATGTTGAGAAAAAGGTTATGGCAAGTACTTCAGGAATAGTGAAACTTCTTATTGTTTAGCTACTCTACATACATCTTTTATACCTAGAGTAATTACTTCTAGAATATTCTACTAATTTCGATAATACTTAAAGAGATTACTAAGAAAACAATGGAGCACTGCTTGAGTCGCTCCTAGAATGTGTAAGTACCTTCTCGCACATTCTCAACATAGTATGATGGGAGAGTTGACATCAAAATGTCTTCTTATTGGTGCTTCTTGAAATGCTTCCTTAAGTAATTGGAATACTGTTTCACATTCTGAAGTCCATTCCCATGTTTGGTTTTTTCTCTTAATCTAGTTAGTGGTTTCACAATACCTGAGTAATTATCAACAAATTCCCTATCAAAATTAGCAAAACCTAAAAATGATTGAAGTTGCTTTACTGTCTTTGGCTGTGGCCAGTCCATTATTACCTGTATTTTGGAGGGATCCATAAATATTCCTTCAGGTGTGATAATTACCCCCAAATATCCCACCAATTGGGTGTGGAAGCTGCACTTCTGTGGTTTGGCATGTAATTCATTTTCTTCCAGTCTTTGTAATACTCTTCTAACATATTCTTTATGTTGAACTTCATTCTCTGAGTAGATGAGGATGTCATCCAAGTAAACTATGACAAACTGATCAACCATATCATGGAACAAATCATTCATAAAGTGTTGAAAAACAGCAGGGGCACTGGTTAGCCCAAAGGGCATAACAAGATATTCATATGACCCATACCTTGTTTGGAAAGCAGTTTTCCATTCATGATCCTTGGCAACCCTTATGTTGTAGTACCCATCCCTTAGATCAGTTTTAGAGTAGATTTTGGCACTTTTTAACTGATCTATCAAGTTCTCTATCAATGGTAGTGGGTAGCAATCTTCTTTTGTAAGCTTATTGAGGGCCCTGTAGTCTAGTACACATAGCCGTAGACCCCCATCCTTTTTTTTTGCAAAGAGCACTGGAACTGAGCCCCTATAAGTGAATTGGATGATCTTATGAAACCTTTTGATACCATATCATCAATATAAGTTTTTAGGGCTTTCAACTCTGTTTTGGACATGTTGTACAGTTTTCCTATAGGCGGCAGTTGGTTATCTTCAGTTTCAATCTTGATATCATAGCTCCTGTGCTTTGCTAACCTGGTGGCCTCCTCAGATGAAAATACTTTAACAAATTTGTGATATGCTTCAGGTATATGTCTTCTCATGGCCTCATGGGTTTCATCTTTATCTCCCACTCCAGAGATCTTGGAATCTTCATTAACTGTTCCCCTAAGTGACAGGGTTTCCCTTCCTATGGGTTGGACATAAAGAACATAGGTCTTATACCTATTTTGCATGAGATTCCTAAATCCTTCAGCTCCAATTAAACTTAGCTCTACTCTGTCTTCTGTCCTCTCTTCTGGATCTGGGAGTTCCTTTCCTTGCCCATCGCCCCATTGATCTATGAATGGGGTAGGTATTTTATAGGCAATTGCTGCCCCAAGGGTAGCTCCATTGAAAGTCATTGTGAGCCCTTTCCAATCAATGGCTGGGTTATGCCTTCTTAGCCATGGTAGTCCTAGTACTATACTTGCTGATAGGTGTAGTTGTGTTATTAATAACTCCTCCCTAGTTTCTGTACCATCTTCAAAAATCAAATTAGTGATAAACTTATGTGTAATGTTTCCAGAGGATGTAGAATTTCCATCAAACAAGGTCAGTGGAATAGACTTTTTGAGTTTACAAACATTCTGTGGGTACTTTGCTGCTAGATTTGCATCAATAAATGATTTTGAGGTGCCAGAGTCAATTAATGTTGGTATTTCCTTATTCAGATCTACCCACAGTCTGGTATTGATTATAAAGGACTGATCTGCCTTGGAGTTTATTGAGGGTACACCACCTGGTATTCCTCTTAGTGTTTCCAAGTGAAGATTTGTCAGACTCAATGCTTGGTTCATTGAGCTGACTAGTCTTTTTCCAATTCCATGGTCTTGAGAGTATTCTCACCCTCAATTTCTAGTAGCAATCTAACCTCTTCATCACATTCATCATTTAACCTGAAAGCTGCACATCCATATGCTGTCTCATTCTCTACTTCTTGTTTTTCATATTCAGGTTCACCTTCCAGGCAATTCTCACATATACATCCTTCTTCATTTATTTCAACACCATGTAATGTTGCATTAGTCTTCCCTTTCTCTTCACAGTTCTGTCCATAATGCCCTGGCTTTCCACACTCATAACATAACTTCTGTACCCTTCTACACTCTTTTTCTTCAGGTGTCAATGGGTTAGTGAAGGTGGTTTGCCCTTGTGCAGGTTGTCTGGGTTTGGGTGTTGGATTCTGCCCCTGTTGATAGTTTTTGTTGTATGGTCTGGAGGCTGAATTGTTTGGTTCCCTTCTCTTTTCCCCTGCTCCCCTGGTTGGGATTATTATCTACCATCCAATTGTTGTATGATGGTGCTATTCCTGCCTCAACAAAAGCCTCTCTGGCCCCATCCAACTCTATTAATCTATGTGTCAAACCTTCCAAAGTCTCTGGGATTCTTCCTACCAGAGTAAGTTGACTGTGCAAGTCTCGGCATATTTGTTTAATCATCCTCCACTGTAGTGCCTCTTCATTGTATTTAGTTTTACTTGCTATGTCTTGGAATTGTACAAGGAAATCAGCAAATACTTCACCATTTTGTTGTATTACAGTTTCAAGAGAGGATTGAGCATGAAGTTGCTCATCATGTAGGCCAAAGAGTGTTCCAAACCTTTGGAGGAAGGAGCTCCATTCATGTATTGCAGGTACATACTCATAATTTTGGATTTCTCTTTCTGACAGATTCTGATAGTACCTTCCTGCTGCTCCTGTGAGCCAAGGGGCAGCATAAGTTACCTTGGCATTATCTGTTCTATATATTGTTGGCTTAGCTGTGAACATCCAATAACAGTCTGAAATAAAAGTCCACCATGCCTTCCTGTTGCTCCCATCAAATGGATCTGGTTTCCATATTTCTAGTTTTGACTCACATGCTATGGCATCTTTTTCCTCTTGATTTTTATTTCCATTGCGATTCAATTCTCCAATAGGTCCCTGTGGTCCTGGGGGTCCAGGCATAGGGATTCCCCATCCTGGTGGTCCCTCCAACCCATGATGTCCTTGTGGACCCTGTGGACCCTGTGGACCCTGAGGTGCTTGTGGTCCTTGTGGTCCTGGTGGACCCAGTGTCCCCTGAGATCCTGTACATGTTCCAGTTGCTAGCATATGGGGGGAAAGAGATTTAATTCTCCCTCCTTCATTTCTCCAACTCTCCAACTCTCCCTGATTTCTCCATCCCAAATCATTTAATCTTCCATGTGGTGTCTCATGTAGATAATTACTACCCATATTAGTTGATACTGCTGGTCTTGGGTTAGTTCTTGGCTTGAATATAGCAGAGAGGGTTTGATGGTTATGTGAATTGTTTCTTGCCAGTAAGTAAGCAAGCTGTGTCATATCCAATAGCCTTGGTTGGAGGCTTGGTTGATGAGTGAAAGGCATAGGGGATTTTTTCTTTTCCCCTTTGCCCTTGTTGTGTTCCAATATCTCCTGTAGATTATTAGATTCAATTGAAGAAGTTTTAAACTTACCTTTTGCCTTCCACCTCTGAATTCTTTTGTCACTATCATTTTTGGGTTGATCAGGAGTACTGTTGATCATAGATTGAATTCCTTCTGACCTGATCCTGTGCTTGGACCTCATGAGGTGATATGGTTACCACATTCCACTTTGTCCCTTTCCCCTCCACCTCTAGTGTCTTCCTCCTCAACTGGTTTTTCTGCTACAACAGGAGTAGACATGAATCAGTACTCTTCACATTCTATGTCCCATTCCTGGTGAAAACTTCCCAGGGTACTTGCAGCTTCTTGTGCCATTACAAAGTTCTCTGTATTCCCCTCTTTCACCTCCTCAGCCATTCCTTCTTCTCAGTTGCTGTCTGGACCTTGGACTCCAGAATTTTGTTTGGTGGGGTTATGGCAGTTACTTGGGAACAGAATATAGGGTATTATGTAGATTTCTTACTATTGCTACTAGTTCTTCCACCCTCATATCTTTAATGGCCTTTGCTTGTTCATGCCCTTTTTCACTTGTAGACTCAATTTCCAATTTGTTTGACACCAAGGTACTAGTGAATGACATTGTGGACAGGCTTTTGAGCCTTCTCCTCTTATTTTTTACCTCCTTGATTCATTCAGCCATTGTCTTTTGCCAATCCGAGTAATCTCTATCTGGATAGACTTGCTGTATAATCTGGCTGTTTACCAATCTCCTTAGCCCATCAAATTCATGTAGTAGGTCAGGGTCTTGTTTAAAGAGTGCTTGAATATCAGTAGGCATCTCCATCCCTGTCAATCAATCTAACCTTTGTACTAATTGGACTCAATCACCCTCAGACATCCCTATGTCATCTACTACTTGATGCCCTGCCATTAGTAATGGGCCAATGCTGCCGCATGGCAGGGACTCGTGCCCAGCATACATCTTCTCATATGCCGTCAAAGCTGTGAAATGATGAGCACAGGTTATATGACATCACAAAATGCAATCCCACCTTAATGTAGCTCAGTTCCATTGGACCGGATCTTCTCATATGCCGTCAAAGCCTTGGAATTTCAATTGCAATATAATCCCATGATAGTTATACCATATCCACCATTTAGTTTGAGTAATCAATATTATGAGACTAATACAAAATTGCCTGTCTAGGATCAGGCACGGAATTCACCATCTCAAAAACTCGGCATTTCATTTCATTCCATGTACTCGTAATTCCCAGCCCCTCCATTAACCTCCTCAATCATTTGTACACATTTTGTATGAAAATATGCTTGTCAGTGTCATATCCTTGGGTTGGAGGTGGTGGCATACTGACTTGTCCCCTTCTTATCACTTCCAGCAAGTTGAAGGTCTGGTCAGCAAAAATATCCTCTATGAGCCTACAGTGAGTACTTGCATTGCATTGGTAGTTTGGTTGTGTAAGAGGTTGACAATGAGTTTCTCTTAGCCCAACTTCCTGGATTCTTGTTGAGGTCACATCTCTCAAGGGTTCCCTATGCATCTCTCTTGAGTCTATCAGTTCAATCTGTCTTACAGCTGACAACATTATTCCCTGTGATCCATTATGGGGTATGATCAAGAAGGGTTCAATTTGTGATGCCAACCCTTGCGCCTCCCCCTGTGTTCCATTTGCCCAAAGCTCCTTCATTTCCACAGAGGAGACTGTCCATTCCATGGATTCAGTGGGGGAGGTGTTTCCAGCTGTGTTGTCTGGCCAGCTTTGTCCAAACCCTTGAATTCTGTTGAAGTTGGTCCCAATGGGTTCTTAGGTTGATTTATACAGTTGTGTGGTGTAGTAGGTTGGCTATGCATTGGGTTCACTACACCAGTGTCCCTGTTCCCCTGTGTCAGTTTGACAGTTCTCAATGGGCTTGTCACTTGCTGTTCATGGTTGTACAGAAGTTGGTTTGAATGTTTGATGCCCCTGGTGCTGGAGCTTTGACATTGGTTCAAACTGTTTGGTTCAGGTGTACATGATGCATGAGGATTCTGCAAGTACCACCAGTCACTAGGGGTGTAGACATGGAAAGCGGCAGAGGTACTGGGTTGGTCCCCTTCATTGTTAGTTTGGAAATCTGTTTCAGTTTTGTTTTGAATTTCTGTGCTTGTAGCCATTGTCTAGAAAACAAGCTCAGATATTATGTTATGACCTTGTCCTGAACTTATGTAGTTGATTGTATTCAGTAATTGGTATTTTGACTAACTAATTCCTATGTCATTTTGTGTAGACAATGGCATAGTAATGAGCTCAAATGTGTGAGCAATTGTTAACAAAAAGTTGTGGTTGTATTCAGTAGTTAATATGATTACAACAAAAATGGTGGTGTCTACAGTGTAGTAGCTATGATAGACACTGTTATAGATGGTAACTAGAGCTGTAGATAAGTTGCAGAGGTTGTTGTCAACAACTTTGAGAGCAAAAAAGGAAGAAAAGAAAAAGTAAATTCAGACAAGTAGTTATGACAAAATATCTGAGCTGGGGTTCTATAGGAATCCCAGCAGTTTATATACTGTTTTGCATTGTATATACTGATCAACAACTATAAGCCACTGGCATTGGGGATGTATAAATGCCAATGTGGCTGCAGAAGCTTGCATACTGAGTGAGTGGTCCAGCTGGTTAGTTTTCAACAAGGATGTACACTTGGATTGATTGATGCATCCTTTTGACATTTATGCCTGCAAATGCCATGTCTGAGGCTTTAGTCTATGTATTTGTTGTTGATATAATGTGTGAACATATTAGCTAGAAGTTGAATTAGTAGGAAACAGTAAAAGAATAAGTGAAATGACAGAATTGGTAGGTAATTTGAGGCAGGTCCTAACAAATATCCAACAATTAGATTTGTTCTGCAATCATGTTGAATGTGAATATGTTTCCAGATACTCAACTAAAAATTCATTCACCTGATCACCAGTTGCTTCATCCAACTCAATATGTGGAAATATCAGCAATCCCTCTTGGTTGTATATCAAGTCACTACAGTGCAATCTTTGGGGTAGGACTGAATCCAACCATTCCTTGAATGGCTCGACTACTCCCTCCTGAAAATCCTTGAATTTTATCACCTGATAATCTTCTCTAGCAGTACCCGCCACAATGCTAAGAATCTATTATCACAAAAAGACAGACACAAAGAAAGAAAGCATTGAATGTATCTGATATCTCCCTCTGAAGTGCACAAACACAGAACAAGCATTGTCTCCATCCCACCTACCCTCTTAGACCAACCCAAAGGATCCAAAAGGACCAACAGTGCTGGAGCCAGCTGCTCTTGATTTGCAGCAATGTTAAAATTTTTGAATCCTTTTTTCCAGCTCTGGGAGCCCATCCCAGAGTGCCTTTGCTGCAGTCTTGAACTTTGTACTGACTCTGTTCATCTCCATTATTGCAGCCTCCCTGTTCTCCTGCTCAAATAGTTGGTGTGGAGTTTAGGCACCAATACAGCAAGCACCTCATTGATGAGCTTGTACAAGGCCTCCTGAGACAAGACTGGTGCTGCACCTGGCCCTTTAATTTTCTGTCTCATTGCATTGTAACATGGACATGATTAAAACTTGGTTGATTGCCTGTAAAAATCATCAGCATTGCTAGTCAAATTGTGACACAGAGCTTACCTGGATATTTGCATTTGCTTGGGTCAGGTCAAACTTGGTAGTGATATTCTCAAATGGGGTCTTTCAATCCCTTACCAACAAAAAAATTTTATCAACCAATCTCTTTTGATATTCTGCTAACTTGAAATTCTGGCCACCTCCTTTGACACTGATGTTTCCATTAGAATTGGTATGAAGTTCCAGGACTTTCTTCTCCCACTTGGGCAGATACACCTTAGCAATGACCTTCTGTAGACTGTCATTGTAATCAGACTGAGCATTGGAACAACATTTCCCTGGAGCAGCATCATTGGAAGGATTCAATGCAGGATGTTGGACAGTGTCAGCAGGTACTGAGGCAGTAGATTTCCTGTGGGTATCATTGTTAGTGCTGGTGCAGGCCGAGCAACCATGTTCATTAAGGTTTCTCCAGGTGCAGGATTAGTGGAGTAGGGTGGAGGAGGAGGTACATTTTGGGTAGCAGGTCTGACATTTGCAGGAACACTGGCAGTATTTTTTGAATGTCCACCTCAATAAGGTTGTGGCATGGCAGCAGAAGTAGAGATGGAAGGAAGAAAATGTGGCCAGATAATCCTGGATAAACAAAGTAAAAAGAAAATGTGATGTTGATGCTGAGGCAATGTATAGGACAAGCTGCAGCCTCTGTCAGAAAATCTTGCAAGGTGAGCCCCATCTGAAACACATTGCATCTGTTCCACAATCAAAAAAAAAGAGAATGAGAATGTGACATAGGACTGGCTGCAGCCTTGGGACATCTTGTCCAAAATAATGCAGATACCAGTTGATGTGGGATTTAACACAGCTAGAGCAGCAAGAAGCAACTGACAAGGGACCAATAATAACTTTGCAGGAGAGATTTTCACTCAAAGTAGGGCCCATATCACACTCCACAAGATTTCAAGTGGCAACAGATGTAGCTCAATTCACAACATTTGAAATTGTACTATGCACTGTGTTAGACCAGACTCCTGGCATGAGAAGAATGAGAAACTACTCACCTAGTTTCCCTGCTTTTCTTTAGAAACTGCTGCTATGATATTGGCCCTATTGGCTGCCCAATCCCCCCTCAACTTCTGATCCACTTTGAGAAAGCCATTGAGATTCAGAAAAGCCTCTTTGGGAAAGGCTGTGCTACCAGGTGCATACTTGCATGCAACACCCCTAATCAAACATTGCCTCTCCAGAGTGAGCTCAACATTACAGCTTTGAATGAAAGAATGGAGGTGAAGCTTTGGTGAAGAATAATCAAGTTAAATCATGTCTCCCATATAGTTCAAGATAAATACCTGATGGCCCCTTTTGCTGCAGTGAGGTCTGCCACACAACAGATACACAGCTTCTGACATTGTACCAGAATATGAACTAGAAGATCTTCATCATTGGAATCCAGCTGGTTTAGACAGTGGCAAGTTTCAGGAAGGCCATTGAGTTTCAAACAAAGCTTTGCTTCCATATTGGGAGGGGCCATTGATTTGAGGACAACTGCACTGGAAGAAATGAATGAGGGTTTTAAGAAATGGTTCCAAAGACATGCCTACTTTGCCTGAGTGTATGTCAGACATTGGATCCATCACATGCCTGTGTCCCAAGTTGACTAGGCAGCGTAAAACAAAATAATGCAATAACAACAAATTCTACAGCAATTGAACACCCCTGGCTTCCATCTGAAAGAATCATAGACAACTCCACCCAGCCAAGCCCTACAGTCTGTGAGAGGTTTTGCATACATGACTTGTACAAGGCGAGCTCTGTGCAAGGCCTCCAGAGCACTAAACAAAGGATTAACAATGTTCAGGACCATATGGGACTCAAAACTTACTGCCTCCACAAGGTCACTGTTCTCAGCTGTCCTAAAGCCATTATGGTAGAGCAATCAGGTACTATTGTAGTACCCCACTAGCTTGCTGACCTTAGTCAAGAGCTAGAGTTGCCCTAAGCAACTCAACCATCATTTTGGACATTCCAAAGAAAGCAGTACAAAGAAAAGCAGAGATGCAAATGCTCATGTCACATCATCTGATGACATGACACCATCTAACCTTCTCCTCCTACCCTCACCTCTTATTATACATTGATTCCTGTCTAGATATACTGCCATTTAGTGTGGCTTGTATTACTCTTTGACTCATTGTCATTGAGATATTACTCTCTGGCCAATCTCATCTATCCATGACTTGTCTTTTCTTTTGCATACAGGGCTGCATTCACTGACTCATTACTAGTGTTTCTGCGGCTCTCACGCTTAGCCGGCTTAATAGCCGGAATGAGCTGGCTCGAAAAAGCTTGAGCCGACTTGGGCTGGGGTCAAGCCGACTTCAAGCTGGCTAGCCGAAAGAAAAATTCCTTCCAAAATTAACATAAAATATTTCTACAATGATTGCCTGCACCAGTCAGAACAAACGTGAGTGAACTATACAGGGTTCTAAGCCTCGAATGAGCGCTTAGGGGATGCTGTGGACCGACGTTGTTACATTGCTTGACGTGGTTTCATGGCATAGTGTAGTGACGTGGCAAAATTTTCTCAGCAAACATTATATTGATGCCATACAATGCTGTTACATAAAACAAAACTGTATATGACATGACTTTACTGAATCGATGTTGAAAAATGTTCGATATTTGCAATGCACTGAGGAAAGGGTCTCTGAAGTAAGCCCAAAGATGATAAGTACAATTTGAAAATGGATTTGGAAACAGTTGGGCGACGTTTGGCAATCGAGCTGGGAGGAGTCGACTGCGAGCCAGCTCCAAGCCGCAGCATTCAGCTAGGAGCCGTGGGAAGCTGGCTCATATGTGGGGCCCGCCGGCTGACCGGCTCGGCTCCAGCCCCTGATCGGCTTCGGCTAATAGCCGGCTTATTTACAAGCCGCGGCAACACTACTCATTACATCTCTCAGCTGCAACCTCAACTCCAGGGAAAGCAACCTGAGTTGCTGCCAATAAAAAAGAATTCAGTACCTGAAGCACTGACAACCCCAACAATTCTCAACACTCCAGCTCCTGCTAAATCCAGCATCCCCACTCGATCTTCACGCTGCCAAGTCTATCCTCATTAATTATAGACTTCTCAATAATCCAAACTCTCTCCATACAAACCTGATGCTTGGAAAACTCAAGTACCATCTAGCTCAGAGCCTGATACAGCAGCTTTGTGCAGGATCCATTAGCTCATGAACCTCTCACGGCTGCAGAAGCACAATCTTGTTCTGACTGGCGAAAATGGAAGGAAGCGACGGACACTCAAAAAAATTTTAACGACTCCACCAAGACACAGACTGACCAATTCAATATTACAGGTTCATGGCTCGAGCACCCCTTGAAGACAGTACTGCGATATGATGACAAACAATTTAACTTCCCCTCACCCAAGCACCTTAGTACTTTTGGACAACCTTGCTTGGAAAAGTTAGCTACATATAACAGTCATATTTGCCCCAATGCAAAATTACTAAGGAAACTTGGTCTTCGATTGGATTTAAAATAGTACATCTTTTGATTGACAGGAAATTTCTCCATCGAGTCAGACAAAATCAGCAACCATTTCTTAGAATTTGTGAACCTATGTTTTCAGAGGAGTGCTTAGCAAACACCTCACAGTAAATAATATAAAGCAAACCTGTTCAGCAGTGTATCCAATTTCTTTCAACGCACCCCGGAGTTCTCCCTGTCCTGTATACCCATTGTATCTATCACCTTCTCTCGGTCCCGCAATCGATTCGAGCATAGCGGGAGGGCCTAGAATAGATTAACATTTATTATTCAACACCATCGGAAGTAGTATAGAGAATGAATATGAAATTGAAGCGCCTCCAATAGACCTACCAGATACACAAACTAGAGCATTCAGCCCAAGGCCAGCCGGCGGAGGGGGAGCGTATTTTTTAATCAGGTCAGCATCGATCCGACCACTCTCACCTGAAAAGGGGACAACAATCAATGCTATCTTCGAGAGAAATAATTTCAAATATAAACGTACCAGTCCATCCTTCAGGAGGACGAGAGAGAACATTGACAACCTCGAAATTGGCTGGATATTTTTGCTGAAATGATTCCAGTTCATCACGCATAATAATATCATTTTCCGTGCTGTTTCCATTGAGTATGAGGAACTTGGTGCTGTTGGAAGGATCATGGAGAGAATAATCGATAATCTGGATAAGTGGAGTACTGCGGAGGCATATTAAGTCATAGTATGCAGGTCATGAAAGTTATGAAGGAGTGTAAGGACGTACATTCCTACTCCTCCAGCAATCATAGTCACGGCATCATATTGATTAACTGCATACATGCCCATCAATCATCACAAACAAATTATGCAGGAGAAGCGACATACTTTCCCAAGGAATCATTGATGGAGGACGTTGGAGATATCCCATGATTCCAAGTCTCTCCCCAATCTATATGAAAAAGCCTTAGTCATCTCACGCAGAACAACAGATGAACATGATATTTTATAGTACCTGCAAGGCATGAATATAGTTGGACATCTTCCCAGGTGGATAAGGGGTGTCCGGGGGCGCTGGCTGTTTCTTGATGACAAGAGACAGAATGCCTACAGAGTCGCGTTTAGTGACGGGTGTGTACGCTCGGTACACAGGAATTGGTCCATCTTCATCGCCATCATCAGGAGGGCAGATAGGTCGAGTCCCCGGCTCCTCGTACAAGGGTTTCTCTTCTGGTGCACTAACAACGCAAGTGGACGAGACCAGGGGGTTTGATATTACCTCTGGGTCTTCAAACGCAAAGTCGAACCTATGAGCGAAGGTCAATAAATCAGAGAAAAAGAGAGCGGGCAAAAAAATACCTGGCAGTATCATCGTTGTACGGGAAAACTGTCTTGAGTCTGAGCCAGGTAAACACACCAGGTGGGTTCAAACCCTGATGGGCTACGATGGTTCTCCCAGCTTTCAAAGCCTCTGCGTGTCTGGCTCTGGCATGACGAACCAGGTGGGCTAAAAAGCTATTTAATTAAGGCCTCGATGAGCAAGATATCTCTTACTGGCGTCGATGTTGTCGTGATGATGATGGGGGATCTTGTCCGAACGAACGTGAGCTCTTTCCCTTGGATTACCGTGGAGAGGTCGACCCAAACAGACAGTATCCTAAGCAAGACTTGGATGAAATACTGTGCATGAAAATGGATCAGGTCACCTACGGATGCATCACTGGGAAGCCCCAAGGCTTTGGAGATGACATCGTGTTGCTCTGGAGTAGCCTGAAGCTTCCCAGTGCAAACTATCGTGGTTCTCAGTGACGATCGGTGAGAGATTGTGAAAATCCTTACGTTGCTCCACTTCCTTCTCGGACATGTTGGATTTGGCAGCTATTGCCTTGTAGTCCATGCCTGTGATTCATTGGCAAAATCAGCCTAAGAGAATCATAGTAGGGACAATGGACTCGCCAGTTTCCTTCATGGCCGAAGCGACCACATTGCACGGGATAACATGGGTAGTAGCCATTGTAAGTTAGTGTCAAGACTCCTCGAGCTCCTGTCTTTATAGGAAAAGAATGGTTTGGTAATGATCTCATGACCTATGTGCCTTGTGGCCCAGATTCCTAAGAATGGCAGAACTAATAAAATCCTTAGCCACACTCATGAAGGCATTGGATATCCGTCATTTCACTCTCTGAATCACAGGCAGCGATCGGCAATCGCTTGACAGTCTGCATGCTATTACGCTGAAAGAGTAGGGTGGGCAGTTATTCTAAGGTCAAATGGTTACGAAGAAGTCCTTGGAGAAGCATCGAAAAGCCGATACTCGGTACCAATCCTTGAACAGCGGACTAGCATCTTCCACGCTTCCTCAGTTAATCTAGAACATTGATTCTGAGAATGTGGATTAATGAAATTTACCATGAGGATCATCGATTGGCCCTAATTTGCCTGACCCTTAAGTTTACTGGTCAATTTTCCGGCTAATAGTACCAGTTAATAGTACCGGTTAGCAGGCCAGCTTTGCAGTGCTGGTCTCGGATTCGATGACAAACAGTGCCGTACTATATTATATTCGATAGCTTCAGGAACTGTCCCCGCAGTAGTTTCTGGAAACTGGACTTCGACGCGACAAAGCACGTGTTCGGGTCAACATCTCAGATCGGAGGATCGAACCGGTCACAATTACCGGCAGCTGCCTGCCAGTTGGTTGAGGCCTCGTTCCAATGAATATTAAGACGGACGCTGTAGTGGAAGATATGGCGTAAAAATCTCCATCTCACTCTTTCCGAGCGAATGGAATTCCTGCGCTTAATGAATTGTCTTAGATTAGTCTACTGGAGTTCGAACGGCTGTCAGGCAAGGAGCTCGGCTTGCAGTAGGTTTTAATCTGTCTCACTGGCGTCGAATGGTATCAACAGTTCCATCCTCTCAAACGACCTCGATCAAGCTTCTACTTGTCCCTTGTATCAAAGACGGAGCTTGAGGTAGGCCAACATTACATATATGTCCTGAGCATGTGACGCCACAGAAGGAGGGTTTGATGTGTTGGGATCAAACGACTGTCCGTGCCATTACACCTCTGCCTGATATCATTAAACATGTTCGGAAGAAGAGTGGAACAGAAGGTGGGGCAGGAATGACAAGCACCTCGAGGAAAGCGAATTAAAAACGACGTATTAATGTAAGAGGATTTAGAGGGAACCGAACGCTTTCCTCTTGGGGCCTCCGGGAGCTGTAAAAAAGCATGTTGCCGAGACAAGTGTAAGTCTTGTTCGGGTCTGCCCGTCCATCTCATCGGTTCTATATGCTTCTCCAAATAGCATACCCCTCGGGTATTAGAGAATTTATTTCTACTTTACGTCTCATATTTCGAAAGGAAGTTCGAGGAACATTTGGTACCAATCTGGATGTACCAACTGCAAAGTGACTGATGAAGGCTTGTCAGAAGTCCTCATTGGCACAACCCTATCGTTTAAGTATACACACCCATGTCCTTCATGCTTTCCGCATTCCCTACGTCAGTGAATTCTGGGGTCAGATCTAGCAGAGATTTCCTCCGCGTTCTTCAGTGGTCAGCTTGGCCATTATCCCTTTAAAAGCTGGTAAATTTGTAGCAATTTCTTCGCCCTCATCCAGCACAACAAACTTTGAAAACATGCCGTTCGTGAAACTACAATCGCAGATTGAAGACAATGTCATCTTCGTCAGTAAGTCTCGACTATATGCCGAAAGCTGATGAACGAGAGTCTGACTCGTTATTACAGTTGCGGGCGCTTCGGGCGACTTGGCCAAAAAGTTTGTAAGTGCTCACCTCAAACATTGTCGCAACGTACAGAGACGATAACGATTGACCTTATAATCTACAATCTCACAGCTCTACCCTGCACTCTTCACTCTCTACCGCCGCGGTTATCTCCCTGCGCATACTTACATTGTCGGATACGCCCGTTCCCAGATTCCTCATGATGAGTTCATAGCTCAAGTGACTTCCAACATCAAAGATCCAGGCAACGATCCAGACTTTGCTGCCCAGCTTGAGAGCTACAAGACCCTCCTATCCTATCAGGCTGGAAGCTACGACGACGGGGCCAAGTTTGACGAGCTCAACCAATATCTTGAGAGCCTCGAAGCCAACTTCCCGGGACAAGAGCGTAACCGCATTTTCTATCTTGCCCTTCCATCCACTGTGTTTGTGGATGTGTCCAAGAACTTTAAGGAACACGTGTACTCTCAAACTGGTTTCAACCGTCTTGTTGTCGAGAAACCCATTGGAAGTGATCTCGAAACAGCGCTGGAACTGGTACAAGGAATTGCCGAGTACTGGACTGAAGATGAAACGTTCCGAATTGACCATTACCTGGGCCAGGAGATTGTCAAGAATCTTCCAGTTCTTCGCTGGGCCAATAGCTTCACGAGCTCCTTCTGGGACAGCGACCGTATCAGCAACGTCCAGATTACTCTCAATGAGTCGTTTGGTACTGAAGGTCGCGGTGGATACTTCGATGCTGCTGGAATAATCCGAGATGTGATTCAGAACCGTGCGTTTTTGATGAATCGCCTAATCGTTTTGCAGCTATTCTTAACTAGACGGTAATGTCGGTTAGACCTTTGCCAAGTGTTTTCTCTAGTGGCCATGGAGCGCCCCGTCTCTTTAACACCCACTGATATCATCGACGAAAAGGTGAGTAGCCATAACCGGTCGCTGATAAATTGTGTCTCACTATCAAGCTACATCGAAGGTCAAATTACTTCGCGCCGTACCGCCAGTAACGCGCGAGGACACATTGCTCGGGCAATACATAGGATACCGTGACGATCCCGAAGTCCCGGATGACTCTACTACTGCTACATACGCTGCCAATGTACTCTGGGTCAACAACGAACGTTGGCAGGGCGTCCCATTCATCCTCAAAGCCGGAAAAGGTATAGTCCTTTCAATTTCCTTCCTTATCAGTGATTAGCTTACTAATTTACCCTCGCCCTGTGCCATACTCGTACCACCGAAACGTTGCACAGCTCTGAATGAAGATAACGTTGAGATCCGTATGCAATTCAAGGACGCCCCTCATGGACTATTTGAGGGTGACATCGCTCGGAGCGAGCTCATCATGCGTCTTGAGCCCGGTCAGGCCATTTGGATTAAAGTCAATATCAAGACTCCTGGGTTCGAGACCGGTATTGTTTCTACCGAGATGAAGCTCGACTATCAGGAAACTTTCCCTGGTGTATTTATCCCTGATCCGTATGAGGTGCTCTTGCGCGATGTCCTTCACGGTGATCACTCGACATTTGTACGAGATGATGAATTGGTTGCGGCATGGAAGGTAAAGTCTGGACTTCAAGTTAACCACAATAATTCTAGCTGACACGGTTCCTTTGTACTACTCAGATTTTTACACCGATTCTCCATTGGACCGATGGGGTGGGCGGCGAACCAAAACCTGTGCCAAGCGAGTATGCACGCGGATCGCGAGGACCTGAGGGGCTGGATGAGTTTTTGGCTAGATATGGGTTTAAAGCGTAGACAGAGAAAGGATCTTGACAACCCAGATGATTGACGAAGGGGTCTTGTAGGATAATTGATGGCTGGCATGAAAAAACCTTGTACCGATTGTTGATTACAAATTTGTAAATTTGCATAAATCTCGAATGTACTTGATTTTACCTCGCAAGGAGTAAATGACCTGACTATTATCAACTACGTCAGTACGGATCATTCCGTCGTGTTTTGGTCCGCCTTATGCGCTACTTAGTTTCGGCCTAGCACTGAACGTGCTGAACCTTGGGCAGAGAGGTCGGTAGAAGCAGGTGTCCTGGCTATTACCGACTACTACTTACATCATTACTACATAATTGTGTCATGCTATGGTCGGCCTTTTGCGCCACTTAACCTTGATCTTACACCGACGTTTGGGTAGAGGTCGGCAGAAGCATACGCCAATATTCGGAATCTACACGGCCAACTTGTTTAACCCGAGTGCCGGAAAAGGTCTGTGGAAATCCCCGAGTTTGGGGCCCTGCGGAAGAGCTGCTGCTGGTTTACCATCAATAGAAGCGTACCATCATAGGGAAAAGGAAAATCTACATCAAGTATAGTTGGTGAAGCTATCATGAACAGGTCAAGGCTAAGCAGAACATCCTGGCCGGAAACGTCCGAAATGCTTCTCCCGCGACGGTGCTCTCAATACAGTCATAAAAATCTGCATTGGACAGTGCTTGGAGTCAGATGTTCCTCTCGTGTTCCTCTCTGTCCTTCTAGACTATCACTGACTGAGTCTCGGCTACAGTCGGTCCAAGTTCAGTAACTCATATCCCGATTCCTTCTCAATCTTTACTGGAGTAACTAGCCACTTCTCGCCGTATTCGTCCTCGCTTCAGCCTTTAATTAACTTCTATCCTGGTTTAATATTATGAATTGAGTATGCTCGAGTAAGTATAGTCACTGTTCAGAACTCTTCCCGTCAATCCTTCCGGCATCTATGTCTCCCAGTTTTCTGCCATAATTCAATGAATTCAGTCTGTCCAATTGCTGTCCAATACCATACATCTTGTTCGATTCCGGATGATGAGTCAACCAAGTACAATTTTATCTCGACCCTGAATGGAAATGATCTATTTTGGTCATGATCATGAATACCTATCAATGCGGTACGTTCGATGTAGAATATGGATGCAGGGATCGAAGATGATAAGAAGTTGAGCACTGTAAAGGAAGTTAAAGCCTAAACTTAATTTAGCGACCTAGTCGACGACGCTTAACCTCCCTTGTGCATTGTTTGCCTTTCTCCAGCTTGTTCATCGACCTAAACACACAGTGAAAGGTCTCCTAAATATCCTCTGGTGCAGTGATTCCGAAATCAACGTGTCATTTTTGTGTTCCCGATGAATAGGTTCCTGTGCGTGTTTATCTCGATTTGAACCAATGGGGCACTGGCATACGATCGGTGTCCGACAAATCCGTAAACGGAAAACGGTAATTGACTTCCATCCGCGGTGTGACATGATAGAAGTAAGTACTCGATGGGCATGAAGAAGAACTGGGTTCAATGAATGGATCAGTAAGGTATAGGCAAAAAGATGGAGCGAACGTGCGCGAGAAACGCCTTTCCTTTTTTTCTGTTTGGTTCGGGATGCGAGATAGATGAATCATTCACCGGTGGAAGATGAATATTTGAATCCCGGGGATGCTGGGGGCCGGAGAAACAGATCCGCATCGACTTTGCATAAGTCGTCGATGAAGACGTGATTGATGCAGGATCGTGTCGCTATATTGTTTTTTCCGAGCAAGGCAAATATTCGGACAAGGAATTTCAATACCCTTTTAAACAGAACCATGATTCAAAAAATTTCCAGCTCGATTGTAGCGGAACCGAGTTATCCCTTTCCCTGTGGCCTTTTTATTGCGAAGGAGGACGCGACTTGACTCTTCGTTGTTCCATTACCACCATCTCAAAGGCTTATCCTCAAAGTCAACCAAAAGAGAATCCGAGATCGCTACTTGTCGAACGGCAGCTGAGCACTCGAAGGGACCAGTTCTTAACGTAACTTTCATTGTCCATATTGTTTACCTCCATGACTGAGTCGTATACCTAGGTTTTTACGGTTTCGATTGAAAATGTCTTCCAGCGATTCCCTGAACCAACCATTTCTCCGGTCAACACCCCTTGCCAATGAAGCCCCAGCGGAAACTTCACCCCTCCTCTCTCAAAAATCTTACAACACCTTCCGATCGACTGAGAGTCAATCGGAAGGAACCACCGACGTCGGAGATGAAGAATTTCAAAAAGCACCGTCCGAGTTGATTCCAACTCTGCCTCTTCTACTGAAGCAGTTCAAAGTTATCTTGAACTCGTCATTACCTGTATTTGGAACGCAGCTTTTGGAGTACGCCCTGCTCATGACGAGCGTATTAGCTGTTGGGCACTTGGGTAAGTAACTTTGATTTGACATGTATACCTAATTTTCGGCTAATTTGGTTTAACTGTTTCCATTCCTGCTGTCATTTAGGCAAGATAGAATTAGCCTCGTGTACACTTGGTTCAATGACTGCCAACGTCACGTCCTTCAGTATCGTGATCGGAATGGCGGGGGCACTCGATACTGTCCTTCCCGGAGTTTGGGGGGCCAGTGCCAGTACTTCCCGCATGCCTGGCAGGAGAAAGGATAGTAACGTTGCGGATTCTCGGCTCCTCGGGCTTTGGTGCCAACGCATGGCAGTGTTGTATCTTCTCCTGTTGATTCCAATTCTCACCATATGGCTCCATGCTGAAGAGATCCTACTGCTCCTGAGACAAGACGAGGAAGTTGCGCGATTGGCTGGGAGGTATTTGGCAATGGTATGTCTCAAAATGACTTCTAAACGCCGTCGCCTGAGCATTACCCTTAGCTTGCCCTTGGCATGCCAGCATTTTCTTTCAATACTGTTGCCAAACGGTATTTCCAAGCTCAAGGCCTCTTCAGCATTCCCACCAAAATTGGAACTGCTGTGGCAGCGGTGAACGTTTTGTTGACAGTGGTCTTGGGTACGTTTTTCGCGACCCTTAACAAGTAATACATTGATAACTTTATCGTGCAGTCTACTATCCTGATCCGCTTCCTCGAGCTTTCGCACCCTATCTCCATTTGGGATTCGACGGAGCTCCTCTTGCTACGGCCATCTCATACAACCTTATCACAATAGGCTTCATATTCTGGGGATGCAAAATCGAAAACGATAGAAAACGTCTTCGAGAAATGTTGGAAGCTGAAGAGGAAGAGCGAGAAGTCGAAATTTCGACTCCCACCAATCGTCATTCGTACTTTGACTCACCATCAACGCCGGTCGAGGGCTCGAGTTCAGCAGGTATCGACGTTACCGTAAAGTCTATATCAAGCGCCCGATCTTCGCTAGGTACGGATTTTATCTTCTTTTGGCTACCTCCCGCCCCGTGCGCCTAAATTCCAATCCTGTTCTTGTGTTCCAGATCTGGATCGGCGCAGTGAAACAGTGGGAGATTCGGATGAGTCCTCTGGGCCCGAAATACGCTCAGCCTGGTATCCGCTCTCACTTCGAGCCCTGCATCCCACCGGACTGGGTACACTTCTCACTCTTGGACTCGGTGGAGTAGGCCAGACCGCATCCGAGTGGTGGGCCTGGGAGTTGATTGGACTAGCTGCTTCATTGTACGTATCCATCTTTGATTCCTCCTAACACCCCCAAATGTTAATTTCTTCCTTAATGATAGATTTGGGCCCACAGCTCTCGCGGCTCAATCCGTGTTGGTTGTCACAGCTTCCACGTCCTATCAAATTCCGTATGCTTTGGGTGTGGCGACTAGTGTAATAATCGGTCAACACCTCGGACTTGCCCGTCCAAGGTCCGCCAAAATGGCTGCGTACGCTGCCCTCATGTTAGGACTGGCAATGTCGTTGACGTTCAGTATGGTTTGCTGGATTTGGAGGAAGAAGTGGGGATATATTTTCAACGACGACGAAGGTAATCGTTGTTTAAAGAGCATCGTGACCCATATTTATCATGAATTTCATCTAGATGTTAATTCGATGGTGGCCAATATCCTACCCCTTGTCGCTGCACTTCACATATTTGACGCCAACTCTGCGATTACTGGTGGAATTCTGAGAGCTAGAGGAAAGCAAGGAATAAGCGCCTTGTTTAATCTGAGGTACGCTTCTAATTTTCCGTTACTAATTTTACTAACCTCGAATATAGTGCGTATTACATCGTTGGCGTTCCTCTAGCACTGTATCTTGCGTTCAAGGATATAGGCTTCCCGGAATCCCTGCCAGACCATCCTGTGGTGACATCGCTCAGCAAACGTTTCATGACAATGTTACCACCGTCATCGATATCGTCTCTCCTCCCTACCTCCTCGTATTTCCCTTCCATTTCCACATTTAGCTCATTCGCCATCGCATCCCACGCCACTATCGAGACCGCAGATGACATAGTATATCCCAGTCTGCCCGAAGCTACCGCTGGCTTACGGGGTCTTTGGAACGGCTTGACTGTGGCATTGATATATTGCTCGGTGTGCAGCACTATTCTGTGCTTGAAGACCAAGTGGGATTACGAAGTGGAAAAGGTCCGAGCCAGAGTCCAGGAAGAGGAGCGACACAATCGAATTGCGGCCGAGCGAGCTAGTCAAGATGCTAGTGATGGAGCCACATTTGTGGAAAGTTCATAGGTTATCGAGATGGTGCTGATTGTTTTTCCAGAATCCGCGGTAACTGTAAACCCTGTGGGGGCGCTTACCGCCCGCGAAATGATAGGACTGTGTTCGCAAACACAAGCCTGCCAATCCATGACTTACAGCTGACCCGCCGCTGGTGACAGCATGGGTTTATTTGTTTGTGCTCGTTTTCGCCAAGCTCCAACGTTGTTCTTGTATTTCTTGACTTTATTCTTAAGATTCATTCATATATCGATATATCGAGGTTATATCTCATCCCCCGGTCATAAACCTTAGCACTACCTCCTATCACATCGCCCTCACCTCACGGGTTCTTCCCGCTGCTCACTTTTAGCATATAACAAGTTACATACAGTAGAGTAAATCATCACGTCTTCTTATCCTATCCATCCAATTGAGTCACCTTGAACGTTCTTCACACGAATGATTAAACGGCTATGATCCAGGAAAACAATTTATTTGTGACATGTCTTTGGAAGCTGTCAATTAGCGATTTGCGGTCAGAAGACGAAGGTTTCTCGAGTGTCAGTTCGGAGTTGTTTCGGAGATATTGGGCTTCCATACGATATTTACTTTTCTCACATCGAGGCATATGCAGCATCCTCAGAGCGTCCTTCCAAACGGGACCAGAACGCCTTCATTTCATGTATTTGTAGAGACACTCGAGATACGAAGTTAATTCGATTCTAGACATTGTCCAAGGTCTTCGGAATCCACGACAGCATTTCAATACTAAACTTGAGAAGCATCTCAATAGAAAATATGCTTCTTCAATCACATGGTGGAGGAAAGCAATCTCCAGCATGATTATACACGTACCAGTAGTATCAGAGGGATGTTGCGAATGTGTACTGCGCATTCTTTCTATTCGGTCTTTCACTGGTTCCTGCGGCGGATCTTGGACAAGCCAAGTAGAAGCGACTTTTGCAACTCTGATAGATGAAGGGTTCATTAGATGGGATATAGGATAAACCGCCAAAGCTCCCGTTAAGTGATGTTAGCCAGGAGCCTCCAGCAAAAAGAACTCATCCGTCAACAATGGAACGAGTAAGATGCGATACGGTTATTCAGTGGTTGAACTGCTAGATATCGAGTTCTCGGCCACTAGTGCTGTTGGGATTATATTAGTCGAGAGCTGTACTAGAACTTTTCGTTCGACTATAACTTAAGTACGCTCATTCCCAGGTACAATTATGAGAGTCATCAATGCACACTATTGACAAAACATCGGAATTCAGATTGAACTTAGAGGTATCATATCATTTGTGCCATCGGATAAGAAACGGTTAGTACTCCTTGTCTAATGATATCTATGACTGTAAACTCCACAAGTCAGCAGACTCAAGGTAGTTGTCACTACTGTATGGACTTTTCTGCCATTCGTACACAGTTGTAAATACGTACACTAGGAATGGATTCTTAACAGAGATTCTGTTGGGGATACCAAGCTAAAATTTATTAGGGATTCATGTTGATTTCTCTTCCTCCGTTGTGAATTCCCAGTTCCACGGAGTTGAGTCATTGAGACATGCTTAACGTAGAGTCACGTCACGGTTGGCCAAGTTGAGGTTAGACTCAGGATGAAAATGGGATGGCACTCGTCTTCACCGTGTCAAGTTCCCAAGTTCACCAACAATATCTTTTCCTTATATTCCGCGTTCGAAGGGCCCTCTTGTCAGGAGCATCACAATTCATTAAGTTTTGCTTGATCCGCTTACAGCGGCTTGTCCTGCCGGCCTCGGCCCTAAATTCAGACGAACGGCTCAAGCCGTAAGCCGCTAGATGTCCTCAAACCAAACGCCTGTCGATTAGTGTCAAGTCTCCGCTACAAAACTTGTGGGCACGCTGGGTCAGTCAAAGCCAAAAAACCATGCTGAAGGCGGGTAGATGATTTCGATACGGGTGCAAGTTCCAGGGAGACGACTCGCCGCTGAAGAGGCACCAAATAGAACGCCTCTGTCGACGACAAGGAGTCAAATTCACAGGAGAAACAACTCACCTCGCCTATTTTCATATCTTGATGAATCAAACTCTGAATCCGGAAGGTTATCGACGTTTCGGCAGTTAATAATATTGCCGAGATTACACTCCCCAAATTTACATTATTCCTATCAATTTGTCTCGCTTTGGGAAATTAAATAAGGTTACTATGCTATTCCCAACTAAAGTGCGGCGGAGCTGGTGTACCGCCCGTACTTATCAAACCAGCATCATATCATAACATAGAATAAATATTCCCTACTTCATCCTTCGTACGGAGGAGGGGCACTTATAGCGGTCGTTCCCCCAGCAGTATGCAGACTGAGTCCACGTCGTAGCGTTCCTTTCACCTTTTCGAACGCATTGGTCACCTTGGGATATACTTGTAGCCCCGATCCAGGAGCGTAAGGGAAAGGTTCTACGGCCGTAAACTTGCGTAATCGCGTTTTCTCCTGTCGATTGCGATTTCGATATCGAATGAGCGATAGGATTACAGCAAACATCATTATCAGGGTGGCAAATGAACCGACTGCTATGCCGGCGGCTGTGCCTGCAGATAAATTTCTCGGTGATGTGGCCGTCTGTGCTACGGATGAGGATTGTGATGCAGCTCCTGAAGTTCCGGAAGGTGATGCAGTCGTAGTTCCCCTGAAAAACGCTGATAAACGATGCGAGCTTCAGAGTGAGAAAAAAAAGAGCTTACGAAGTGGAATTGCTAGTTGTATTTTTTGCTACGGGGTCGGTAATGGCATAATCGATGCTGAAGCTCAGGCTACTTCCCGACGGCGGAAGAGCCGTAAAGGTGAGCGAGTGTGAAGAATTCGACAAATTGTCCATATAGAAGAGAATTTGCCCAGTTCGATACCCAAATCCAGGCTGAGTGCCATTATATGAGAAGATTTCCCCATTACCGTCTAGCTGAGCTGTATACGGTGATCCAGCGCTCCCGACCGCCCCATAAACAATTATCCGTGTCCCCTATATGGATCTTTATTTCTAGTAATGCTTCCTACAAGAGGAAGGGGAAGACCGACCTGGAAATTCAGCGAGGCCGTCGAACCGGAGGAACCAGTGAAACTGCAACAGGGCTGTTCAACTATGAAAGAGTAGAAATGAGTATGTTTATTGCATACTGGACTGTTCCACTGTTGAACTCAGGGAAGTTTGTGTTATCGGTATTCCAGTTTTGAGGTGGATCATACGTGAACTCTGTATCTTGTACAATTTGATCTTCGGTGCCAGCGACAACTTCGGTTGAAAAAACCATCTACCGAGACACGGGGAATAGAATGTTGGCGCGTCACACAAATATTGAGTGGGATCCTTATACTTACGTAGTCGACGTCTATATTCGTCAGGTTCCCCGACGCGAGATTGGTGAGCACCACGGTATGAAGACCATGTGAAAGCGAGCCAAGATTGTCATACATCACATAGTTGAATAATTGATTGTTGATATCCGGTGGTGTACCAGTCCTGTTCGTTGGACCTGCAGAACCATCGACAGTGACGCTGAAAAACAAAGTGTTAGCCTGACTAATACACCTTACTATGTTCATCACCACCGCGCACCTATAAGGCCCATCATTCCACCTATAAGATCCCACTATCCGAACCCCTGTCCCCGTAAATTTGAGCGTCGCGGTGGCTCCACTAAATGTACTGTAGAGAAACGTGCTATTGGAATATCTGATAATTTTACAGAAATCAGCAGAGGTGTAAATGGAGGATGCATTGACGCACTGAGATTGTAATGGGTCTCCGTCCCAGCCCCCTGTATGCCAAGTATTGTTGTCGGGTGGAGGATTGTAGCTGATGAGAGGACTATATGCATCAACAATGATACTTTCACGCGAAACTGACATAGCTTGGCTTGTGGATGGCGGTTAACAAGTCTACAGCAGGTCCAGGGAGGGTATCAAGGAAAATACGGGCGTGACCATCTATATTATGTAGGGAAAGGGTGCTGTGCGACATTCGTGTTAAGATCAGAGTATCAATGATGATTTGTATGCAACCGGAATAACGTATCAATGACCTTAATTGGCTTCCGCATGGTTCACATTGGTGCGAAGTATATCTCCCACACGAATCCTCTCAAATACCTAGCTGTACTATTGGTAGCGGGAGCATCCCACCATTTCATGTAACTGTACATTTCCAAAACTATATTTTTCATTTTCACTACCTCAAATCCCAAATACAATTTAACCTGCGGAAATTGAGCTAGCAACAAAGTCTTGAAGGCCTTGAGGGCATGTAGACTGTACTGATCTAGGCAAAGTGTCCTACAGGAAAGGAGTGTTAATTGACACCGCTTTTGATGGACCTCGTTCACTGCAGATCTACCTTTGCCCTTGAGGTATCGAGCTCGTCTGCTGTGCAACTGCAGGGTCGGTCGCAATCGGGGAGAGAAACGACCGCGGCCTCGTAGTATTAGAATTAATTATTTGTACAGTTCCCAGTCATGTACTTAAGTACGATCCTCATCGGACAGTTCCGCAACGAGACCACGCTGTGTAATAACTAACTAATTAACTACTGATTTATAAAGTATCACTATTCAATGATTCAATTGAATATGTGAAGAGCGGGGCCCGTCAGAGTCAAGCGCAAGTGAACGTGTTCATCACTTGAAACACCTAAACAAACATCGAGTTTGACTACCAATTTTCTAATAAGGGTTTCAAATCGGGAATACCGTAGAAGCATATGTTATCTATTATCTGAAAAATGAAGTCAATCCAAGATTAAGGTTAGCATGATGATACTGCTTCCATTGCATGCACCCAGAATAAAACTGTGTGCGGACCGCACAGTAACATATTGTGTCAGATCTCATCACTTGATACCGTGCACAATGGGAATACAGGGTTATACGCACCACTACGGATGCGGAGAGATAGTATAGTGTGAAATGAGGCACTTAAGAGTATTGAAAATAGGGATATGGACTAGGCGGTAGGCTACCATATTATTCGTTTCCACTGGTTAGGTTTTGTTGAACTACGTAATCCTTAGCTTCACACAAACAAGTGTGAACGACTCGGTATTTTAAAGATAGCTACCTGTTGAACTACGTAAGTATCGATCTAAAAGTATCTATCAGTTCGTAGTTTTCTAGGTAGTTAAATAGTCGATTCACCCTCAGCTTCCCAGAAACAGGCACAAATCTCGGTGAATACATATATATCAAGTCTATGAGTAATGAATAACTGGATTAGATTCCGAGCACTCATGAACCCGGAACGAGCTTAGGAAAAATGTAAGGAAAAATCAAATATGTATGCTGTGATCACGGACAGACATCGCAGGTGAGATGTACCTAATCCGCGCGGAACAAAATAGGACCGGGCAAGACTTACTTGATAATTCCAGCTTTGACGTCTAATCTCGACAGGTTTATTGTCATAATGTTACACAAATAGTTTACACGGGTATATCTCGAAACCTACTTCAAAAGCCCACGGGCACCGGCTATTTGCGAAGACATAAGGAGTGTAGTAGTCCGAGATATTAGAAAAGATTAATCACAACTTGATGTCCAAATTATAAGTCCCAAAAGCCCAATGTGAGTCCAATGAGAGACCAAAAGGACAAGAAGCCACCAGTGCTGTTCAAAGTTCAACATAAAGATTCAAAGATGCCTAAGTTTTCTCAGACCGTCGAGGTCGACATATCTGGACTCGTTGACCATGCTGTACCAGTCATAGAGTCATATTTCTGTTTCTCGAAGACAATAAGAATGACCATCAGGCATGGGTAAATACCCTAAATAATTCATAAGTAGAAGTTTCAATGACCACAAGAAATATTTACCGTTAAGTGAGGGATAATCAAGCTCAGGAAATAGCTCACTTCCGGGGATAATTGCACCATCATATCAAGGATTACAATGATCTACAGCAAGTGACCATGATCAGCATGTCAGAAACCGTGGCAGATATTTGTTTGTACCCATAACACTGAATACAAAAATCCAGATTCTACCATGAACAGTAGCATATGGATGGCACATTTAATGCTACTTGTATCCTGGAACCCAGTATATTTGAGAGTTCGATAGAATTTCCTATATTTAGCGTATGATTCTGATTTTAATGTCAAGTTTGGATGGAGGGCCTACCAGGTTCTGAAGGCTATCAAAGCAGTTGCCACAGTATTCGTAAGCAACAGTACAGATGGAAGGATAGCTCTGGATTTAGGGTAGACCAGGGTGAATTTTGTGCGTAAATTCATGGTTAATTCGACGGAAATTGTCATATCGGCAACTGCTGCGCCTGAGCGATTATGGTTTTATACCTAGGGTTATGGGAAGACATTGTTGAACATACCTAAGGAAGCACACAAGCATGCAGCTAACAGCAGCTGGACATAAATTGGCTTCCTGTCGAAAATCGACCACGCTCTCCAAACGATTACAAGGTCGCTTAAAAAATACTATAAAGAGATTGGAAAAAGCTCCCCCATGATTACAATACAGGGTATGTGTAAGGACTCACATTCAGCTTCACAACGACCATGTCCACCAGAATGACAATTCTTGTCAATATCGGGTTAATGTGTCCTCCAAATGTGCGAATATCGTGTGCAATAAAGTAAATTGAGGAAGCCGTGTTTATCATATCAAAGAATAGCATGATGAAAATGACTATCAAGAGAAAACGGTTGCCGATAGAGGAGTTGTTTCCCCCCGAGCTACGTAACTATCAGATGGAATGTGATAGGAAAAACAACGGGAGCACATACAGGAGAAGCCATAAGGAAAGAGCTGCTACTCCAATGTAAAGACCTTGAACTTCAAGATTAAGAGTGCACCACTGGAAGTTGCTGCCAATGTTACCATGTAATGCGCTTCCGACAGACGAAGCGATGCTTTCATACTCCAAGATAGTTAGATTTTCGAACGAGAGTACACTCATGGAGAGAAGCCGAGTCCTTATAGTCGTCTCAGAGGACGGTAAGTAGTGTTGGGTGAGCTTTGGGCGTCTCAGAGGGTATCTATTTGTTCTGGGCGACCAGCGCTGCTGGAACAACACGGTGGTGGTCGAAGGTCAAGTTGCTTTGATCTAGTTCTCGATAGATCACAAAGTGTATGCCATCGGCACCCGCATTCTCCGAGCTTGCGCATTTTGAGCGCTGTTGGGCTGGACGGCCTGTGGTATCAGCTGAATTATATGAAAGATGCGAGCCACGAATGCATCAAGAGCCCTGACACCTCAACTGATCTCGCTATGTTTGGCCTTGCTAAGGTGCCAGTTTTGTGCTGGAGTCCAATAGTTAAAGAACAGGGTTGTTTTCATCGTTATCTTGAGCTCGATGAACATAATTTGATAGATGGCGCCCCATAAAATGTTTATCCCTGAAGATCCTTCCTACGGATCCTTTTCGTAATGGGGTGAACTTTCACTGGGTAAGGTTGACGATCATGATCTGGATTCTGATCGCTTGGAAGAATGACAGATGTTTCTATGAATGGATAGCTCAGTCGCGGTCTTAATTGAACGCTGTGTTGAAACATCTACACAGTAGCATGATGGAACGATGTGTGATGAAAGGATGCAGATCAATTGTTCTATAAAAGCATGAGATCCCATTCAGGGAAAAAGCTTTGGATTTTCGAAGAATACTGTATCTTTACGACCACAAACATAACGCGTAACGCGACCCCGTGAATGTGGTCATTTTGGAAATCGTAACGCATTACAGAGCAAATTTTTTTGGCAGCTCCTCCTTATATGGCAGTTTGTTTTCCGGCTGTTCCATAAAAGGAAAATGAATTAGTTTCCAGTGCCTCAATTTATCCACTTTCGGTGGCTGGCTGCTAGTTGGACTCCCGATTTGGAAGACCAGAAAACTGGAAGGATCTAACTATTTTCACCGGAGGCGGACGACATGAGAGAAAAAGATAGGACGTTGACCTGGTTTCTGCCAACAAAGCGAGCAGCTGGGAGATTTTTGGATTGCAGAAGAAAAAAAATCGACTGCGTGATGTCAATCACGCGCCGTCGGGCCTGCTGAGCGCTTCTATCTATGGAAAGCCGGAAAGCCTCGCTTGTCACCGAGGTTTTATGATCATTTGATACAGTACAATACAATCTCGGCGCGGTGTACTTATAATCTGGCACCTTCACACTCGTGCCTGATGCTCACACTCACACTCACTTGGCTCACACTCACACTTGAGCCGCCAGCCCATGCTCACTGTCTATCTTCTGAGTCAAGATAATGGATAGACTTCGAGGTAGTTTTCAGTCAATGATCAATTACACAGAGTATATATGACTTCGATTAGACAGTAGTTCGAGATAGGATAACAAAACTATTGAATATTAGCAAAGAATGAGTTCCAGTCGAAATTGACACCATCGATATTTGAGGAGGGTTCATTTGAGAATCCCATTACATGACTTTGAGCTACAGTAATAGAACTTAACATAGCGCATAGCAAAGAAGCAAAACATTACATATGGAGCAGGGTAAAATCAGTACTTGAGCCATGCGCCGACTGTGGGTGTTGCATTAACTCCCACATGTCCGCATAAGATTGCTGCGGCGGATTAGCTGGTTCAGATTGCGTGTAGTTGAACAATTCACTTTGTTTGAGATGAATCTCAAGTACAAGCAAAAAAAAAGACAACTTATGTGGCGCAGAAAATGGTTCCTGTGCTGGTGTTTGCAGTGGCTGTGGCAATGATGACTGAGTCTGTGCTGTGGCTAGAAGAGGATTTTAGTAACCAAATTTGTCAGAGGGTCAGAGATGTAGGGAACATACCAATGGCAGGATAAGGATCAGTAATAGACTGCACTTGAGCTTTCAACTCATGTATAGGAGCGACACGGCCAGAAGAGCTAGATTCAGCTATTGACTTCTTAGCTCTCGGCTTTGAACTGGTAACGTCCCAAAGTTTGCTTTGCAGTTCTTTTGCAGTGGCTTTGGCATCAGCAGTTTGTTGACAGAGGTCAGCTACAACTTGGTTTTGATTTTTGTGTGCTTTCCTCTTGTTTGCTTTATTTGACTCGCAGTTTAACTGTCGGCGTGTCCAGTTGAAGTGTGAGTTTTGAGGGTTTTTGAGTGCACTGCTGCATAAAGACAGGGCCATTTCTTCAGAGGTATTGAAATCAAGTGTTTTGGCACTGAAAAATGTGTCAATTGAACCAAACTGTTTGACAAGCAATAGCTCACCTCAAGATAGCTTTTAAGAGTGATAGATCAGTGCCAGTGAAGCAGTTAGTCCAAGCATGCTGGGCTTCATTCAAGTTTGTGCTCAATTCAGTGAGAGCCCATGATTCTGCACCCATATTAGAGAAACAGTGGATGATGCTGGAAAGAATAAATGCCTGGAGCTTAAGGTTCTACCATGCTTCAGAGGGGCATTAGAATACCACTCAGTCAATGGAGGCAAACCATACCTTGGACCTGTGAATGGCTGAGACCTTTGACCCAATCCATGAATTCATTCACCACTTCCTTCATGGGGAGATACATAAAGTTAACCAATTTAAGGTACTGTTCTGGTGTGACTTTATTCTTCAGATTGTTGACTCCACTAAGAAAGGCAAGTTAGAGCAAGTCAGATGTGACATGGATATGACAAATTATATGCACTGTTTGCAATGTACATAACATATGCAAGATATCTGCTTCATAATTGATACATCTTGATCATAGTACATACCTTCAAAATCAGTCCCTTTTGGAAATCTTTGAGACTTGGTCTGTCTGAGCAGACTCTGCTGTCAATGAACATCAGCAAGTGCGGGATGAAGAGTTGATGGAGTTTTTCCATTCAAAAGGGAAGCTGTTGATGCCGCTAAAGGGATATATCAGCTAATCTTGTAGATAATAAGCCATTGAAGTACAATGACTTGCCCTTCTGCACAGATTTAACTGAAGTTCCAATTATACCTGTCACTTCTATACATTTTGTATAGAGTTCCAAGACCAAGAGAGTGAGCTTAGTTTGCAGGAGGATGAGATGACTGTGAGGTTCTGGTTTGATGGAGTGTGTCTTCTTTGAGCTGAAGACAAGGACTGCATGTCTGATGGAAGGATCAACTGGAACAAAGATGGTCCAAGAGGCATTACATTTGTGTTTGATGAGTTTGCTGAGAGAACCATCTGGATTATGTGGGTATCCTGCATAGCTTATGATTAAAATACAATGATACAAGTGGTAGAGGTACATACCACAGCTGCACTTCAAAGCCCCATTCTGTGACCTCACAATTCTTGCACAAGTAGGTATACAGGAGATAGACTGAAGCTCTTTGGCACTGGACAGCTTTACAAGAACCTCTTCATTAACCCTGTCAGGAATTGAATATGATTGATGTCCTTCTCACCATTTCTTTGACCAACCTGAACAAGCAATGAAATGGGAGTGACCTTTACAATCTGACCCTCCCTTGATAGTTAAACTGAATGAGGAATAGCATGGAAAAACACAAATCTTGTGTGGGCTCACCTCTTGATACTTCTTAACAATTGGTTTACCCATACATGGTTCACCTTCTTCATCAATAGCAGGGCAGTTGCACAAGTTGATGACCATCCAGAATCTAAAATAAATTCATTCAAGCACAATGTCAGTCAGAAGCTTGATGAAGATTTTGTAAGAGCTACTAACATTAAAGACAACTTGTCAATAGATGACATTTCATCAATGCATGATTGAATTTGCACTTGGATCAACTTCTCAACTTCTCAAGTGCAACAGGATTGAGCTCATAATGTCCAATATTGAGATACTTAGGATTAACATGTTCACAGATATAGACCCCACCACACTTCTCACAAATGCATCAGCATTCAATCTGGTCTTCCTCACCCTGTCCAAAAAGATAGCCAGATAACTTGCACTTTGAATCATTTCTCCCATTTGACTCATATGTCCAGTGCTGCTGTGACTTGAGAATAGTTAGTTACTGAATATTAAGGAAATTATGGAGATGAACCTTGCTATTCAAAAGCTTCTCAAGATCTACCTCCTCTTTACCCAAGTTGCTCAGATTGATAAGGAATGCTGTGGGAGTTGGATTTATTGGCCAGTTGGAAGGGGTTCTGCTGTGGACCTTTTCAAGCTGTTGCACAGAAAGTTGTTGATTGAGCTTGGTTTTCCCCTCAAAAACTTCTGACCAGATTCCTTCATTAAGCCACACAGTATTTGACTTTTTCCATTCTACATCCATTACCCCTACCCCACTTGCAACCAACTTTTCAACCTCTTCACCTTCTGATTCTTGTCCACTGACTGATAAGATTTTGATGTTCCTGGTATCATTGGTATCACCAACAGAGGAGATTTCCTCAGCATCAATTGCTGATTGAGTATTATCATCCATCAGGAAAAATGCCCTGGGCCCAGGCTTCCCAAAGATCTCTGGAGACACCCCCTAATTCCTAGGGATCCCCAGGGACCCTGAAAGATCCCAGAGCAATCTCAAAGCTCCAAAAGACTCTAGAACTTGAGATCTGAGAGATTCCTGGGATCCCTAGGATTTTGGGGGTGTCTCCAGAGACCTCTGGGCAGCCTGGGCAAAAGGTAATTTTCCTGAAGTCATGGTTGGTGTCTGAGTTGGTCTGGACCATTATAGGTGAGTTGGAGCAAGAAATATCATCACAAAGGTGTTCCAGGTCCCAGTCAAATGAACTGTCTTGAGAGCTTGTAGCTATCTCAAGTCAAAATTGAGTGATAGAGATGCTACAAATGGCTCAAAATACATACATTCTTGCTTCATTTCTTCATTGTCATTGGACCCATTTCCATCCTGAACACCTGGAGAAGAAAGTTTCAGTGGAGTTAGAAACCATTAATTAAATAACCTATACCATCTTCACCTTCAGATGCTTCATCAGAATTGTAAATATAAATTAATTCATTTCCATTTTGATCAGTGTCTACATGCATTTGCACAGCAGCTGAAGAAGTGACCATCAATGATATATCAATATCGGCATCTTCTTGCTTGATGGGAGATTCCGTGGCTATGAAAAATGCATTTAGAGTATGGATTCACTCATGATAAAAGATTGGCATACACAGATCCTTTGTGAGAAGGCTTTCATGGCCCTCATTGCACAGATAGTCACTTAACACATCAAAATCAACCCAATTAAAGCCCAGGAACTTTGCAGGGTTATTTTCAATGAATTCAGTGCTGTAGTACTGCAGTGTAGATGCATGAGTGATCTAACAATGTGTGCCTGATGGGAGAGTGATGATAGGAACACCTACCTGATCACAAAATCTAAGTAGAAGATGCTTTGGAATGCATCTGATGAGCTCTTGAAGCTGCTCATTGCTGTCATGCCCAACCATGGGTGCACCAGGAGATGGTGGTATGAGAAAGAGTAATATTTGATATATGGTACACACAAAATATCCTAGTTTGTATACCATTCCCTGGTTATCCCAACTGCAACTACAATTCATTCCGACTTTGAGTGTGATCCCCCTGAAAGTGATTGTGACCCTTGTGACTGTGAGTGTGGGCCTGTTGAGTGTGAGTGTGAGCAGCCTGGGTGTGAGTGTGAGGTGCCCAAGTGTGAGTGTGAGGCCCAGGCATGAGTGTGAAGGTGTCCAGTTATACCTATACCCATCTTGGCATTTCATCTTGAAATGGTAAGAGGGCCTCAGAAGGAAGGAAGGAAGTTAGTTTAAATACATGGCATGGTCAGGTGTTGACAAAGTTACTTGGCAAATTTAAAGTCCACTAACTTGCCCTTACAAAAGTAACTTTTTTTTTCCACACTTGACAGCTAACTTGCCAAGTCTCGGCAAAATGTGATACTCATTAAAACTTGCTTTTGACACATTTAACAAGTCATTTGTTGCTATATGGAGTCCCAAACTAAACTGAACTAAATTGTGAGTGTGCTGAGTGACTTTATTATCCTACATTGATAGTCAGACTGTTGCTGTCCTAAGTTGCTCATCTGTTTCCTGAGCACTGGCTGCAGCAGCAACCCCCAGCCCCAGAAAGTGGAAAGCAGCTTCTGCATATGTGATTTATACCTGACTTGACATTGCTCAGTTGTCAAAGAAAATACTACATGCTAAATGCTACATGTGTTCAGTTGATTACACAATGTTTGAAGCCCTGTGTATGTATGTTCCACTGTAGCAAGCCCTGGATCATCAGGAAAAAGTTCCATATGCCCAGGCTAACAGTGGCTAGTCTCAGAGAATCCAGGTAAGCCTAGGCCACCCAGGCTGCCTGGGCTGCCCAGGTCAGCTGGAGTGGTCAGGAGACACCCCTCAATTCCTGAGGCTCCTGAAGATGCCTGAGATTTCTATAAAGATCTCTGAGAGTGCCTGAGGCTTCCCTGATGATCTCTGGGAAGCCCTGAGGCTTCAAAGAATAAATTTAAAATAATATTATATCTTACTCTATTCTTCTACTACTCTATCTTACACTCCATCTACTAGCTCTATATTAACCCTCTAAGCTATTGTCCAACATATTCATCTTCATAGGGCTGAAGTGCCCACTCACCTTCAGATTCATTATCGGAAGGATCTATATTTTCTAATGCTGGAATTGGATCCTCAGTCATTTTTTCTGTAGTTTCAGGATTTGGTTCAGGAGTGGTTCCCATTTCCTCATTCTGAATTGCATATAAGTGCGGCTTGCCATGCCTCTCACATTTTGGATCATTTGTGAAATGGCCAGGTTTACCACATGCATAACAAAGTTTGTGTAGCATTGTGTTTGATTTAACAGTAGGTTTAGTAGTGACATTAGAGTTGCTATTTACAGAAGGTTTTCCTGATGTAATTGTATTTGATTGTTGCATTTGAACTCCTAGTAGTGAGTTCATTGTCTTAACTGATTGAAAATTTTGCCCATTATGTGCAGCAGTAGTGCTTCTGAATGAGGCTGAATTGTATGGAGTATTTCTCCATTCACACTTCAGTTGTTCTGCGAAATAACTTGAATCTCTTGGTCCAAGTTGTCTGTGGGATGCAGAAATGTAATAATCTTCAAGAACTTGGTTTTCCTCAATTTGTTCTATGGCCTTAACAATAGCGGCTATTGTTGCATAGTCGGGTACTGCTCCCTGGTCAATGAGTTTTTGAAGTGATGTGATGGCTCAAAAGCCCCAGCTTCAGCTCAGATAGCCTCAGCTAGGGCTTATAGAATTTCTCAGCTGGGCCCTACTAGACAGCCAGGATCCAGCTAAAGCTCAGGCCCCAGCTCAATATAGATAAAAATCATAAGATTACTATTAATTACATAGCTACATCCTCCCACTCATCATTTTTGTCATCAACTGTAATCCAATTGGTGCTGCCACCAGCCAGTATAGATCTATCATACTCCACTGCCAGTCCCTCTTGATAATCCTCAGTCTCTAATGCAAACTCATCAATAGATGAAATTTCCTCCCAGGATAACAAGTCCTTCTGAATTAAGCACTTTAGAAACTGAAGAGCTTCAACAATATCACCCTTAAGACAGTTCCTATGCTTTGTGATGGTAATACCTGCAGCCAAAAATGCTCACTCACTGGAGACAGAGGATGCCATAATTGCAAGAAAGTCTTGAGCAAGTGATGCCCAGACTGGAGGATGTTGAGCATTCATCTAAGTATGTTCATTAATAATGAATTTATACAACAGAAAAGAATGGTGTACACCCCACCACTGAGCAATGGACATTCCCTCAGGAATGGTATCCTTTGAGTCATAGTATTTTGAGAACTCATCAATCCATGGCTTGTGATCTGATAATGCTGTCAAAGTATCATTCTCATCATCAGAAAGCTCTTGCAACAAAGCCAATTTTTTGCCAAAAGATTGAGCCTCAGATTGAGATGTATGAGGAGGCACCAAAGTTGACCCATACATCTCAACATAGTGTTCCCTGAACTACACAATACAAAAGATGAGGATAAGGAAAATCACATAAACTAGAGTGCACAAGTTTTTCAGCCTGTTCTTGCACTTTCGCATGCAACTCAGCATCCCAGTGCTTCTCAAAATGGCTCGTTTTCTTCTCTGGATGAAGTACTGCAAGGATTCTTAGTACAGTCAATGGACATTGACTCAGCTCACTTACTGATTGAGAAAACATATGCCAAAGATGACCCTGTTCACTCATAGTATTGAGAAAGTTTTTTGAGGCCAGCTTCCAATGCATCAGCAAATAATGAATACTTATTCTTTCTCAGTTGCTTTGACCATGTGTGATGGAGTGCTTCCAGCGCCAGCAGACCAACATGCAATGAAGGTTCAGCTTTGGAAGAGAACACTTGTTGCACATTGTCCACATGCTGAAATGATGAGTATGCAATATCACAAAGAAAATGTGCAGACATGTACAGCTAGAATACCAAGCATGCAGTCAACTCATCCCCATTCCTCATCTGATAAATTCAACTTGTCAATTCTTCTGCATTTACCAAGATCATTCTTGGCTATGTTAATCTCATATAAGAAGGTTGGGATGTGCTAAAAACACAATGAATATTACAAAATAGAAGTACTGCTCAAGCCTGACATACTTTTTTGAGTTCATGAGCTTGGTGTAACATTACAAAGGTGGATGACCATCATATGGCCATATCAAGTAATATTTGATGAGGGACAGCAATATTTGGAGGGCAAGTCTGTATGTCCTTGAAGAGTTGGGCACATTTTGCCAAAGATCGAGCCTGATAAAATAGTTTAGTAGTTACAGTTTATAACCATTGAAGTCACAATTTACCTTCACAGCAATAGAATGTACTAACCCTATCTCATCTCACAAGTAGGCTTCAACATCAGGCTCATGAGCCTCTGGATTTGCTGGGTCATAATGTGTCACTTTACTATGCACCTTCAGCACAGCCTGGGTTGCAAGGTTAACAATGTGAACTAGACAGCTTGATTGTTGTCAGTGATTAATCAAGCCAACCAAAAAAAGCTCTAACCAGATATGAGATTCCCAATGACTCCATCTCTTCATACCTGAATGAGACTTGTGGGAGTCAATGAGTTTTGCAATATAGAAACATTATTGGAAGTGTTATCGCAGGTAATCCATCTGATCTAGTTTCAAACGCCTCAGTATCAAAACCTCCTTTGAATGTAGATTAAACTCACATGATGAATGATATTGAAGCACTGTAAGATCTTGAATAATGCCCGACCTAGTAATGGACCACTGTGAGCAGTATTCATTTGTGTAAATCCAAGTAGGGTGCTCTTGAGGGTTCATGCACTGGGAGATGTTTCCTCAATCCAATGTCCTGTTACAGCAAAATAAGTGTCACCATTGGATGCTTGCCAAGCATCACAAGTGATGGAAATCTTCCCAGTAACAGCATTGCTCTCAAGGGCAATATGAGAATGAGCATAGAAGGAGTGTAATGAATGGGATAATGACTCACTGCAAATTGCATTCACAATTCCAAAAGGTTTTTCTTAAACATACTAATAATAGCACTACATGCAGCTTTCCGATGAGGTATCTTGACACCATTTGTGGCTTGTGCAGCAACAGCAATCATTTCATGAAATTTTGGATGTTCAAAGGCAGCGAGAGGCTAGTACAAAAATTAAGCAACAAAATACTTACAGACATGTAACACTCACTTGATCAGTTGCAACAAGCCACTCTATTACTGCCTTCTCAAACAGCTCATCAGAATAAGGAACAATACACTCTTTTGGTGGCAGAGGGACTGCATGATCATCAATTGTAGTTTGATTGGCTGCGGCAGCCTCTTGTGCATCCTTATGAGCTCTTACATCTGCTGGAATCATTGACTTGAAGTTATTATCCTTGGCCCATTGTCTATACTTGAATTGAAGTGGAATGAGAGTGGTTACTAGGCAGACCAAATGAATATCTAAAGCACTAACAGCATGCTTGAGGCCTAAATGACAACAAAGAGTAGATATTTCATTGACAAAATGATCCCTACACAAATTATTTAACAATGTAAGAATTGAGAATCAAATGAATTCAACCTACGGACAGAGCCTACAGCATCAACGTGCTTTGTCAAACTTAGGTATATGCTCAATTGGATGAAAGAAATGTTTTGCATCAGCTCCAGCAGCAGGCGGTCATGGTAAATCATCTTGGTTGTCACTGTTGCTTGATATATCAACCCTGTCAGGCTCTTCACCATTGGAATCCTCCACCCTGGCATGTTTAGCTACATAAACATCAGACTCACAATAGTTTCTACATGAAAAGCTTATTTACTTTTTCCTTTTGCCTTTCCTTTCAGGTTTGCCTTGGGAGGATTCTGGCCTTTGGAGTCTAGGGCAATACTCTCTCCTGGAGTTTCAGTTGGAGGTGTCTTGCATTTAGAGCCTGATTTATCTGTAATAAAAGTGAAATGAATTATTAGTGTGAATTGTGATCAATAAAATTAATAGATACTGCTTTCAACGGTACCATCACCAACTTCCATGGGTTTTTTTTTGGCATTCTGATTAGATTTAGCATGTGCAATAGCATCTTTTTGTGAAGGGAGCAGATTGGCACAGTTCATGGAGTCAGTAAGCTTGGCTGACAGGACTGGATTACACTTTGGTCTGGAGTCAGCCATGTAATAGTGGGTTTGAAGGTTAAAAAAAAATTTGGCCTTGGCCTGGGAGGCATAAGCATCAAACACAAGTCATAACTGTATAGGTGCTTAAATAATTTGAGTGCCTTTTTACCATGTTCAGCCCCAACTCAAGACCCGGCCCAGGGCTTTTGGAAAATTTGAGCCAGGCCTTCAGCCCTAGTTGGGCCATCCAACAGCTGGGGTCAGGCCAGGGCTCAGTAGGGCCTGGCTCAGAGGGCTTGCCGGCTCTGAGCCAGAGCCATCACATCACTAAGTTTTTATATGATTTCAATAGGGAGGCCATCCAAAAAGTGTCTCCTGAAAGCATATGTATTTGGTGGTTGAGGCATTCTGGATGCCCAGCATACCAGTGTGGAATAATAATCTTGACTCCCTTTGAAAGAGAGTAAGTAACTGTTTCAAACATTTTAGTAGCTTGGTGTACTGTAGCTGCTTGTATGCATCGATCAAATACACCTAATACAGTTTCTTCAAATGTCCAGTCTCGTTTTGTCCAGTGAGCACCAGAAACCTCATCATTATACCAATTCAAAGCCTTGTCTGTAAGAATAATTCTAAGCATCTGGGCACAATATACCTCATAATCAGGGCCACAGTAACAGTTTACTACCAGCCATCTTAGTATGGCCAGAAGCCACTGCTCAAATTTTTTGACATCAGGTGTGCCATTGTATGGTTCCAGGTTTGGAACTTTGATATTTTTTATTCCTTCCAAGTTTGGAGCTGGTTTACTACAGTATTCCTGTATTTGCCATTTGTAGACTCGGTGAACTTGGTGAGTCCATCATTCACAATGGTCATCATCTGCTGACTTGACTCTTAAGCATTCTACCATTTTTCGGCACATTTTTTGCCTTTTGCTTGCACTCAAATTTTGGGTTAGTTGAATTAAATCTTCTGCCCACAATTCATCTGAGGAAGGATATTCAGAGTTAGAATCTGAATCTGAGTAGTTTTCAGAGGACTCATCATCCCATGGTGTCTCCTTGTGGTGGTGACAATTTGTTTCACTTTTATTGCCTTTGGATGATCCAGCTTTACTAATATGTGTATTAAGTGGTATGTCACCAGCATTTACTATAGGTTGTATTAAATTTGGAGCAGGACTTGGTTGACCAGAACAGTCTTTTGCCCATACTTCTGCAGGTGTTGTAAGTTTATTGACAGGAAATCCATCTTCATTGAAACCAATTTGTGGTCAGCAAATGCAGATACACTGCATTGACTGAGATCTGAGTTTCTTTAATGTTGAATGGCAATTTGGCTTGCCCAATCCATCTGTCCATCATTCTGGCTTGGTCTTGGGGTCAGTTAATGCTGAAGGTTCAATGAATTAGGCAAATCAATTTTTATTTCATTTGGTGAATCCTGAAATAATGGGCTTAATAGAGCAGCTTGTCCCCAATTAGGTGTTGTCCCAGTTTCAGGTTGTCATTTTTCATTGTTTGCCATTGTGGATGGGTTGCACTTGGGATGGGAGTGTTGGGGGCCATGTTAATGGGGACCCTTGCATTTGAGCTCCTTGTCTGCTGGATTCAGCTTTGGGCTCATCTTCCTTGACAACGGGATTATAATTCAGCCAATCTGAAGGCTGTACATTCCATAATAGGAATGGGTTGATAGGTGAAGCAAAGTTGCCACCGTTATTTTCTCTGTCAGTTTGTCATTGCAATCTGTGACTCTGACTTCTTTCTGACCCAGTTCTCATAGGAGAACACATTGTACTTTTTAGATAAAAGAGAATAGTTTTATTTGAAGGTTTTAAGTTTATTTAGAAGAGTTTTCAGGAGTCCTGAATTGTTTATGTGTTGTGTATTTGTGAGAAGTTCACATTTAGAATGTTTTACTCATCCTCTAGGCTCTACTACCTATGTAGCATATACTAGAAGTTCAAAAAAGTGTAATGTCAATGAGAGGCTTTCAGTCATGCGATAGAACTCAACTAGATGTATATTGAGAAGTACTACACATGAAGAAAGAAAGCTAAAGAATGGGTAAGGGTAATATGATATTTATATGTCCAAATGAGTGTATATGTAATCATGCTGTAACATTGTATGTATCACAGAAGCATAGGCCTTACAACCTGAGTTGCCTCTTGAGCAGAAACCAGCTTTTGTAGCATTGAAGAACTCTGATAATGTTCCAATCAATTCCTTTTGGGATAATATGCAGGACTTTAATGGACATAAGTTGAAGACAGCAATTCTATTGACCAAGGATGCTGATAAGCATTATTTCAATCCATTGGATCCTATTCACATGTGAGTTATGCCATATTTCAGTTCATTTGTTTATTTCACTAATTTGACAACGCCAGCCATCTTTTTAACTGGATCTGGCCTAAAATTGCTCAATGATCAGTTCATAAATTCAAGGATTATTGGAACAATCACTGCCCTTGTTGCCAGAATGAAAAGACTTTGCCTACAGCTGAGTATCCAAGATGTAACATTATTATTATAAATGATATGCCTTTGGTCTCACCAACTAACATAGGCTTGGTTCAATTGCCTATGGGACAGTAATCAGTGCTATGTAAGACTAGGCAAATCATTGAGACTCACCCTTGCTTCTGAACAGAATTTAGTCCACTTTGCCTCATTTGGAATAAAGTCCAATGCAGCACAAGCATCAGCAAGCTATGAAGGACTACTTGAAGTCACTGTATTTACAATGAGAGTGTGATTTCCTGAATGAAAGAGTCAACATGTACCAATCGTATGAGGATTAATGAGCAAGCTGAGCCACGACAAATCTGTTTTGGTATTTGATACTACCATTGCATTGCCCAAAGGCATATTTTCAATATCAGCATTTAAAAAGCTGAAGGCATCATCTCAATGTGTCAATGAAAATTAGAGTTTGACAGTACAAAAGTTGATGGAGTTGTACTATTGAGAATATTCTCAATACCAGGATACAAGATGCCAATAGTGTCATCTACAGCTGTCAAAAGAACATTGAATTTATGATGGAAGAGCAGAGAGCATGTAAACATACTGTTTATGCCATTCAAATCTCCATTGCATAGCAGCAGATTACTCAGTAATTCACCTGGATTAGTTGTACCAAGCATGTCGTCCATCTTATGCCAATGAAAGAGAAGGAAAGAAAAAGAAGAAAAAGTTCAGGGCAACTCCTGCAGCACTGTCCATAAGGTACATCATCACATGGGGGTGGGTAAGTAGTTAGTGAGTCAGCTAACAGGTTGGGGTCATTACCAACATCAAAAAATCAACCTTGCCCCTCCCAAGTGCATTAATATAAAGTGGGATATTTCTTACTTCAATCTTATCCTTCAACTGTTGCAGAGCCAACTGACTATCTCATTATGAGCAATGTTGCCTTCACTTCGGATAAGACTGCTGATGCAGACTTTTACTGTCAAAGATCTGAATGCAGCAGGCATGTTCATGCTGGGGATCCAGTGGCATGGTTTGCCAATCCTGGTGGGACAAAGTTCAAGCATGTTGCCAGACTCATTATGAGTCAAAACTGAAGTCAATGGTTTTTCCAAATGATGGTAAGGTTCTTCAATAAATTCAAAGTGTTTTTTGTTAAACAACATAAATACTCAGTTGTATGGGAAAACAACTAGAATTACTATCTACCTGTTAAACAATGTAAATACTATGTAGATAGTAAGTAACCTGTAAGATAAGAATAGTGTAACAATGTACTCACCTCAGTTGTATGGGAAAACCGCTGAGGTATCTCAAATATGTATTGCAACTATAAGTAGTGTCTGTATTCATATATGAAATAATGGAAGTAAAATGAAACATAGCTACCAGAGCATAGTAAGTACAAAAGGAATAAATAAAGTGCGAGGGGAGTGAAGAAGCTGCAGGAGGAATAATGTAGATATGAAATAGAAAAAGGAAAGTCAAAGCAGAAAATACTAACCACTATGGACCACATATTCTAACATTTTTAGTAACACTTTAGCAAATCTGATGCCCTCACCTCCAGTCCCTTCTCACTCCTTAAGAATGGATGCAAATCAAATACAGAACTGGACAGGCCCAGATCCACAAAGGTTTGCACAGAGCATTGATGCAGCTCAGTGCCATGGTAAGGATATTGTCCATATAGCTTACTGCAATTCCCAGTGCTTAATGACAAACTTCCATATAGGTGCTCCAGCTTCTCCTATGAGAGCCACTGTAATGAGCTCACTAGGTAGGTCAAGTTATACTCAGCTTGAGTTATATGCAAGTGTGATATGAAATTCATGAAACTTTTAGGGCCTCAAGTAAATTTGCATGAGTACAGTGGCTCTCATTCTCTTCAGAATCTTCCACTACACTCACTTCCACCTGGGAGTATTCCACGACCTCATCTTAGTGGCTACATACCTATGCACTCTCAATATCAAATTCAGACTGAACTTTGGAGGTCTCATGGATATGCACCCAGTGGTGAGAATTTCAGTGTCAACATAACTGTTGCATATCTTCCACTAGGAAAAGCAAAGGAAATAATCCTCCATGTAAGCATCACATAATATTCTGTCTTATTATTATTCAGAGTATTAAAGATACCATTTGGGATCTGGATGCATACTCAAGGAATCCTCAAATATGGTCCAGTGTAATCAATGTCATTAAGGTGAAACTTGTGGATTTGACCAAGGATACTTTTTTCACCTTTGATCTCAATGAGCTGAATCTCTGTGACATATCTGGTCAAATGAATGTGGATATGGATAGCCCCATGGTTAACCCAATGACTCCATAGTTCTACCCCAGTGCTCAAAGTACAATGAGAAATCCAAACAGCATTGCTTTGTAAAGCCTGCTAATCCTTTCAAGCTTTTGCTTCTTATTTCCTCGGAACAGGGGGAAGAGTGGGAAAATGCTCAAGCAGAGATGGAAAGTATACATGTGGGTGGATTATCACAGATCCAAATTCTGATTGTGCTTAAACTTTCAATATGTATAGGCCTCTAAGCTAGCAGCAGGGATTATTCTATTTGGCAACCCGGTTGCCAACAAACAACTCCCTAGCAACTGCGAAAGACTAATCAACTGCCAGTCGCTCTGGAAAATCACTGCTTTAGTGCCCAAGGCATCAAAATCTTTTAAGTCACTTAGTAACTGCCGTTGTTGGTGATGACAATGTAACACACTGCTTCACCTTCTGTTGCCATCATTGCTAGCACACCATCTACTCTATGCTGGTGGGCCAGGGCAGATAAAGTTGCCAATATTAGTAATGAAAAAATGTTGCTCACTCCCTTCAACGGCAATTTGCCACCACCGGACTCTTTTTTGAAGAAATGTCAATCCATGAGTCAATGCAAAAGTGGGCTGAGCAACAGAGCTGGGCACAAGTGATTCATCATTTTCTGTACACATACAAGGTTAGATGTGTGGATGGTGATTAGTAATTTGACAATAGTTCACTGTCCACCATTAAGATCACCCCAAAGATATCTTTCTACTGATTCTTGAATCTTGTGAAAGATATGATTCTTCTCAATCTAAACATTTGACAATGGTCTGTGAGGTACATAAGGGTTGAGTAGCAAAAACTGAGTTGAGGCATCTGAGAGCTTGGCGACCACCAGCCTCAGTTACCGTCAATGCCATTCTAAATCGGGGAATGGTACATCAATGTATCAGTGGCAGGAAGTTGATGGCAACAGGAATGAGAATGAGTAGTCATGTCAGTGAACAGGTGTGACTTAATGTCACCCGGAGTGGTCCCAGTGTGATGGCCAATGTTACTTCCCAAATATTGGGGTTGCTACCAGCAACCGGGTTGCCAAATAGAATTATCCTAGCAGCAGCTTCTTCTGGTGAAAAATCTCATGCTAGGCCATCTTTTCTGCCATCTTCTGGACCCCCAACTTCAGCAACTTCAGCTGATTCCTTTGATCTAAATAGTCTGATTGAAAAGGATAGCCAAGCTCTACCAGCTTCAAAACATGGAAGAAGTGCAAGTCTTTCCATTTTATTTTAAGTTTTTTCTCTAAACTAGCTTTAAACATGGCTACTCCCACTACTCCCCCACAAAACAAAAAACCAGCCGCTTGGACCTCTCTATCTTGAGATCAAGTTGTTGAGTTATTAGCACAGGGAAGTGTTCAGGTAGCTCAGCAACAACCTGGGACATGGGTGCACTTCAATGGATTTTTTGCTCTGGTCCCCATTTCTTTTTTTGGATATGATTAAACATCTTTGCAAAACTAAATTTGGCTTCAATGAATACAAATTTGACTCTCCTGCCTCCCTTTCTACAGACTTTTCAATTGATGGAGAGATTGGTGCTGGAGGGTTTATAACCTGTCATCCTGCAAAGCTGTATCTCCCACTTTTATGACTTGTCCAAAGGTGGTATTGAAAGAGCTATATCAACTGAAGAGAGACCAGCAGTAAGACATTCTATAATTGGATTATATTTTCTTCTTAATTTCTGTGACAGACATGCAAGACTTTCAGGCTCACTAGAGTTTCGAAAAATTCTTCGGGAAGCAAATATTCACTATTATGCCAATGCTTTGATGAATTTTTCATATGCATATATTGATCAAAAGTTGAAAGAGAAAGGTCTGTGGTAGTGGTCTGGATCCAGCTTCATATTGAGGTTCCATCACTTAGGTCTTCTGCCTCAGCTAAAAGTTCCACATCTTCAATTTGTTCAAGCCGGAGTATTTATTGTGATGGCCCAGTCATTCAAACATATCAAGTCATTGGATGTTGCACCTGACCGGACCTTTCTTATTGAGGAACAAATTGATGTACCAGAAGGAGATTCATTAGCCAAGTTCATTCACAATGGAAGTGCTGAGCCAAATTTATTGCCAGATGACCCAGCCTGTCAAGCTTGTCTTTTCTTATGTGCTTGCCAGCACCTTCAGTATGAAAAAACACATCACCTGGCCTTTGTCTTAGACTTGCAAGGATGTAATGGTCTTAAAGTGAAGACTTACTGTAACGTGGGCATTTTACTTGATTTTGTGATCCAGGACATCCAATGCTTCCACAAATCCTACATTTTTGGGGACCTCTGCTACTGCCTGTCCATTGCTTCAGGGTAAATGAATCTGCAAGAGGTGATGGAGTGGCTGGGTAAGGGGTAGAACTACTGGGAACAGCTGAAGTATTTGCTTGTAATGTAGTATAATTAATGCCACTGCCAATGAACTTTGGGACTTGCACCATTGTGAGATGTTGAGATCCAACTCTTGTATCAAAACCATTATGAGGAAGCATATTTTGGCTCCCTACAGGCCTTCCTGCAGACATAGCGTGTCAAAAACAAATGGTTTGCTTGTAGACAAGCAAGTGGAAGAGAGGAACACGATTTTATCGCATGGATTTTTATCACTAATCCTATTAATACAAGCTTCCCGCCACTGTCGGCGCAATGCCGCACTTCCTGTTTCAGCCTCAAACTGCGGCATAATCCAAATTAGGTACCTTATCATTATCATTACTAAAAAGGGTACCTAGATAAGTGCGTCATCACCCGAATACGGTTTATCATCTTAAACCAAAAATGGTTTAAAAATTTATGTCATCGTCTATATATGGTTTAAACGGCATTCCAGACACCGCTCATTAGCCCTATTCGGTCTGTATATACCTCGTCGACTGTATGAATTCTGTTCGGCAAGTTTCGGCAGATTGAGGAAAATGTAAGCGAGGGCAAGTCAGATGACATGCGGTGACCTGGGTCCCATCAACGTACACTGATGATCAACCTCGGTGACAAGCAAGGCTTTCCATATCTATCTGCTGTCCGACTGGTCAAACTCTACATCCTCCGCCATCTCACAAGGAACAAGACACGGTTCAGCTTCAGACTCTTTTCATCCGACATCTTGGTGTGGCCATATCCCGAGGCAGTCAGTGGTATCGAAATAGCCTCTATGCTTTGGGATAATGAAGTAGATTCGGTCGCTGACGTGACCTCAAATATTGAGATTACTCAAGTTCTCCTTCGCGTCCGCCAGGAATATGAAGCTCTAACAACAAGGCCTGATGCTTCACAGGAATCCTTTCAGTGGCTGAATGCAACCGAAGCGCAAAGGCTGATGGACCACCTGCAGTTGGTATGTACTGGTTAAACAGACTCGTCTTGACTACGGGGCAACGTTTTACAGGTGTTGGATCGTGTGGAAGTAACTAGGGAACAATCAAACTATGTTGTCTTTCTCAAAATCCTTCGTTTCTTGTCGAGGAAATACCAAACGTTGCCTTCATCGCTTATCATTCGGGATGTCGTACGGGACGGTAGTAACCCCCTCGCGGGAGGTGGTTTTGCTGTAAGGAAAGTCTTGCTTTCTGAGCAAGGACATAATACAAATAGATTACAGGACATATGGCGGGGCAGTATTGGCTTAACCCATAATCTTGTGTGTATCAAGGTTCTTCGCCTTACTATTGAACAGGATGAGGATCAGCGTGACATGATACGCAAGGTGAGCTGCCAGTGTACTCGAGGGGCCGATTTTTGTTTGCTCATCTTCTTCATCAGCAATTTCTCCACGAAGCATTGATATGGCGACAGCTCAAACACCCGAATGTTCTTCCTTTACTCGGCGTTAGCTCAGAATTATTTTTCCCTTCGTTTTGTCTTATATCCCCATGGATGGCAAACAGTAACATCATGGCATACCTAAAAAGAAATCCACAGCATAATCTATCTCAGACAGTGAATAAGCTGCTCTATCTCGTTAAATCACTAATGGCTGACAATTATTTACGCGGTAGTTCCTTGACATCTCCTCTGGCTTGAACTACCTTCACTCGCGAAGTCCACCGATTATTCATGGTGATATCCGAGGGGTAAGTGTCTTTGATGACAGAGGACAAGACATTTACAAATTTTAGGCAAACATCCTAGTCAACCCAAGCGGTCGCTGCTGTCTTGCAGACTTTGGCTTAGCTTTAATTACCACTACTTCCGAAGCATGGTCCACTGCAACTACGAGTACAACGATGAAGGGAGCACTACGGTGGATGGCGCCGGAATATGTTCGACAGGATGGATTGACCGACCCGGTTCTGGACCATTCTCCAAGAGATGTGTACGCCTTCGGATGTACAATGGTCGAGATTCTAACCAGAAATATACCATTCTATGATCGTAGAACTGACGCTGCAGTTCTGCTTAGCTTAATCAATGGTGATCGTCCTGCTAAGCCACGGGAAATATGGTATCCAGAAGTTGTTTGGCATCTCACAACTAACTGCTGGGCCGAAGACCCAACAGCTCGTCCAAGTGCTTTTGATGTATACAGCACCCTGAAGTTGATGTGGAACAATCCCATAAAATCATTTATGGATTTCCAGTACTCTCCTGGCAAGTATGATGCAATTAAATGGAACCACATTCTCAGTTCGACTTCGGAGCAAGACCTTCTCAAATGGTTTAACTTGGGAATGGTGGAGCGAATCAAAAAACATATTCAATCTGCAAGTTTGATCTTTCACTAAAACTTTGGATACGCCGCAACTCATGCCAATCAGATATCAGATATTCACTTCTTCCTTCCTAGTTCGGCATATGATTTTGCAGCCGGTCCCTATTGTGCGCTTTATTTATTGTCCTCTTAAGATATCTGATGAGTTATCGCTGTAGATGGGCCAGTCCTCGATCCTTTACTTGTCAGCGTTCTCAAAGTCCAACCAAAACTCAATCCTCTTCTCATACCCGCTCAGACTCCGGCTCAAGCCCGACCAGAGCAAGAGCGCCGCGAATACCTCACCTGGAATATGCTATTGGCATCTTATATGGTTCAACGTTCTATCGACAGCACCGATTCCACCTGGTCGGAAGGACGAGATAATCCAGCAACCTTTCCTCGCGTCACTTGCATGCGACTTATCTCCCACATCTTCCCATTCACATTTGAAATCCCTGCCTCTGACATAAACCTCGGAGTCACTTGCGGTGATCTAATAGACGGTCTAGCTAATTCCATGCGTGAGAAGTGCGGAAGAGCAATTTATGAAAGTCTGTCTGCAACAAGGCAAAGCCTTGTATCGCAGGCATATAGACGGAATCGTAGCCAAGTGCCAGGGGTACCTGGAAGTGCTCTTGGTGAGGGTTTGCGTCGATTGGACTTTTTGGGTATGGAACACATGTGGAGAGGATTAAGAGAAGATTCAATTTTGGTAAAGGAAATCTGCGGTTGGGTATTACCTTGTACATGGATTTTGGAGTGTACGAATGAATAATGAATCTGTAGGAGTGAATAACAGTGCTGATACAGGCTTTGGGCTGTGGTCCTCGAAAAAAAAATACCATGCGAATGAAAAATGCGCAAAGTTGTGAGGTGAGGTGGAGAGCACCGAGTGCGACGGACAGGAAGATTCAACACCAACCTCGCTCCAACTTCAGCGCTCCATGCACCAATGATTAAATGACATACATTCAGAAATGCCTCTGTCGTTCGGCTTTCCGACAATTCCAGAATCTCTCTCCGTCCAATGTTTACTTACCTCATCTTGTTTTCAGATGACGCAGTGCCGTTCTTGGCTAGAAGACAAGGCTTTCATCCAGCCAAGGGTCAACATGTAAGTCAAAAACGAAGAGAGGGACCATGGGTCATCTCGCCGTCTTCAAAACTAAATACTGTCGTTTCGGATGCCAATAGATATCGTCGGTTGAACGTAGTACGCTGCTGCGGCTCCACAGTTTAGATCAGGCCGCACATATCTACACATGTCTTCTCGAGACACTGCAATGGCCGTTTGAGGGTACTAGGAGGTACTTGGCTCTAAACTTCAAATTCAAAGTGGACTTGCCTGTTCGGATGAACAGATTTTGTGAGGTTAAATCTAGGTGGAGCGGGTGGATGCCAAGACTAGTATGCAATGGCGTTGGGTTTGACAAGATGGTTTCGAGGCAATCTCATTTTGATATGCATGAACGCTTCACCAGTGAGTAAGTACATACTAACTGAAGCGATAGATTCATATTGCTCCTAAGTGGCTGATACGTGACTTAGTTGGGAGGCTCTGTACTTGCATCCTTCTGAATTTCGAGGTGAATCTATCCCTGTTAAAACGTAAAATAAATTGAAGTTCAAACACTCCACTTTTCAAGAGATTCAAATGGGACGGTGTGTCCCATTGCAAGCTCCACTCCGTTCTTGCAGCAAGCTTTCAATGTCGAACAAGTACCAGGTCTTTACTGTTACAACTGTCAAGAACGAAGTGGCTGAATTCAACGTGGTCCGAATGGGATGGTAACTGGACTGCTAATTTTTTTTTCCTCTTTGGCGTTTGCGAACATAGCCGGACCAAAAGATCAACAAATTGACGAGTCGCGACTATTTGAAAAGGTATAAAAGGCTCTGCCTTAATAGAACTTTCCCCAGTTCCAACAACTACCAATTCCCAATTCATCTACACCTGAAAAATGAAGGCGAGCATCTCCCATGCACCTGGCTTTTACAATTGTCTGATGAATGGATACTGTCAGTTTTTCGCTGTCTTCGCCTCCTTCACCACTGCTTTCGTTGCTGCTCCTGTTACTGCTCTAGGAGGACTGGATGCAGTACGTATCTTCAGTTTGCGGTTTGATATATCTCTCGTGCTTACTTAGTGATCCGGATAGCGTGCTTGTATCCCTTCTGACTGCGCCTGCATTGGAGGTCAAGGCCAATTCTGTGGCAACGACGCTATCAACCCTGCTTGCACTAACGGGCATGTCTTCGAATGCAATGCTCAGACCGGAAAAACTTGTAACTACGGTGTCCGGGATAGCTGCGTCCAATGTGGTCAGCTTCAGTGCTAAATGGTGACGAGAGATTAGGAAGATTGTTAGTAATGATTAGTATCAGGTTTCTGTGTATCGACTATTCAACTGGTTGAATTTGACTGGATTGTTTGAGAATTGGGCTGGCGTGCTCACAGCCATTGACTATTTATTTTGTCGTCCAGCTCAACTTGAGAACCCGCAAGACAGGAATGAGAAAATAATAACTTGTTTCCCGTCCTTCACAATCTCAGCTCCCAATTCACGCTCGCAGCCCGATCAAATTCGTCTTGTTTGGACCTCGCACGTGCCCGTTCGTAAGCGCTGTACTTCTATCAAGTTTTAGGCGAGCAGAACCCATCCCTCTATTCTGTATGGCATTTGACAAGGCGATAACATTCGATATATGCCATCGGGCTCGATTTAACAGTTTCCAGCTTACCTCAACAAAGACAAATTCGCCCATGATTATTCGACTGATTTTGCCTTTTCCATCTTGCACTGGCTACTGGAGACTTGCTTGTAAGTCTGAATGACTGGCACCATCAAGTTGGCGAGGATCTCAGATAGACAAAAACGAAGTCGAAAAACCCGCTACGTTCCGTCAAGTAATAATGCCTGAATCGTCCTCACATTGCCAATACCGTCGATCATCTTTCGTGATGGTATCCATCTCTTTTTACACAGGCTCTCTAGCCTGTAGCTCACCGCACTGGATATTCATGGATCGCTCCGGGAGGTTGAATGGGTATTTGTTGTCGGTCGGTACCAAATAGCAAATGCTATGGTCAAAACGTGGTGCGTTCCAGTGATCTACACCTCTCGGCTTAGTCTCATTTGTCTTCTCATTTTGTTGTGCCCTTTTGTCACCCGTGTTTGGATCACTGGAACTCAGATTCTATTCGGTAAGCAAGCACGACCTTCACAATTGGTCTAATGAAATACTCAATTGTGTCTAAGTGCATGTAGCGAGTGAAAATCTCTAGAATAAGCTCGCGCTCCCAATCTAGCTCCACAAATATTGTAAAGAAAACTACTCAGAAAACTTCTAATCTGATAACTCCTTGAACTTCGACGTGAACCACGGAACGAGGTGATTAACAGTTGGATGATTCCACGTCAAGGTCGGAGGAACCTTCACCTTTAGTGCAGATTGTAGCTTTTGTCTGAGCGCCACTGTCATGACACTATCAACGCCCATTTCTGCCAAAGGTACAACGGGGTCAATCTCGTCGATATCGGGTATCATTAGAACCGCGCAAATGCACTCCCGAATCTTGATATTGAGCCATTTTTCCAGCTCAGCCGGAGACGTGGGGCGCGCATTAGCCGAATTATCGTGACCAGACTCCTCACTAGTGGAAGCACTAGATCTAGTTCTGCGCACAACGACTTGTTCGAGTATCTGCACAGGTACCTCCTCGCCTTCGTCAACGGGGAGACATCGTGTCACTACAGCGCTCTCAATATCGAACTTTCCGATATGCTCCCATGCGCGGAAAGCTTCCTCGGTAGAGATATCAGTGATTCCCTTGCTATGCACTTCCAGCATTGAAAATTCGCCCGTTGCCATGCCTTTACCGCGCCAGGAAGTCCATTGGAAAGCAACAGCGTTGTCGCCGTGAGTACGACGATACAGCGCCAGTCCATCAAGGAAAGCGTTTCCAGAGCCGTAAGATGCTTGACCTGTAATCCCAACGAGCTGACCGATGCTGGAGAAAAGAATAAAGAAGTCCAAAGTGCCTGGAGGGAATGCGCTATGTAGAGCAAGAGCTCCATCAATCTTAGGTGCCAAAACGCGACCGAAGGAATCTCGACTAGTGTGTAGAAGTAGGTTGTCGTCTAGTACTCCTGCTGCATGGATTACACCGAGGACTGGGGGGAGGCAAAATTTATCCAGTGCCTTTAGCAAATCGTCCGATGCACTGGGAGCGGATATATCTAGCTGTAAAGCGTAGATGGTAGCACCCGAACGCTCGAACTCCTCAATCGAGCTAATCAAGGTTGCAAATTTAGTATCAGTGGCAGCGCGACTTGGCCAGGTATTGCGAGGAGGGAGTCCACTGCGGGACACCACCACGATACGGCGAGCACCTTTCGCTATCAAGAAGTTGATAGTTTCGAGACCCAATTCTCCAAAACCTCCTGTAATCACATAAGTTCCCTGAGCTCGAGGAAGAAGCGTTTTGGCATTCTGAGGCGTATAGCGCTGATCTCTGGATAGAGGTCGCATAATGGCTCGTCGTGGCATTCCGTCGATGAAACGAATTACGTCGTAATTCTGAACGTATTTCACCACCAAAGATGGGAACATAGAAAGGAACTCCATATCGATCAAGCCTCCCCAAACATCCGGATGTTCAGAAGCAATAATGCGACCAAGACCGTGAAGAGCACTCTGAGAAAGTCCTGTTGCATTCTCACCAGCGTATACGCGATCAGTGAATATAAAAAGTTTGCAAGTCGAGGTGAGGGATTTTTCAATGAGGAGTTTGGCTATGCTGGTCGTCTGCCAAATATAATCTTTGGAAGCCGCAGGCACCTTTTCAAGGGAGTCGACAGAATCTGGAATGTAGATGACAGCGCTACCCTGCTCACTTAGAGCGGTTAAAATGTCGGAACACGCCTCCAGCTCTTCCGCACTATTCAAACTAAAGATCCTAGTTTGAGGTCCTAGCTGTGTGGCATATTCTGCCTGGATTTCTGACCGCGTTGAGATCAGAACTACCTGGTTCATTGCGCGCGGCTTTTCCGAAAATTTGGGAGGAATCCAGGAGACTTGATGAACGAGACTATCCACACCACCTCCAGTTCCGCTGGCACCTTCCACTTCGGCAAATCGCATGGACGTGAACTTGGCTAACAGAAGTCCTTGCTCGTTAAGGATGCTGACGTGGGTAGTCGGTCCCTTGGTATCATCCACAGCCTCGACGTACAGATAACCAATCTTGGGAATAGGTTCAGCTGAATAGAGATTGACCTTATCGATATTAGAGACGAGACGCAATCTAGGATCACGGAAGAAGATCGTAGATCCCACCGACGTTGCGGCATCAAGTATGGGCGCCCATGAGTACTCGTCCCAAGTGAGTTTCTCGGAACTTGGGTCCAGATCGACTTTAGCAATCATTTCCTTCTCATTGCCATAGTGCTCAATGACTTGCCATGGGAAACCGATTCCGGTCACCCCAATACTGGTAAGGTAATCCACAGAGAAGTTGTTTGGCAAGAGGATACCAATCCTCTTCTTGATGGAATCAATGTCGAATGGCTGGTCAACGTCTATAGTTTCAGGAGATATAGTCCATTTAGCTGAACTATGGGATACCCAAGTTCGATTGGGATTATCTGCCTCCGAAGCTGCACTAGAGGCAACACTGATTGCATCGCCTTGCACAATTATTTGTACGTTCCGAGTTTCAGCACCGACTGTGCTAAATATTTAGAAATTTAACAACCTTGACGAAGTTTGTGACTTACAGGAGACAGGGATGCGCAAGCTGATATTAGATAACTCCGTACCTCCAGTTGCATAGTGGAATGTGTTGATATAGACAGCGGCCGGAATAATCTCCGTTCCATGTAGAGGATGAGTTCCAGGGAAAGGCTTAGTCTTCTCGTCAAGTTTAGTTGTGTACACAACTGTATCTGTACCTGCGACGGCAACTCGTTGACCGAGTAGAGTGTGCTTTTCTACATCGTGAGTCATGCCTTCACCTAGTGGGCCTGTTTCTACGTGTTTCCAAAATGGCTTGTGAACCCACGGTGTGAGGGGAACGTTCTTGGACCAAAATTGCTTGGGACCAAGCTGCTCTTCGAAATTAATGTGAACGCCCTTGCAGTATAATTGTGTTACGGTGCTCATAATGCTCTTGATTGCTGAATCTCCTCGTTTCATGGTGGGGATAGTCGTAAACTCATTCTCAGCCAGGTTTTGTGAAACCAATGTTTCATCGATTGAATGTAAAACAATTGGGTGGGACGATACCTCCATGAAAATGCGATAGCCGTCTTCCACGGCGGCAGTGACAGCTGATTTGAGATGGACAGGGCTGACCATATTATGGACCCAGTATTCAACGTCTCGCGTCTCCCTTGTCCTCCGGTTGCTGTTGGAAGTCGAATAGAGAGGGATCTGAGCTGGACGAGGATAGAGAGAATCAGCCAAAGCCTGTCTGAGAGGCTCAGAAAGTTGGTCGAGCATAGGACTGTGAAAGGCAACATCTGTCTTGACGCGGAAGGTCTTGACGCCAAGAGCCTTAAGATCCTCGACGTACTTCGCCACTGCTGCCTCTTCACCACTAACTACGCAGGTGGAGGGTGAAGAGTCAATGGCAACAACCAAATCCTTTCGATCTCCGAGATCTTCCTTGGCTTGATCAAATGGACGATTAACTAGTGCCATTCCCCCGAGTCCCTGTACTCGTGCATAGAGTTTGGCTCTTCGGATCACCACTAATGCACCTTCTTCAGCGGTTAGGCAACCAGCAACAACCGAAGCTGCAATCTCTCCCACAGAGTGACCAATGATCGCCCGAGGATGAACCCCAATCGATTTGAGAACCTCGCTGAGCCCAATTTGGATGGCGTAAGTGACGGTCTGAACTCTTTCGGAGCTGTCAAAGTCACCGTTTTCAAGAGCAACGATGAGGGAAAATCCAGCTTCAACCTGGTATATGGGCTCTAATAAATCGATGGCTTGGCGGAAGATAGGTTTATGGATCAACTCCTTCCCCATGTTGGTCCACTGAGCGCCATGACCTGAAAATACCCAGACGGCATGTCTCGATAAACCGGTGCTATCATTCAACACTCGCCCCGACGATGGGATGTCGGTGTTGTCTTGGGTCCCAGCAGCGAACTTGTTGAGTGATTCAATAGCCTCTTCGTGGTTATTAACAACCAATGCAACTCTATAATCGTGGTGGGCACGACGTTGAGCCAGAGTGTTTGCAACTGCATTCAGATCTTCAGTCTTTCCAGCAGGAGACGAGAGCCATTCCGCCAGGATTGTGGCCTGTATCGCCAACCTCTTTTCCTGCTGAGCCGAGAGCACGAGAACAGTAGGCCCCGCGGTTGAAGCCTGCCTTTCTACAAAATTTGGGAACGAAGTCCCACCAATAAATTCCTCTACGACAGCATGAGAAACCGAGCCACCATAACCGTATGAGCAGACCGCAGCTCTTCTGGGTCTGATGTCATTTGGCCAGTCCATTATATCCCGGACAACACGCAGACCAGACTTTTCCCAGTCTACTCGCGAATTAAGCTTGTTAAGAAGAGTCTGCGGCGCTAATTGTCCCTTGTTTACGGCGAGTACTGTCTTCACAAGTCCGATAACACCTGCAGCGGCCTCTAAATGACCGACATTCGGCTTGACGGAGCCTATCATTACTGGGTTGCCGGGGCCTCTGCCAGCACCTGCGCCATAGATGGATTCAATTGCGGAGATCTCGGTAGGATCGCCAACGGCGGTGGAAGTTGCATGAAGTTCGATGAAGGAGACTGAAAGGGGATCAAAACCTGCTCGCTCCAATGCTTGTTTGGCAACCAAAGCTTGAGCCTTTGAATTAGGAGCCATGATACCATTGGTCTTTCCATCCTGAGCCAAAGCACTTCCTCGGATGAGAGCAAGGATATTGTCTCCATCGGCTAGAGCAGCAGCAAAATTTTTCAGGATCACAACCCCACCCCCTTCGCCGCGACCGTAACCATTGGCTTCATCATCAAACGAGCGGCATATACCTTCAGGAGAGAGCACACCTGCTCTGCCCAACATGTGCGTCATCGCCGGTGCGAGTTGCACATTAACACCACCTACAATAGCAACTTTGGACTCGTTGTTGGCGATGGCCTTACATCCCAAATGTATGGCAGTAAGGGAAGAAGCACAAGCACAATCGACTGCGGTGCTAGGTCCCATAAGATCCAAGTGGTAGGAGATTCGATTAGGAATACCATGGGGTGCTGTGCCGATGCCCATCCATGCGTCGAGGTTAGGAAGATCCTCAAGCAGTAAGCGAGAGTAGTCATCCGAGTCAACACCCATAAAGACGGCTGTGGTCGAGCCTGCAAGACTTTTGGGATCAATTCCGGCGTTTTCCAAGGCTTCCCAACTCAGTTCGAGGCCTAGACGTTGGTGAGGATCCATTTGTTCAGCTTCCCTATACAAAGGAATCAGAATGAGTTTGAAATATATAGGCGTACGGACCCGAATCCTTCCCCGTGAATGAGGAAGAAGATCGTAAAGAGGGTATGAGATGTTCGAACTTACTTTGGAGAGATACCAAAAAATGCAGCGTCGAAATTTTCTAGGTCTTCGATAAAGTATCCCCTTGAAAGAGTCTTCTTAATTTCCTTTGCATTGCGGACATCTCGTCGCAACCACGGCTCCCAGCGCCATTGAGGAACTTCTCCAGAAGCATTCCTCTTATCTAATAAGAATTGCCACAACTTCTCGGGGGAATCATTCCCACCAGCAGTTCGGCAGGACACTGGAAAAAGTAGGTGTTAGGACTCGTTCGACTCAAATGATTGGGTTAAAGCCAAGTGTATAAGTAGTACCCAGATGTCAGAGAAGGCAGTTTGGCCGCTTCTAACATGGAGAGAAGAGAGGACTTATAATGATAGAATCACTCACTGCCAATGATAGCGATATCTTCAGATAGACCAACCCCCAAGTCTGAGGACAACGGGGTTGTGAAACCAGCGGAGTATTCGGAGGTACCGTTTGAAGTATTCATTTTATTTTACCTGCCAAAGTACAGTATGTATATTCCACAGAGAGGGTGAAAAGAAGCTGTGAAAAACCAACCGACCTTTGAAGACTTTATAAACTGCTACAGTGCAGGCCGAGCTACCCCCACTGGCAAATAATTCTCATCCCCGTTTGGATTGCGATTAACCTGCGGAAAGTGATTTCACGTACTGGATGAGTGGTTACAAATTCTGTTCAGTCGAGACCGCCAGATTTAGCTTATAGCAGTTAACTTCGAAAGTCACTCGCAACACCGATCGCATAGGCCATTAACAGCCGTAAGCAGGGTCGATCAATGGAGAGAACAGGTGTCAGCGAGGAGCGTGCAACAAGTCAAGAATACGACTGAAGAAAGGAGATTTGAGATGCAGATGCAGTTGACATCATAATCGACGGATACCGCCGGGTATTGATGTACAAGTAAAGCACAGTAAATGGGTTTAGCGCGAAGGGGGCCACTGAAAAACATGCGGGTGAGTGACGGAAACTGCGGAAGTCAATTCGGCATTGCCCCATTGCACGTATTTTTCGCGATGAGATGCCAACGCTGTTGTATATGTTGAGATAATCTTGGGCGGAAAGTCCAATGGAATCATAAGAGGATATCTGTGAATGGTACCCGTGCTCAAAGGTTCGACATGTCCGTCGAATGGCCATCGGCGGAAAGCACTACCGTGAATTTCGGTGAATTCTTCAAAATACACTTCTCGATAACGACAGAACGAGGAGGTGAGCGTTTAAACATGTAACTCACTCAACGGGAACTCACTACCTAGGGAGTATCGTCTAGTCTCCCAGAAAAAATATCCTAACTACGGCCGAATGAGTTCCAGCTTCTCATAGAACGCTCGCGGGATATTCGAGGGTTCTATTATTCCAATGGCCGATGCATCTGTTGCATAGGGGTCATCCGAAGTTCCTTCGGACGAGAAAGAGATAGTAACCTTTACTCCAAATACTGTAGGACCCAAGTGAGTGCGAATGCATTTGGCAAAAGTGACTTTTTCGTTAATCAGGGAGAACACGCTAAATTTGAGTAGTATCAAACAGCTCAATAAGAACCCAGGGTTCAAAACGTACTAAATGACCGCCCAACCCGACTGAAGGGAAACAGAAAAGAAACCGGGCGTAAGCTTGTTGAATCTGGATAAGAAAGTTCCGTTGGCTTGTATCAGCATTCACTGAACGGTATGAGACGACACCTGTCGACCAAAGGGGAGAGGAGTAGACAGCTATCAAGTCAAGAATGGGGCATCATGTTCGATCTGGTGCTGTACTTCATCATGGCCACTGCTCAGTCTGTGCTTACTTTGCGTGCTTGAAAATACGACAGCACCTGCACTCCGTCAATGATTTCCTACATCATTGAATGTCGAAACTCTCGTAACTCAAACCTGGCAACCTGCACATCATTTCTAGCTCCCACCGTTTGTCAGAACTGTGCTAAAGAGGCAGGATTTTGACGATGAAATTACGTTTGCCCAAGGAGGTATTGTCAATGCGGAAGATAGCTCCACTGATTACGGAAGTTCTCGGTTGCTCTGGTCAATGTTACTGTAAGGCTAGAATAACAAAGAAATTCTGTTCTGGAAAATTTGTACCAAGTACACCTGATTTCACTCCCGAGCTGTATGCTTCCAACGTCAACATTAAGTGGTCTATATTCTTGATGGTTTATCATCGAGGAATTAAGAATCCCGAGTACAAAGGACGAAGGAGCGGACAAGGGTAAAGACGCGCCATCATCATGATGTCATGGTCGTGTAAGCGCTTCATTGAATAGAAATGGGCGCTGGCGCTTACTCTACTATCTTCGCTCCGAAATTAATTTCATGAATACGGAAAACGGCCGTATCGGTACCGGCACCTGTAACTGCTCAACAAAAAAACAAGAAATTGCAGTAGCTCTTTTATTCTGTCGCTTGTGCCGGATAAACTATTGCCTTTTTTTCCTGTCACAACCATCTCTAGAGTCTCTATGTTGAGCACTTGGTATGATCGGGAAGGCTGGTTTTATGATCGCCCTTGACGATTGCAATCTGAGGAAACTTGCGTCATCTACTAATAATAGCTCTTAGTACTCAGTTCTCAAGCCTCCAGGCGCAGTCTCAATAGGAACCCCACCTTGCGTATCTGTCAAGCCAGCGGCAGAGACACAAATCCGCCGGCGATATAATGAGGATCTGTTTCTCCGGGGTAAATTTCAATTGTATCGACCGACCACCATTGTTACGATTTAAGCTTTATGCGAATTTCGTATTTCGTGTGTGCGGATAATCAAACTCTCGATAATCGGGGCCTGGGTAGGGCGGGACGTCAAACTGCGACGATACACGGGCGGGAGTGTGTAAGCTTGTATAACCAAATCCTTGATCTGTGGTCAAAGTATCCTCTGCTCAGAGAATACGAGAGACAGAGTAGGAAATGAACCAATTTTCAGGGCTGATATTGATATGGCTAGCAAACAGCAAACATATACGATCGGTAATTAAATATATGTGAAATTTACGCAAACTTTCAGGATTCCGTAGTTGAATAAATTGACTATTTCGGCTTATTGAACTAATCGAGCTCGAAATAATTTCGGTTTCGACATGGACACTTTGGCAACTTGTAATGAATCTATCTACCGAGGCTTCATCGGATGATACTGTATCTTTAACCGTCCGGAAGTTGTGTGATCGACTCCGATGCTGGTCGTTCTGGATTTCGACTAGTCTCAGGGCTACATCTGGGCTGGCTGTACTCAGCCTTGGCCAGGCCTAGGGCTAGCTTCATCACCATGCGTGGTCCACTCTTTTAGTTCCAAGTTACGTCCGGTTACGGTCATAATATGCTCAATCAAGGTCTTTCTGCGCATCTGGGAGAGCCACAAGTATCAAAAAGGAGTGCCCAGGTGTGGGTAGGCTCTACACGAAGCGAATTTCGATTAAGGCTCGAGCTGTTCGATTATTGATGGTAGATGCCATTGGGAAGTAAGCATCTGTGCAGCCGCAGGTAACGATTGGCGAGCTTTAGTCGGTTCGGCTACAAGCCTAGTATAATTTGACCACTCGTATCATTCCAATTCCCTCGCCCGTAAGTTTTGTAACAGTGAAGTTACAGAGTGATATCTTCATGTTAAATACTTTGAGGATGACCCTACAGCTACTTGTATAAATTCAAGATTTACAGCATATACAGTGATCTGATCTCAAATGAACTTGGTTGGGCAACAATTCAAGTATTAGACGGTGTCACCGGATATTCGCGGCTTGCCCTCGAGTGCGCTAAAGCGAGAAATCTAGATTTCTAATGCGTTTCCTCGCAATCGAGACTTCTGAAGCTATCATGGACCGAGCATAATAATCGAGAAAAAATCAACAAAACGATTCCGTATAGTAAGGGGGTTTGGTTGTGCGTCCCGAACTGCGCAGTGCAGTTGATAGACTATTCAGCCGCTACGTCTTACGTCGTTCAAAGACCTTTTTAACTGCACTGGCACAGTTTGGATGGGCTCAATGACTCTCTCGATGATTCCGCCATGGTACCATTAATCTTCGCGTGCTCTGCCATAGAAATATCTACAACAATGCCCCGAGAGAATAATCAGAGTTCCTTAAGCACCAGTAGACGAGGAATAAGGGTTTCTGAGCCTCCGGCGTCGTTAAAGAACCCTTTTTTTACCTTATAACCTCTGATCATATATAATCGCGCACTTCACGGAAACTGAGCACACCCTCTCTAGACTCTCTCCTTCTACTCTCTCCCTGTAATTGACTTATCAATACATTTTCGGCTTGGCAATCAAAGATAACGCTGTTTGGTCCCATTGTTTTTTCTTTCAATGTCCTGTTAGAAAGGACAATCGGGTCGAGGAGGAGCCTCGCTTAATCAAATACTATGTCTTATGGTTCATGTTACTTTAATCGATCTTCTCAGGTTGTACGAGAGAAAAATCTTGTTTTGAACCGGAGTCTGAGATGTGGTTCTTTTGTCCAATTCCCTTCTCTCTTTTGGTTCTGCAGTTTCACACAAACTCAGAATAGGCCCGGTCGTGTGCGGCTGCCTAAGCAATCTGGCATGTTAACAACAGATGCGTTTTTTCCATCCGGTCGTAGGACTAAATATGCTTTTTCCGATACACAGGCCAACTTCGATCTCCAGTATATCACCTTAGAGCGGGAGCTCTGAAACTTGGATTGTTGATGATTGTAAGGGTATGCGGCCAATACCAAGTAAAGCTCCGCTTTATATCCTTAGCATGTTATTCATATTCATCTCCTTGTTGTTTTCCTTTTCTTAGGACATTCGTTACCTGCGCCGCCCGCGATATCTGTTCTCCCGTTACCCTATCCTGTCGCTATCTACGGGTATCTATCACGACCCTCTCTATTATCTTAGCCCCTCCATCTTCTTTGCATCTCGGCGAGATTCTCTCCCCTTTCCTGAATTTCTTATGTCCTTCTTTTTCTCCATTTGTTCCATCTTTGTAATTTATTCACACTTTACGGTAAAGCTTTCGTCGGTCTGCGTATGGTCGACTAGTTCCATTTTGTGCGTCCCGTGCTTTTCTCCCTTTTCCTATCAAATTATCGAAACTATCGCGATCTTCATTATCCCATGTATCCGCTTTTTTTCCGTCTAGAAACTTGTTATATGATGCAGATATCATATTTCCGAATACGCCGCGCCCCCTCTTTACCCCGCCGCGTTCAACATTCTCGACCGACCTAACAGTACAGAGTTGATAGTATCCATTTCGTAGTTGCGGGAGTGAGAGATTTATTCATAACAGGTTCTTTGCAGTGCGCTGGGCGTTGATTATTGATTTATTGGTCTCCAGTTTCGAGCTAACCTGGAACACTCATGGACCTGGGAGTTGATTTCTGATATAGGTAACAATTACGGTTATAAATGACGTATGTACGGGTTGTCGCTTATGATAATGCTTTGAGAGAATCGAGGGGAGATCAAGCCACAGGTGCAAGAGAATAGGATCTTGAAGCTGGTCGGCGGTCGCACACTGCGTGGGTCTTTCAAGAGGGTATCCTGTGCGAATGCATTTGGTTGGAGGAATTTAAGACTGATCTGGCCGGTCGCTGACCTTCAGTCTCGTTTCGTTCACTCACAATTGTTTATAGCATGTATCATAACCATTACTTTGCTTGGGCTAAACTTTTCTCTTTCAGATTGGCTACGTGTTCCTCGCCAAAGCTATTTGGCTGTAGCCGAGAAACAGCTAAATAAATGTTTCAACAAAGTCTCCTGACGTAAACCGAGACCTCTTCAAACAACTCTCGACAACTGTCAGAAGACACTTTTCTGTAGAACTCCAGGGGAAAATTGTTCTCTAACCTTGCCTGCCAACTCCGGCTGCAGTCTGGTTAAACTGTAGAGTTTCAAGTACCGGAGAACTATCTTTGTTGATCAAAATGATCACTGCCATGGGGTACCATGCCTACCAAAAATGAGAGAGTTTTCTTTAATTCATTTGAATCGGTAAAACCTGGAATAGGCATTGGGGTGAGAACTGGAAGTAAAAACTTACGGAAGCAATAACGAATATGTTCATGATGAGTTTCACAGACGTGATAGACACAAGGTTCAGTGTATATGTATTCAGTAGAGTGAAAACGAGGTAGACCACCTGTATCGCACAATATATGGCGCCGGACTCAATCAACAAAAGTAGGATATTTTCTGCCCGACTTCTATTGCGGGCGGAGGCTTTAGCCATGAGACGGTGGTGAGTCCTACAGAAAAAACATGACTTAAGGGGTCTGATAAATTTAGAATGGTCAGGTCACTCGCCATGCCCTCCATGCAATCAATCCAGTGGCAAATAGGTTTACTAACAATGAAAACATGGCGGATAACCAATTCAAAATTGTCGTCGCGCCGACTTCAAATGCCGTAATTTCAATATTTTCCAAAATGCAATCTGCAACATTGATTCCTATGTGCAGTGAATTAGGGACAATCGGCACATTTACTGGGCAAAAATGTACTTGCTCACCGACATTGATGATTAATAGAGCGGCTAGCGCAAACTGAAAAAACGGACATGGTGGAATAGTAGCCATGCCCTTCAGACTACAATGGAATCACTGAAAAGCAGCTGAATAGCGATATCAGCCTAAATTCGCACTAGGCAGTAAAGGGAATTCAAAGAGAGAAACTCACACAAATTGTTCCAGCCCAAGATGGCATATACTCTGGTGGTAGAATTCTGGCTCTGCAGCCTGGGCTTGAACTTCGAGCCCTCCCTGAATGTCTGGGATCGGGCAAAGGTGGACTGGACAATAGGGTTCGTTGCTCCAGTGTACACAACGAACCAGGTGAAGGCAACCCATATCATGATTAGGCAGCCCAAGAGGGAGAGCTGTGAACGGGTCTTAGGTTTGGTTCTGTAATTTAGATAGACATGATGAGTAAAAATTGAGTAACGCGGTAAAAGCCCATTCTGGGCATTCGTACACGCTGGACCGAGTAGCGATCAATATTCCCAGAACAAAGGTGCCTAGAAGAAGGAACGTCATTCGTCCCTCAGAAGGAAGAGGACGGCATTAAGCCCTGCGTACCATAAAATGTTGCTATTATGATTAATGTTATGGCGTCATGCAAGAATGCACTGGCGAACAATGCAATTGTCTGTTGGTCTTTTGTGAATGAAAAATATTTTACAAACATCATTGAAAGGCTCATATTTATTTTTTCCAGGGGCTGAGGGTCATTGTGGCCGCCGACTGCTTGAATAGGATGACTACGGAATATGCAGTTCAATGAAAGAAGCTGCTATGATCACTTTGAGATGCTTTATTTTGCCACTTGTTCGAGAGGCAGTCTGATTGTCATGACGTTGACATTTTTAGCAACACTGTCTCACAGGATTTCACAAGAATTGTTGGGGTCTGGTAAGACCTGAACTGATGGCAACAGAGAGTCCTGGTAACTACCTGGTGCTCACGTACTGTCTGATCAATGATACGCACATAATAACCTATAGCGGCGGGAGATCGACTTGTGGTTTAAGAAAGAGATTCCATAATCCTGACAATGATTTTAAATGACCATATTAATCATCAGGAGGACCTTAATACAGGGCGAACCTTGCAGACTCAAAAGCGCAAGTATTATCTTCCTTCTGTAATGAATTTCAGGAGGAATCTTACTGGCATGAACTTTATAAGACAGCGTTCCCCACTCCCGAGGGATTGGCTGATTGAATATGAGTAACTATTCTCTCTCGCTGCTCGAGAACCAATAAATAAGATAACCACACCCTGCCAGGTTTGTAAGATTAACCATCTAGTGGACGACGTAGAAAAGCCCAGACAGCTGAAAACTGATGAACATTGTGTGACCGTAAGTATCAATGTGGCGTTTGTATCTGCCTAGGTAGTTCGCGGCTAGCAGTTCCATGTCGAGCAATATTTGGTGCTTAAAGAGGTCATTCCATCCGAATTGCGCGGATAAGCAACACGGGCTCGAACACTTTTGATGCTTTCCTCACCTGTCCTTCCGGCGTATCTTTGGGTTCTTTCCCAAGATGATTCGCCTTCTTGCGATCCACATGAACGAGATATTTTCAGTTGTCAAGCGTAGTAAGTTACCTCTATGCTTTGACAACTTACAGATATTGACTCATGTGGACAAATAATATATCATAGGCGCTCAGGATGATCAGGCAAGCGAGAAATATGCTGCTTGGGTAGGAAAATCTGATCATTTTTTCTTGAAAATTCACCATGAGAAAGGCATGTCAAGAACCAGAAACACTATTCCTGTGATGTCTTGTCTCAGATTCGAAGTGAAGGGAAATTCCCTCGGCGGAATGGTGAAATAACAAAGCAGCAAAGTGCCAATCGGCCCACTTATCCTTTACGTTCTGATATTCACTCGGGATCTTCACATTAGAAATGTCAGGATCATGCATCATGTCACTGGTAACTCAAAATACGGCTCATCCGCACTGTTTAGAGCATTCTTCCTTCCATCGCTGTCGTTGTCCGAACAAGTCCCTTGAGGCCTGATCTGCGCTGCTTCAGACTCAAGCTTTTGATGGTACATGCCCTGTTAATACTGTGTTTCACTTCCAGGAGGCACTCTGGTTTCCTGCCCCTGAAGTTGATGCTGTCTCGCCCAAACGAAGAAGGAAGGTAGTAAGCTAAAGGACTAACAGGGGCAAGTCGGCGTAAGTTTCTGTCTTCGAACCCGCCTCAGAGTCTGCCTTACCCTCATTTTTCTTTTCACCTAACTCATTCTTTGGTACGCGTGTCCTAGCACGAAGATAATATTTCAATGAGCTGTGCGGCACCGGGGGCACTGACATGTCAAACTCATCCAATCCACCTGCATTGGCATCGACTAAAGATTGGTATGGTACTAGATTTATATCAAAATGATTTTAGCGTTCAACTGGTTCCTCACGACTTTCATGAACGGCTCTGGCTGCTGGCATTGGCAGACAAAATTCATCAATACTTTTTCAATGTGGATCAATTATTTTTTAAAAAAAATACAGTCTCCTCGGAGATATTTTAAATTCACCTTCTCAATTTGAAGTACATCTCGTTCGAACCTTAACTGGCTGTTGGTCACTCAGAGAAGGAGTTCAATTGATCGTTTGGGCAGTATTTTGATTTGATTTGACGGTTCGACGAAGATTGTTTGTTCATAAGTCACAATCAGAACGGTCAGTTGTACTCGATGCATCAAGTGTAGTACACCATATCATATCGACTTCGGTAGTAGGCTGTGAAACTATGCAGTCGCGCGAACGCAGCCTCCGATACATGGATATATGAATAGTAAGGCAACGAACAGAAACACTAGAGAGTACAGTACAGTCATGATGAGAGGTATACAATATAGTACAGTATGTAAAGTAAATGTAAAAGACATACACGGGAACAACGGCTCTGGTACAGATACATTATAATACAGTGGGACATAGTGGTCGTAGAGCAGTTTCAGAGCCAGCTCTGACAGAGTATCGCTAGGAAATACTACAGAATGCCATGGAAAGACGGCGAGGGAAGAGCGAATACAGGATTAGAATATGAGGCAAGGCAAGCGAAAAAGTTGTGTGCAAGGAGTTGCGAGAGGAGAACCGGGCGTGATGAAAAAGGGTGGAAGGTGGGGGCAATTTTTCCTATTGTTCTTGAATGAACGCATTAAGCTGGTTGGGGTATCGGCTCATCTCCTGGTGTCCAATGAACCATGGCATCCCATCTAATAAGCAATACAACAGTTCATCGTCATTCAACGTCGGGAAAGGAGCAGGAAGGAAAGGGTAAGGTTAAGAGCAGCCTGCTGAGTTGGTCAACTCATCCACCTCACTTGACCGCTCCTTATCCAATTCCGATTCGATCCAAACCAAAACAGTCCAGTCAGTCATCCCACCCAATCGTCAACTCACCCTCATCTCTAATTCTAAACATCGGCAAGGCTTTCACCGTAGCTTTGCCACTCCCACCACCTTCCTCGAATCCTCTTGCTTCCGTCTGCATAGACTTGAACACACCAGGTTCTTCGGAATCTGAATGCGGGGAGGGAGGTGGAGCTGAGATGGATATGGGGTTCGTGGTCGCGATCGTAATTGCATCACCTGCAGGAATAGTAGAAGGCCGAGTCATAGACGATAGTCCATTAGTGGTATCGAACGGACGTGGAGTTTGCTACAGAGATAGAGAACAGGAAAGACGAAGACATCAGCGTCGAACTACCAGTAACTAGCTAATATTATCAAACACAAAAGGGCTCACCTCTGATATATCCAATTCATCCCCATCCATCGGCTCGTTATCCCCAGCTCCAGCTTTAATTCGAGCACCAGTATTGTACAACCCCTGTTTAACGGTTGACCTTCCTCTTCTTTCAAGGTCGTTCCATACTGCTCCAGCTGCCGAGGTAGATGTGGAACCAAAGGGAAGGGGAGGGGGCGAATGAACGAGTCTCACACCCAGCCCTTGCCCCGTTAAAATCGACATTCCGGTTCTCGGAGTGCTGTCCCTATCTCCACTTGCGTCGTCACCTGGATTGGAGTTGGAGTCCGACGGAGATGAATAACTCGCTCCAACTTTTCCAGACCCATATGTCCCTTCTTTCCAACTCGCACTAATCTCCTCAACCAAACCTGACCCAGTCCTCCCCGTTTCTCTTCTACCCGTAGATTCGGAATCCCTCTTCGATTTTGCCGACGATAAACTCCGCTCGACAGAAACAGATACCCTCCGTGTCCCATCCTTCGCGGACGCAATCTGGACTTGCACTTCCCTCGATTCAGGTTCGAGCGGAGAAGGGCGCGACATTGTACTACCCCCTACGGCACCATATCCACGATAACCGCCATAGCCGGAGCCATAACGCAGGGCGGAGTGCGAAGGACCTCTAGACCCAGAGCCAGACCTCGATAGGGACCGACCACTTGCACTTCCACTCCCGTAGCGATGAGGGGAGGAACATCGATTGGGTCGGTTGAGGATGTTGAAAGGGGCATAGTCGGAAGTGTCTATCATATTTCTGCGTGATTCATTGTAGTCAGCATTCCATCTTCTTACGGAATGAATCGTTCGTCCGGTGTATATACATACCCTTCTTTGGCCCGTACAATTGTCACCAGCCGAGCTTTTCGCAATTCCCGTTCCTGTGTGACGCCATCTGGCAATGTCGGTCTGTCGTTTTGGGAAATATCATAAACGACCGGTCCAATGAATACAGTGATAAAACGCCAAGAGCAAGGGAGAAATACGACCGTATACAAGTAAGCAAAACAACAGTTGCGAAATGAACATGAACCCACATCTCAGGCTCCGGTCTAAGGAGATGCGATTCTTCGTCCAAAATGACCTACAAAAGATTCATTATCTTCCGTTCTTGTTCAGAATCTAAATTTCACCGATGCGAACATACCTGATCCTCCAATGTGTCCCTAGGTCTCCGTCTAGCCTTTCTTCTCATACAGCATGCAAAGAAAAACGCCATCATACTGAGGAATTGATTTGTTGAGTGTGTGTTCGAAGATTTAGATATTTGGCAAAGCTCGGATTGTCCGAAGGATACTTGGATTATCCGCGAGTGAAAGTTCTTAAACGACGCAGACAATATGGCGGCCCGGGTAAGGGGTTCGTCGGGATTCTCGCACATTAACAGCCACAGCACACCACAAGGCGTAAGGTGTAGTTTATCAGGATAGCCTGGGGCAGAGATGATTGCGGTCGAAGAGAAGTCGTGGTCAAGGTGAGAAAACAACGAGGCTCGGATGCAATTAGGGTGACTACAAACGTCATCCAGACGCTTTGAATGTCAGTTAGTCAGCTCTTGGTCTTGCTCTCATTCCGCTTTCCAGCTCGTCCAGAAAATCTAGACCGAATTTTAAAAAATGACATATACTTGCCGGTCGCACGGCTCGCTGCAAGTCTGTAGGAATTACGGGAGAATAAGTCGGCCAATATGTCATTTTTTTAAAAAAAATTGGCCCAGGTATTAACTGAAGACATGATAAGATGATGAACATATGTTCGTGAGTCCAAATGAATATGTGAATTCATTAAGACAAATCAAGAGGGTGCTTAAATTCTTCCGGTCGGAAAATACAGTATAACCCTCCTCAGACTTTTTTGTATTTCTCTCTAATTTGGCGCCACGAGTTACTTCAGAGCCAATTCTATCTCTCGCGGTACACTCTCAAAAAAATTCACTGCTTCAGTATGCTTTGCAGTCCATCCCATTTTTGAAAGCCGTTCGGCATAACCGATGGTGTTGGAATTCAAAATCAAGTTCATATCTGGGTAAATAGTGTAAAAAAGAAAAAATTTAATGCTCGTTATACTTGAAAGAACGATGCACTTACTCTCGTCTCCCAGCTCTGCCAGCGGAGGTGGATAAGGAGTAGCACCAGGCTTCGAAACAAGGCCTTTTTTGTACAGTGTCTGTATGTACATTTCGTGTCATGCTGCAATACTCTAGGAGCGGGGAATGTTTACTCACATCTCCAATTATCGAACAAAGGTCTTTTGAGGAGACCATGTATTTGGATACCACGAAGTCTTGCATACGCCGCAAAGGTGTATATAAGCTTGAGAGTTAACAATAGGATACAGTAAGCACTTACAAAATCCTGTTTCAACGGTTCCAAGGCTTTCAGCAGCCAAAACTTTTTGTATGAGCATGGATACAGCGTCCGCTATGTCCTGTATATGCACAAATCCATAAACATTGCGACCTGGACCGAAGGTGCCTATTCAAATTCTCAGCGTTGATCATAGGCAGTTCAGCGGAGGAAGAAATATTACCCGAGTATCCAGTTTTATGTTCAAAGATAAAATCAAGGTAGACACGATGAGTAGAGGAGATTTTTTGAAGTCCTGTGTATCCAACTCAATTCTGAATGTACCATGATTTCAGTGTATACTCACCTGCTCCAATACCTAGATATGGTGCGATAGATGGTTCTGACGCTTTAATAGTATGGACTTACCATAAATTATACCTGGACACATGATCATTGTTCGTATCTTTCCCGTCTTTTCGGCCTCGACAATGGCTAGGCAATCATTCTTCATCAATTCTACTTTACTTTTCTCGAGACTGCTCGAGTCATATTTGGTATCGATCCAGAGTTCTTCAGGTGCCCAGAGTTCACCTTTGGAGCCATCAGCTAAGAGGCCGGTACCGGACAGGTAAATGTGAATCGGGATAATGGTCGGTTTGGTGTCGCTCCTTGCCAGCTGACCACGTAGGAGAGCTGATTTGGTCAATTAGTATTTCGAACCGATAATTTATGTCAAGAGAGCTTCCGCCTGACCTTCTACACTTGGCAGATCGCCTACAGTGCCGAAGTTTATTACAATGTCAGCCTTCTTGGCCTCTTCCTCGATCAATTTCAGGTCGGCCAATGAGCCCTCTATCGGGTCAATTTTTGCGTGGAGAGCTTTCAATGCAGCAGTCTTCTCTGGAGTGAGGTTCCGTACAAGTGCGCGAACAGGAAATTCTGGATAGTCTTTGGCCAAAGATGTCAGAATATGACCTCCAACGTAACCTGTCGCCCCGAGGAGGAATACAGATGCAACAGACATTAGAGAGAAAAGTCGACGGTGGTAGCTGGATGATAGACAGATCCGAGGTTACTATATATAAGAAGTAAATAGTGAATGGAACGTCAGGCTGAGTTTTTTGTGCGGTGTTTGAACATGTCCATGACCATGAGGCGTACAACACGAGGGAAGAAGTGTTGGAACCAGAAGAGTCGTTGGACCGTCTCTAGAAGTATTAGTAGTGTGTCTAATTTTAGATGTGTTTGCCGATGCCATCGGAAGGAGGAATCAGGTATAGAAGCTTCATATATCGGAGAAGTTACGCTGTTCCAGAGACGTTCATTTCCAAACTTTGATAACATCGCTCGGTCGCATGACTTAACTACCATTGCCACAAGAATGCTGAGCTCCGCTAAGGCGGCAGTCCCATCAGCAGTTCCCAGCTACACCTTCGACCGAGATTCCAATTGGTTATCTAAAGCTTCATATACGATGTACTCTTAAAATGGCAAATCTTAAGGTACTTACGTTAGCAATGCATATTCTATAGTAAATAAACTAAACATAGGCACAAGTGTTTTCGCGAGTGCGACCATTTTTAAGCTTGTTAATTGAACAGCCATCGAAATTCTGGTCAAAATGAGTATAATTAGTAAGGGATTTTAATGGCTCATGGTTCAAATTTTGATTGCTGGACAGGGAGCAGTGATCCAAAAATGGTTGAAACTCTAAGCTAATGAAATTTTGACTAAACCCTATTCTATTTATACTCATTCTGACTGGGATTTCAATGTGCATTTAACAAGCTCAAAAATGGTGCTACTTGCGAAAACACTCGTGCCCATCTCTAAAATGAACCACAATACCTGGCAAAAAGCATAAAACATAGAAACAGCACTTTTCCTTTCACTCTATTTTCCCTGCTAATGCTGAACAAGGTCTGGTTGGATTATATTGAACTACAACCCGGGACTCAGGAGGTCTATTGTGGTAGTAATTCTTTTCCTTAATGTAGATTCATTAAAATAGCTTTGTCGGAGCTGCAATCTTCTTGCGCAGCCCCAACTTCACTTCTCTTTGCTTCTCTGTCTCCGGAATCTACTTTGCCGGACTTCTTTACTTTTTTCTTTTCTTCTTTTCATTCGATTTACACATTTTCTTGAGGTACAATGGGGCAGGGAGTTGAAGGAGAGAAAGGATGATGTAATGACCTGCCACTGATGCATCGCTGAAGCTGGGGGACTTCATCGCTGACAGTCAGCGGAACACGCCAAGTGGTGTTCCGTACCAATTCCTGACTCAAATTCGGTTCCCTCAACTGTCAAACCTTACCATTTTCTCATGCCTGTCAAGTACAACATCCTCTTTACCCCCACCTGAGCAATGAGCAATTCTTATAATGGACATTATTGGTAGAAGAATACATTGATTTTTCACCTAAAAACTATGTACAGGACTCGAAGTCCTCACTAGTATATGTCAAGCTCAAAGTTCTGCAATGATGGAACATGTTTCTTTCTCAACTTGGAACTACACATGTAAAAGAACACATCTGCTCCTCTCTTCTCTGGTACTGCTCTCCCTTCCATTCTGACAGACTCCCTGCTGACCTCTTGAGGTCCAAACAGCCCTTCAGCACTATCATCTTTGAAAGTACCACTACATGCTGCTCATAATACCGAGATGCTGAAAAATTCATTTTTTATTTTCAGCCAGAGGGGCCCTCAGCTTATACTGCCCATACTCTAGTGAAAGTGCTGATTAGTACTGTATATTTAAAGCTGCAGTGTATAAATCTATGCAATACATAATGCAACTGCTTGAATTAAGCCATTTATATAATATGACTGGGGTATGGCTGCAATCGGCAAAGGCCAAACCATTAGGGTTGACACTAGAGATGTGCATGGTCAGGTCACTGACTCGTGACCCAACCCAACCCAGCTCAAGGGTTAACAAGGGTTAAGAGTCACGGTCAGCATTTTTCTGATCGCCGACTTATGGGTCAGGGTGCCCCAGCATGAGAGGGGCCTGTTCAATTTAGCACTGACATAAAAGATGGACTATGCCAGGAGTCACTTCTTTATCAATTGAAATTCCTCCAAGATGCTACATTGAGGTGGGCACTGGGGAATCATTATTTAACCCATGGTCACTCTCTGGGGCTTCAATCTCTTATGTAATGCATAGTTCTGGTCCTCCTGAGTTAAAGATAAGGACTGCCCTGTGTCTTATCATGTGTTGTTGATAAAATATTTGCTTATATATAACAAATTTTGCATTCATTGTGCCTTGCTCAGAAAATCTTAACTTTGACCCAGATCCAACCCAACTCTGATCAGAATTTTGACTGACCCTGACCCACCTGACACTGACCCAAACCCAGGGTTCATGACCCAGCCCAGCCATGCACAACCCCTAGCTGACACCAGTTCAAGTCAGAAAAGATATTTACACATGTGAATACTAGATGCCTATATTCCAGTAATGAGGCTGATGCAAGTAAGTTTAATTCTTGGTTCAATAAATAAGAGTGTTAGGACCTTTTACTACCTTTGTTGTTAGAAGCTTGTAGTAGGTTCAAGGAATAGAAAGTAATTTATTATACCACAGCTGAGACAGAATACGCAATGGGGAGTTGCTATGTATGACAGGTGAACAAGTCCTGTATGGTCTGTGTATTGGATGTTGAGGAATGATCCTTGAGTGTTGAATAACAAATCTAGTAGCTCGGTGTAACTAGAAATTGTATATCGAAAGAACTCATTAAGATGGTATTAATGAGGGTTGACTCAGAAGGTTCATGACTCGGTGTCTGTTTACCCTATGAGATGGAATATTTGAAAGGCTACAGCAGTCAAATAGTCTTGTTGATCAGTTCAACAAGTGAGAGGTAGATAAGCCAGTGACTTGGTGTCAATGGGGTTTGCTTGACTCAGTGTTAAGCAGAATAATATTAGAAAACTAGTGAACAAAAGAATAGAAACAACACAGGTCAAGATAGTTCAGGTAATAACAGCATTATTGTGAGAGATGTAGGTACGAGGCTTTTATACTCTGCGGAAAGACATGTGGTCTTGTGAATAGGAATTTGGAATGGGCAACTGGTTAGTTTGCCTTGAGAAATGCATGTCAGATTTGGAGAGTCTGGATTGAATGGTAGAACTATTATCAAGTTGTGTGGTGAGTGTACTGGTTGGAAAGAGTGGAAAAAATAGTGTAGGGCATAACAAAGAGTGAATTTTGACAGTATTCATGAGTCTATACAGATAAGTAAGTATATTGATATGAAATAATGTAAGCTCATATACTATCCCATTTTAAGCACTTTGTAAGGGTGGGACAGTGGGACATATCATATGAAATTTATTTTTTGTAAGCACCTGTTGGATGCCAGGACACCAAGGAATTTATGAAATTTAACTACTACAAAAGGCTAAGCACCCACAGGTGCCTAAGAAAAAATTTGTAAGAGCTTGATTGGATATCAGACAGGGTGGGACATTTTGTTTCGTAAGATGCCCTGTGGACACAGGACATACAAAGTGCTTAAAATGGGACAGTAGTCTCCAAGATGAGAGTGATGGTTTAATTTTAAAAGCATTGTCGGACCTACCTACTGTCCCCAGAGCCCCTTTTGTGATCCAAAAATAATAATTCCCATACCACTCAGTGTATTAAAGAGGTAAGACCATGCCTTGTCAGCAATCTGACTGTTTCACTACTTAAAATGTAGGAGGGACATTTGGTGATAGTGACACTGACATATCAGCCATAAAGACCAGTGAGGCATGAGGCCTCATAAGACAAGACCTCATGAGCCAAGTTGTTTTATTCTCAATATGAATTTGTCAAATCTACATTCATATTGCTCAAGTTAGGAAGAAATGAATAAATGGAGATACCATTTCAACTGGTGAAAAATAGTTTTAGCCAATTATATATGCTATTCTTTGTAGGCTACTTAAAGCAAAGGGCACACCAGGAGATAGCTTGGTTAAGTTCTTTGCTGGCTTTTTCAGACATCTTGACAATAAGGGTGAGTCAAATTGGTGGCTGCATTAATGCCTAGCTCATTTTCTTTCCAGCTGCTGAAAATCCCATTGATAAAGATGGTATTGAGAAATACAATGTTGCCTACACACCTGCTACTTGCTTAACCAAGCTACACATCTCTAAACTCCTCATAAACAGTTTTGCAGCTAAAGCAAAGACCATACAATACATGGTCATGTTCTGGACTTGTTAATGCCATGTGCAATGGCCCACAACCCACAAATGAAGCTCTAGTACCTTTTCAAAGCTCTATTTGTTGCAAGGAAATTGCAAAGTAGAGCTAAAGTTTACCTCTACTTGGACCTCTACATCTACCTCAAGTTTCAACTTGAGCTATTTCTGCTATTGTAACCATGCTCAGACAGAGTAGTAGTATTGAAATGGATGCAATGAGAGCTTAAAAGTGTAGGAGAAGTGCCCAAAACTAAATGTCAAATAGTAGTAAGCAGTAACTCTATTTAGATAAAATTACTAAATGGAGAAGACAGTGTTACACCTTTGTGTACAGAAGTAATGACTGGGGGGTATGGCTGCAAGCAGTAAGGGCCAAACCATTAGGGTTAACACCAGTTCAATACACAAACATATTTATATATGTAAACACTAAGTGACTAGTAAATTCCACTACTATGTACTAAGGCTAGTACAAGCAATTTTAGTTCTTCTCTATCTGCTATCATCATCATCATCCCCTTCCCGGTCCTTCAAATAAACAACTTTTCTTTTCTTTTCTTCTTTTGAGGGACCCAAAGCAATTTTGAGCCATTTCTGTATGGTGGACATCAACTGAAATTCAGGGGAATATGCAATTACTACTAGACTATACCTTTCCCATAACTTTGAGTGCAACAAGCTGGAACTCCCAGCTTAAACTTTTGTTGTGAACATATGCCTTTATTCACCATAGTCAGTTTCTATTAACTTTCATGAGCTTGAATTTAATCTGTACCCTTGGAGTGACAATCATTTGGAACACCACCTGGCTCCCAAGTAAATGAATATTATGAAAAGACATGGGAACTTTAATCTTATTTGTATGATTCATGACAAGAACCTCAGAGATGTGATTAAACAAAAGTCTTGCTCCACTATATAATCACCAGTGCCAAATACATTGTAGTATTCTGAGTAGGGCATGTCACTGTACCCATATACAGGTATGTCTGTATTATTTACAGGCATGATACAGGTACAGCCTATATATTACATCTGTATTTTCAGATTTTGTGAGCTGAGATGATACAGGTACTGGTCATACCTGTCCTGTTTATGGTATGTATGGTCAAAAATTCTAACAATTTGACTTTTAACAGTGCAATTCAAATAATGGTATGTATCATTATAAGGCATGAATTTGAAATTAGAAGATAAAATGTAGTAATTGATGGTAAGTGTTTTTTGAGTATTAATCATCTCCAAGAATCTCAATGATAGCAAGGTGTGCCATATGTAGCTGAGCTTTAACAATCATCAAAGCTTCTATTGTCTCAGCTTTGAGACTAGCGCAATGGAGTGAAATTGTATCTCTACTGCCTGAAAAAATGCACTCAACTGCAACAGCTGAACCTAAAAAAAACACAACAGCTACAACGAGACTGGGTAGTCAAACTTTAATGGACATACCAGGAATGCAGAGAATGTTTCAGGCAAATCAGTAAAGGTTGGGAAACTGACTGGGATATGCATGCCACTACTCTAAAGGATCTGTGGCCTTGAGGTCAAGAGGTTGTGCTGTAATATGGAAATATTCCTCCAGCTCATTCTGCTCTGTTGACTATCCTGTATCCCTCTTGCAATAGCAACTAAGGAAGTCAATTTTTTGTGGAGATGCATCAACAGAAGAATCACTGGCAGCTGGAGCAGGGCCAAGTGCAGAGTTCATGGGGGCAGAGGTAGTTGTATAAGTTATTTGAAAGTGCTCTTCAAAGCTCTTTTTGGCCATCTGAATGTCAGCAAGGAGATCTGGCTCATTCTGGTAGTCCATCACCAATGTATCATATGAAATCTGTGGATCAAGAACTGCATTATGGGTAAGAGCTAATGATCAAATCAATGCAATGAGATAACTTACAAGCAGCCCAAGTATAGTATGGGGGTTCTTCAAATTTATAATAGTAATCAGAAAGCTTCTTGCGTGCATCCATTATCCCACAATGTAAAGATGGTTCAGAAGAATGAGGTAGCTCAGAGAGAATAGAACATTCCCCTGTAATCCATGGAACATAGCAAGGGTGGTGGATAGCATTGGACACTTTGTAGTGGACATATCTGCTGTTGCACAATGGAACACCTTCAGCCAATCAGTTACCATCTTGAGCATCTTCCAATCTATCTCAGATAGCTCAAATTTGTGAAGCTCCTGATTGATTGCAGCTCAAAAGTGAAGGGCACAGCCTAGTAAGCAAATGTAAGGATATCTCTTCTCATAAAAAATTTAAACATATGAAGCATCTGATGAGTAGATGACCAGTGAGTCTTAACATCCAAAATGAGCAACAAAGCAACTTCTGTATGGTTTGTGGTGCTCAAATCAACAATATTGACCTCTCTAAGCTATGTACATTGCCATTGAGGACTGCTATGCACATGATAGACAATCTTTCAAAGCAGTACCCAAAACTAAGTCCTGTACAATGATATTTTAAGCTTAACTTACCTTTCCAATAGCATATTTAAGTGTGGTTATATCTGTTTCATTGTCTCCATTATCTTGTTGTACTACAGCATCATCATCAAAGCCACATCCAACAGGCACAGTAACAGAGTCTTGGTAAGGCTCTTCAATCTGAGAGGAGTGTGATACACCTCCAATTGCTTCCAGAAGCTGAAAACAGTGAGTTCAGCATTGCATTTTAATGTCAATGATTTGAGCTTACCTTGAGTGCAGCTAGATGGATTGTGTGAGGCATACAATGCATATGAGCATTCCTCTCAGAGAGTGGAATATTATGCAGAATACATTTGTCTGCAAAAGCTTCAACCATTGCATCATTATTCAAGGCATTGTCCATAACAAGTGCAATAATCTTTGAAGCATTAGAGTTGTTGATACAATGGCTAGCTTTGTACTTACACAATCCACAATCTTGTACTTCTCCAGAGAATTCCACATGATGTCTGCCATGTTCTCACCTGAGTGTACCCCTACTAGCTCTCAGAAGTCAACCAACACTTCAACTAACAAATTACATTGAGATAATAAGCTGCATTCAATGAAGTTGGCCACTCACCCAACTTCCCATTATTATCAATGCAACATGCCACAATGACCATGAATGCATAACTGTTGCTGGGGGTCCATGCATCCAGTGATATGGCAAACTTTGAATCAATTTCCTTTCAAAATGAGCATTAATTGCTGGAAGTTCCAGAAATGATAAATTTGAATAGTGTGATATCTTACTGCAAAATGTTCTTGAATTTGCAGCACTATCTCTTCATTCATCCTCATAATTTTCTGGCGCATGGATTTCTGCCTGGGAATCTTCAAGTTTGAATGTCCAAGATGTTGAGTATACTGTAAGAGTGCCCAGAACTCAGGCTCATTGACAGTAGAAAATAGCTGGTCACAAGCAGCAATCTATTTTGCATTTGCAATTCCATCCAGCTTGCTACAAGAAAGTGAGTAGTCAATTTCATTATCTGAACTTGATTATCTTACTTGGCCAAATCCTGGATGATCATCCATTCAGATGCATCCATGTCATCTTTGTTTAGGTGTTCATCCATAAGTTTTGTGTGTGAGATTAGATCCTTTGCAAGAGCCTGAAGGGCCTCTGTATTTCCAGCTGCTCTTTACATAAAAATGTATGTGATTAGTAGTTGAAACTAATCACTTTGAGAACTGACCTTGTAAATATGGATACACTCAATAACACTACCTACTGCAGCCCACAGAGGTGCAAAGGGTCCTGAAACTTCTTTCAGGGCCCCTAACACAGTTTCAAATGTGTCAAGAACAGCCCCAGATTCTAAACCAGACTGCTTAGCACAAGATACCTGCAACTCAGTTTCCTGTTCAGCAAGTTGAGCAGAAGATGCAGTTCCACTCTGACTGGTCACCCCAACCCCAGGCTCAGGACCTGTGTCCAACTGATAGGTGGAAAGTACCTGCAATGCAGTTCCAGAGTCTGGGGCATCAGTGAATGCCACATTCCCAGCCAGTGTGGCTTTTTGATTTTTCTTCTTTCTGAAGAGTTTCTTGACTTTGATATTGGTTTTGTGCATTGTTGATTTCACTGTGACAATAGTGATGATGGCACTCAATGAAGAGATTGGCATGTACCGCTGAGTAAATCCTCAAATTTAGCTTGATCCCATGGTTCCTACAGTGAATTATTGCAATGAATGCAAATGAGTAAAGAAGGAAATAGGCTGACCTCCCTCACTGCTGTTTGTTGGGCAAACATTTGCTGTATGTTGTGCAAAATAGATTCCAGCTGGGCTAGATAATCCTGAGCAGCATTGGGGGTGAGTGCAACCTTTCCACAAGCAATATCAATCTCTTCCTGAGTGGGCAGATCATTGCACTTGTATAGAACCTCATACATGCAATAATAGGCTAGAAAATGTGGCTTAAGATGTCCAATAAGACCTGTTCATAAAGAGGAATGTCACTGAAGAAAGGAAAGGCTTACTATTCAGGTTGCCTTGCATTCCAGGAGTGATCTTGCAGACCTTTTGGTTACCATGCCAGCATTTGAAATACTTGACTCCATTCTGGCATGTACTGTTGTCATCTGCAGAGACTTCCTCAAAGAAGAGATAGATAGGATTTTGACACTCCTAAGAAATGCATAGTCAGAAATTTTGAAGAGGATTAAGGATACAGTGACTAGTTACATTTTTGGGAATCTTGAATGACTGGCTTCTTGATTTTGTAACTGTAGTATGCTCCTCAGCCTGATGGTTTTTCAATAATGAAATATGTAGGAGCCAATGGTATGCTTACAATCGAAGATGCTTCTGATGGTTCTGCAGCTAAGGTACAAGGGGGTTTGCATTGTTTTTTTGGAAGCATGGGTTTTTCCTTTCCAATCTATGCTAGGATCGGTCTTTGAAGGAAGGATGGCTACAATCTATATTCCTTGGGGTCAGTTGAAGTATACACAGTTTTTTGAGATTTTTCTTACCTCATCATTGGAAATAAAGTCATCCTCTTTGACATCACTATCATGATTAGTGGATGCATCTTGAAAGTCATTGTCATCACTGTCAGAGACATCAGCCAAGTCAGGAAGCTCATCAGTGTTGTCAATAGTGTTTGTGAATCTTTTGTGCTTGGGCTGAGGTGAATATACTTTGCAGGTGTTGCCATCATCTTCGAGCTGAATGTCTAGGAGAGCTTGCTTCATACAGCTATTGGTACCAATACACTGCAAGTGGTCTGGTTGAAATTGAGACAGTCATCTGCAGTTCTGACAAGGATAGATATATGAACATGAGCTCACAAGAAGGACCAGTAACACTTTCTGTTGCTAGCTCAATAGAGTGTTCTGCCATGGCATGAGGATGGTGAGCTTGGGACATTCATTTTTGGTTGCAGTGTTTTTAAAGACCTAGAAATAAATTGCACCCAAGAAGAGGTTGAAACTGTGTTTGGAGCTTACTAAAACAGTATAGTCTATCAGATATTAATTCAGTAAAGGTATAGCATATGCCTTACATATATCTGAGTTTGATGTGAGGTGCAGAACTGACCAATTTCACTCTCAAGCTCAGGTTCATTTGTGCTGGGAATTAAAAAAGCAGATATGAGATTGTAGTCACCAAGGAATAATGCAATCCTATGTACAAAAATGACACCAATGACACAGGCACTTTATAGCCACTTCCATTTTTGGTACCCATATTATGACTGGCATAGCTGTATACTGGATGGGTAGATATGGGTTAAGCTGTCCCAGATCCCATCCTGTATGTTTCCACCCTCTGAGACTTGATGGTATGGGAACAGCCCTGTATACACGGCACCTGTCTACTGTCAATGTATAGATATGGTGACATGCCCTAATTCTGAGGCCCTGCCTTCCTAAATATGTGGCCTCTTATCAGGAACAAATTAGATTCAAAATTCAAATAGACATACATCTAATGGCATGTTATTGTGTACAATGATGGGTCTCTTGGCAAACAAAAACATTTTATTGTCAGGGCCATTTTTATTACTTTTGAAAGGTACATTCAAATGTTCCTTAGCATAGAGTTGTAAACTCCATTAATAGGTTTACTTTGACTACATATGTAGTTATTACTCATAGAATAGGTCACCTGGATTGATTCAAAAGTGGAAACCATGAATTGATGTGCTTCAATGTTAGTCAGTTGACCTGAACTTGAGTATTCAACTGTTCTCAGTTTTCCTCATTGAATATATTGAGCCACCTGCAAAGAAGCTCTGAGTCATTGAGAATAAGATACATATCATAAGACATATATTGAATTGGTCCACTGCTTTCTGTCATGCTCAACTTTTTTTTCAACTGCTCCTTCCCATTGACCATACCATTTTCAATACTAATACCAGGAGGAAGAAAAAGCAGATCCTTCTGGCCAGGCAGAACCAGAGATCCTTCCAGTCTATTCTTCTATGCATGATTAGATCTCAGAAAAATGGTCATTGAGAACTCAAGTTCTTTGTCCCTGAATATATATATTAGTAAATATACCATTTGACTAGTGACACATACTGGAAATGAATATGATATCCTTCACCTTGTCCTATCACAACTGTCCAATGGTCCAAGACAAATGGCAAAGGATTATTTTCTTTAGAGAGTGTACTCAAGACAACATGACATATGCACTCTGAATTGAATGGCAGCTGGCCAGATCAATACAAACAATGTTACAAGTGCATGGAATGGAATGGAATGCCAAGTTTCTGCTCTGACAATTCTGTGCCTGAACCAAGGCAGGCAATTTTGAACTGATCTAATTTTTGCAATTTATACAATTTTAGTTAGTTTTCATTACTTACATTGATGATCCAGGATCCATGAGGTATGTAATTTGTTCCAATTACTGAAAAGGGCATGAGTCCTGCCACACATTAGTGTTGGCCCACTTTGCGTCAAGTCAAGTGAGCGCCCTTGTGAGTTATGAGCTGTAAATGCAAATGCTGGTATGAGCAGTAGTTGTTCCCCTGTTGCACTATATACATGCTCTGAGTTGGGCAGGGAGAATTTGAATGACTGTGTAGTTGGCTTTAGAAGAACACAGTTCAGATACCTTGTATTCTTGCCTTTGTATCCAGGGAAGTCAATTTCAGCTGAAACTGCATATTGTCTCCCTTCTTTCTCCTCATATTTTACTGAAACTAGTATTCCCAGGCTTCCCTTTGATAATCCTAGTTCGGTTGCAATATTTTCAGTTCCAAACATGGGCATACGAGGAATATAGGGTACCCTTCTGCCCAGATCTTGTGTGCTCTTTACTAAATTCCACAAAGAAAGCATGAGTCATTAAAGCACTAGATATGGGCAGAGTATTGGTGTCGAAATGATTGTAGCCGGAGTTTAAGAGTGCAAAGGGAGCGCTCAAAAAGACACTGAACAATGGTCAACAGTAACTCCATTTAGATAAAATTACTAAATGGAGAATGGACAGTGGTACATCTTTATGTACAGAGCCAAACCTAAAGGTTCGGCAATAATGCTTATGTAGCTCAAGCTTCACTAGTACCATGTCATGTTAAATTGTAAGATATGTCTTCATGAATTCTTTTTGTTCAACTTACTAATTCTCTTACTAGGTTTGACTAATTCTGTAAAGTGGGTATCTTACCGGGCCCAGTGCCCAAGACCTAACATAAATAGGTTTTATAATTGTCCATAGGCACAGGCTATACAGGTGACAGTAAGAGAGTAAGATTAAGGATAGTAATGGCCGGGATCATCAGCACTTTCACAGAAGTATGGAATGCATGGATGGTATGGTGGCATAAGGTTCATACCTACCATGCATTCCCACACTAGATTTTCTGAAGCATTCCCATACCTGGCTTGAGTATTGGTTGAGCATAGAAAGTGCATGAAGTTTGCAAAACTTATCAGCAAACTTGCACATGTATGAAGCATATTATGGGCATAACAGTATCTCCTGCTTGATCAGATGCCCCAGCATGCCCGAGACTATATACATTGGTCTATCATATATATTGTAATTTGGGACTTGGAGAAAACTATGACAAGTCTATGGCTCACGTGACCAGTGTGGGAACCACTGTATAGCAGCTGACTGTGAGAGCTTTGGGGCACCTTATCAACACATTCTGTGTAGTCATTTTTTTCGCTTCCCGTCTCCTTTTTTCTTAATCTCCTTGGTAAATTTATTGTGTTTGTTTCTACGGTTTTATGTCAGGTTCATGTTGAAGGTTTTTTACGAGGGCTGTTTCATAAAGAGGTGCAATGAATTTTGCTTCGATTATTGTTCTGTCTTGTAGACCCTCAATTTATTTAGCTTCACTCACGACTCTCTCCATACTTAAACTGGCAGTACATTACTCAATTTATTTTCATGCTTCTATTTACTAATGAGGCTCCTTTCACATGTTCGGCATATTGTGATTGTTGCAATTTCACCAAGTCCTTTGCTTTTCATTCCCCCTTTCATTCCACTTGCCTATTGTGTATTATATTAGCGCTCGTAATTCTACTTAAATATCCTTTATCATTGCTTTTATGTGAATCTGAGATGTCTCAAGAATGGGTGAGCATGAATAGATTGACTACGATAAGAAACAGATACATGGAAAAGGTGGCATGGAAAGGTATAGATTAGTGGAGATTATCAGCATCAAAATGGGTATAGATGCTGCATGAATGTGCATGGGAGGCCTTACATGGGAGGGATAGATTTTATGCACCCTCTCGAAGCTCCATACCAGCATAATGTGCATGGATTTGTATGAGGAGGCATGGTACCATGCTGCCATACATTTGTGAAGTTCCTGATGATGGCCTTATATGCGGGAGTTCACGTATGTTATGTAATGATTGACTATTTATGGGATGGTACTAATCGTAGGATGGGGAACCGTTACAAGTTCCTCATGCCGATCTTTTTGTCCAGTTCCCTCGATGCTTGTCGTGCACGGTTGGAAGAAGATTGCAGGCTCGCAGGCTCCATCAGTCATTCAATAATTATAAAATCCTACAAAAGTTCGCCGCAATTTCTACGATCTAGCTCGAAATTATTTCATGTTTGACAGAACTCCTCACGGTCGCATATCGGCCAGCAGGCTAGTAGTCTCACTCAAATCATCTCGGGCCTCCTCATTTCTATCTAACCCGGGTGGGCCTCGAAATTGGAAACGCCCACCTACGTAGTTCAGGTGAATACACAAATCAACGTCATCGATATGACACCTACGAAGCAGATAATACCCTCCACTGAACAGAGCAAAGCCCACAAAAATGACGGATGCATAATCTGTGGAAGATATTAGCCTTCAATAAGCTAAGAAACCCAAACATACTCATAGTAGAAGCTGTTACAGGTAGAGTAACTGGCATAGAAAGTATAACTATTTGCACAGCAATCCAGAGGACGGAGGCAAGGTTGAGTGTTGTACCCCACCGACCCAGACTGAACCTAGCCCCGTCTAGCTCCTTCCGGCCATTGAGCAAGGAGAGGGTAATCGGCATTGCAAAACTAGCCTGAAGGCTCATCACCCCTATCCCGACAAAAGAATTAAATGCGGTGGTGGACCCGAGATATATGAGACCGAGTAAGGATTGAATAGTAAGCGATAGCAGCAGAGCCGCAAGCGGAAGATCACCAAAATGCCCTGAGCTGACACGGGCAACAATGTTGTTCAAAGGAATGGCCTTATCTCGGGCGAAGGACCAGGTGGCTCGAGAGGCTGACACATTTACTGGGATGGAACAGAAGATGCACACGCCGAATACTGTCAAAACGGTGGGTCTCATCTGAAATATACTTGCTCAAATGCTCTGAGACCTACGGATAAACCACTGGACAAGTTTTAGTAAGACGTTTCATAAAAGTGAGAAAGCCACTAACTAGACCAAATCCACCCAAGGGTGATCCCATAACCAGCCGAAAGACTTGAGCAACGGGTTGTTCATCTACCTGTCTTTGAGGAAACTGTTGATACTGAGAACTCGACCTGCAACTCACATTGCAATAAAGTTTCCGTGTCCGGAAGAGTAAAAAATATAGCCAGGATGTACATCAGACCTTGAAGATAACCTACAGGGACTGTCCAAACAGTCGCTTGCGGTATATTGACGGTAGGATTATGGACCTCTTCTGTCATTGGTAATACTGGGGAACTTATTAGAGTATAAACTCCCACTGAGCTTCTTTTACCCACATGCACCAGTTGCGGAGAATGTGTAAACTGAAAATAATTAGTCGCTGCTATATAAAGATAGCTTGTATGGGCGCTTACTTCCCTAAACAAGAGTTCAGCAAATATACACTCGCATAATGAGAGGTAACGTTACAGGTAAGAGACCTATAAAGAAAGTCCACACCGAAGGCCATCCAGAGAAGGATGGATTGAAATTACTGAACACAAAAGTGATGGATCTACGTCCAGCGGCCGCCTTGATGAGAAGGGAAACCACGGTAACTACGGAAAGGTGAACGGAGCTCCAAGGGTGCTGTACGTTAATGACCTACTACAGGTCCCTAGGATGCCCCACGCAGATCCAATGAACTATATCGCACGAGTTGGTTCCGGGAAGCTCGGAAGGGTGAAGGGCTTACCTCTAGTGTTGGCAGATGCTCGTTTAGAAATACGCCACAGATGCCAACGACTACTTCGGTAGCCAAGAAAATAAAGTCTGAGTGCTGTTAGCACCTCCTGTCAAATACTTGGCCCAAATCAACTAACAAGTTTGCCACGCCGTCGCATCCCAATTCGGTAGAAGTATATTGACACCGGCAACTATGAGCCCCGCTGTGCCCTGCAATCTATTGGAATGACTTAGAAGTGGGACAAGGTGAAGCTTACAAAGGTTGCACTGAGACTACAAGTCCACATCCCAACGAGGAAGAGCCATCCGTTAATCCATGAATATAGTGCACGACGCTGAGGTCCGGCTAGATGGTAGGTCCAATAATACGTTCCCGCCGAAGTTGGAAACTTAGAAACTAGCTCTGCTAAGGAAAGTGCGGTCGGAAGGCTCAAGATGGCAGTGAGGGTATGTCTACAAGCGGTTATGAGCAATGCGCCACATCGATCACATTAGGCGCTCACCCCCAAACCATGGTGGCAGCTCCTCCACCAATGAGTCCAGTATAAAGAGTCGTGCTCACAGTGAAAGCTACAGAGATAAGTTTGATGGTGGTGACAACAAATTGAAAGCGTAAACTCACGAACAGCCATGGTCGCTACATTCGTCGTCGTTCAGTCTCGTGAATGATTCAAGCCAACAATCGTACTCACAGAACAGCACTGAAATGGACCGAGATTATTAGCATGTCAAACAAGCACCTCTAGCTCGACTTACTGAAAAGAATTGCTCTCAGACTCCTCGACTACACAAAGGTGCCTAAGCGGGATTGAGGGATAACGTAGCGAACATGGATTACCCTTCGAAGTTCTGGTCGATAACCTAGATCATTCAGCTGGTCTGCGGCAACTCCATCGATACCATGTTCCTTTGAGTTGGTTGAGAAAACGCTTGGTGCCTTCCGGGTCATGGTTGAAAGAGAATATTGTTCAAGGAAAGGTGGAAACATGAGTGGTGCTTTAACTAAAGGTGGGAATTTGAAAACCGGTGCGGTAGCCGACCAGACTAAATGTAACGTGAGGCGTTGCCGACCATGCAATTCTTTCAATTCATTATTCTGCCGCCCAGTATACAACACCCACTCCCGAGCGGCCTAATTCGTGATATCAGGGTCTGTGCTGCCTCCGCAAAAGAGTCATAGTGAAAATTAAGTCTAGTGGAACTAGTGCGAAAAGCTTGAGCTTAGTATGTAGCCAAGTTCGGAGGGTCCAGAGGTGGTAGCACGATTGCACAAACTCAAACTTAAGAATTTGAACAGATTGCGGTGCTAGTGGTAATCTAAAATCAACTAATGCCCCGTAAATCCGGTGCATTCAATTGTGGAAGAAAGCGGGCAGTTGAGCGCTCCTACTGACGACAGGTAGAATACTCGTACGCTTTTTTTCTGTCCCCCAGAAAAGAGAACCAGAAATATCGATCAACCTGGAAATGGAGAATTTATTGTTCATGCGGGAACCTACCTTCTGATTTCACCTCGCGTTTGACACAGAGATCGTAAATGATTGTTCAAAAGAACGACATGGAAACTAGGGAGCAAGCTATCAATCCACGGACATGAAGAACGGATAGGCCACGCAGCCGCAACCCTGGAAAGTATTCATCGAAGCCTTCAAGGAGGGGCACAGCGTGACTAATCTATGATACAATGAAGTTCTCGTTAGCACCCTTGTTTTACATATGAGTGCCTCATTATTGAAGCTTCAGCTGCCAACGGAAGAAGATCGTCGACGTTCATAGTTTCTCACGCCAGAAGAAACCTTCTCACCGAGGCGTATGGCTGAAGGAAGGGATCGACTTCACTTCCTACATCCAGCCTTGACGCAATGGCGTACCTCTGCATCCGTGATGAATAGATCATATGCTCACAGCCTTTGTTCATAGTTGGGGTATGGGTTCCGGAGATTATAATAGGGTAGGGCTATTCTCGGGACTATCGCACCGGTAGTGCGGCCAGAATCCCAGATTGGATTCCCAGAAGACATAATCTGTTCCGGGGTTCATATCATGGAGGATGCCGTATAATCCTTCCAAAACGAGGAGCGGACGAAATATAACGTTTGAGCTTGAGTAGGTCAAAGGCTCAGCAAGAACGATTCTATACTCAGTTGCGAGAAATGGCTAGATAACGAAGTGCCTGAATGGAAAAAGCCCCAAATATCAACTCACACGATGCTCACCTTGGAAGACCCTACGGAATTTTTCATCTTCGCTTTCGCCGTCTTTCACGCGAAGCTGAGCTTTGATAAAGGTGGCGCCTTAGATTGAGATCTAGAAATTGCGTCGTCAAATGAGGCCTGAGAATACAAACCCTCCTCTGAACGAAATCGCCCCGTCCTCCAAAATCTTTCAGCCGAGGGACCAAGGTCGTGAGAGGCAAATCGACCTCCGTTGAGCTTGAAAGGGTTATCTTCACTGACACCATTAGTCCTACCCAGAAAAATTTGCTCTCCACGCTACTATGTCAGGCTCACTCCCAAGCATAGTTATCAACGACAACGATCCTACAGCTGCGGCAAAATTAAAGCTACTAGGCTATGATCAGCAGTTGACCAGGGTAAGGCATATTAGCTCAGTCACCGTCTACTATCCTGATATCTTATTCATTCAGACTCGCGGTATTTTCAATCTTTTATTTAGTGAGTCTCTTCAACAACCTGACTTTTCTGGTGAAGTATCACTTACAAAATGGCTGATATCTAATAGTGATTCTGGGTAGGTTGCAATTTGTTCAGCTACTTACTTAAGATATATGATTTTCGTTTGATACACTTTAGCAATTATTGGCCTCCGTAAGTTCTTCAAACTACACCACTATAAATTTAGGCTTGTTAAGACTCTACATTAGCTGCAGCAATGATTACTCCTTTAGCAACATCGCTAATATGCGGCGGACCGGCTACTATGCTGTGGGGGTCCGTACGTTATCGCCGCATTAAGGGGTCTTTTGGACTGACAGCCTACACTTCCAGCTTCGTCCTAAGCGGTATCTTGACCGTTCCACTTGCGTTTTCATTGGCGGAAATCAGCTCCAAATACCCTACTTCTGCAGGTACATACTATTGGAGCTATCAGCTTGCTTCACCGAGGAGGCGGACACTTTACGCTTGGATCAATGGATGGTTATTCCTCGTCGGAATGTGGACAATAACACTGAGTGCTGTTACGGTAAACTACCGCTTCTTTCAGAATATTTGTTTATATTAAACCATCGTATATAGGCTATGGCGCAACTCGTCACAACTCTGGTCCAAATCTTCCGTCCAGACTATGTTCCCCAACGCTGGCACACATGTACGTAGTTGAGCCATTCATCAAGGCTTCTGCGCTGAACAGGATAAGACCTTATTCTACTCGCATTCATCATCTTCGCGGGCGTCGTCTGTATATTCGGAAACGAATATCTCCCGGCGGTAGAAGTACGGATAATGCCCATTCCTTTGCAATCTCTTACCTTGGCTTCAGGCATGTGCCGCAGGGTACGGTCTTACAAGCCTCATCAGTGAGCTCATGCCTAGGCAGTACAGATATCACATCGGACTCACTCTCTACAGTTCTCCTTATCAGTATTTCTTCCAAAGCCGAAGCTGGCAGGCGCTCCGCGGCATTCGCATTCGGTCATTTCGACGTCTCCTTCTCGGGCTGGACTCCAGGGTGGGCATTTATCATAGGCTTACTTCCGGTATTTTTTTCTTCCTGTTCATGTTTCTCCGAACGTCTGATCTAATTTGGTTTATTTGGTTTATTTGGTTTAATAGGGAGGTAAGGCTCATACTGTAGCACCCCATTATGCTTCTCATCTGGTGATCGGTAGTTTACACATTCGTCGCAGTTGGAATGAGTACGTGAACTTACTTCACCATGATCCGGCCTATACTCAGATCAATCACTGTAGTCACACCAATGGCGGAGGAAGCGAAGAATCCTTCCGTCAATATACCGAGAGCGATCGTTTGGACTATCCCACTTGCTCTCATAATGGGCATCATGACCATCCTCCCTATTGTTTTTACACTTCCTGTCTCCAATATTGGAGACCTCGTTGTTCGTAAGTGTGAAGTTTGGGGTTGAGTACGTCTTTCCTTACCATTCATTGTAGTTAACCAGCCTGCTGCGCTCCTCTTTCGACTGGTAATGGGATCCAATGCCGGAGCACTTGGTATGGTACGTCATTATTTTTCTGGGAATCGTTAACCTCAGCTGAAATCGAGTTAGTGGCTACTCAGTACGTTCTTTTGCATCCAAAGCTGATTCGCATCAGTCTGAGATCGTGATGTTCTTGTAGTCTTCATAGCCTGCATATTCGCCTACATTCCTATCAATACCACTACATCCCGAGCTACTTGGTCATTCGCTCGTGACAAAGCGATCCCTTTCCACAATATCTGGTCTCACGTTAACGATATTCGTGGAGGAGTTCCAATTCCCGCGCTATTGCTATCTTTAATCATCCAGGCCTTATTGGGGCTCATCGATCTTGGTTCTACAACAGCATTCAACTCATTTGTCGGGATTGGAATAATCTGTCTGACCGCATCTTATGCTATGCCAGTGGCCATCTCGCTTGGAAACGGTCGAAAGGATATCCTCGACGCTCCATTTAAGCTTGGGCGGTGGGGCCCATTGTTCAATGTTCTAACCGTTCTTTGGGTTCTTCTACAAATGGTACTGCTCTCGATGCCCTTAACAATTCCTACATCCGCCCAGAATATGAGTAAGTACTCTTCGTGCGGCACCATTTTAATTGGAACTCATTCAGTTGCTCAGATTACGCATCTGCAATCTTCGTTGGTTTTGCAGTCATTAGTGCTGTCTACTACGTTGTTCGTGAGTAAACGTCTCAGAGCTTTCAGAGCTAGAAGCTCGCAGCTGACTGAAAAGGAAATTCAGGTGGAAGTCGCCATTTTAAAGGCCCTCCAGACATGAATGTGGCCAACGCATATGACTTGGATGGAGATGAATCACCTCACACTTCAAAGATTTGAACTAGTTTCATTAAGGAGGTTCATGTTATTTGAAGATGCAACTTGCACTACCGACGTCACCCCGGGGATTGTAGTGATGCGGATTAAATATTTGACTTGTATTCAATGTCCCCTGTAGGGAAGTGTGCAATGAATATATCGACGTATTAGAGTTTAGAGTTACTGCAACGCCCAGTCCATCTCAGTGTATCCCCCACTAGAAATGAATCTTCACGGTCTACGTTTGCAGCTCCAATAAGATTTTTTGAACTCACCCGAACCATTGGGTAGACTTTGAATCCTGTAGCTTTTTCGCCGGACGCAACTATCCCCGCTCCATCAGTCCTCCCTTGACCATAATGTACAGTCTCCAAAGTCTGAATTTAGGGTAAACAGCCGTACCGGATCCTGCCAGAATGATCGATGCTCGATGCATACCTCAAAGCCCAGGTGCTTATACTTGTCTCTCGCGTCCTCAGACGTAGCTTCCAGCACAAGAGTTTTGTCAGGGGCAAAGCTGAAAAACTCGCGAAATAGACTCGTAAGCAAACCTGCAGAACATAAGCTATAGCCCCGCTTTTATCATAAGATTTATACCTTTTCCCCGATAAGCTGGTAATACAACGACTGTCCAGCACTGCCAAGTGTCGTCTATTGATGTGGCAATGTTTCTTTGTCTCCATTCTTCTTCGAAGACCGCTTCTGCTTTTGGAAAGTAAGCGATCATTCGCTGTAAAAGATCAGATTTAGACCAGGAGAATCTGAAACCAGAAATCTTGCCTTAACGCCTGACAAACCCCAATAACGTAGGACATCAAGAGTTCCAGCATGGTATAAGGGCATAAGCTCTTTGAGTGAAAACTGAACGCGCTTTCCAGGGGCATTCCAGATAGATCCTGCAATAATCCTGTCTTTTCCACCTACTCGATCCACCGCTATCATGATTCGGCCTCCGCAGTGGATGCGTGAAATGCGAACTTGCCAGTTCATGAATGCTCTTAGAGCGCGAAAATCGAACGAAGTGTCTGATACTTGTATTCTCTATTGATATACAATACTTTTCTTTTAAAGTGTTCATAAATTAAGATCATGAAAGCCACGCACTGCCTTGACCCCCCCAATGTAGTTATTGACTGGATCTTCGGTAAACCCTTCGGAAAGGACTTGTATAACCTCCATCAGCTCTTCATCTCTAGCTTCCCTGATTGTAAATTGTTCGGTATTCATGGGCTCCCGCTTTCCGGTGTAAGGAGGTGCAGCACGTTGAAGAAAGTATATAAGTCAAGACGACCAGGTCGCGCTATGCTACTCACGCGAACTAGCCGCGTTGGTGCGGGCCGTCCTTATCGGCCCTTCTTCCAACACTCTCACTTGACTCTCACCATCAGTTACTGTTCTCGAAATCTGGTCTTCTTTCCAAGTATTGCTGACAGAATTTCTTCGAAGCATCGTCAATCTATCTAATTTGGATATTCGGTCCATGTATTTACGCTGTGCCAGGACGAATTACCGTGGTTCCGATTCGCCTGAGCAGGACTGCAGACGACGTACCAGATTGCTTGAGCGAGCGTACTAATTTTTTTAGATCTGTTCAAGCCCGGGAATTCAGAACTGTTTAAAAATGTCCTTCCGGTAATTTCAATCTCCAATGCAGTCTCTCCCGCCGCTCTTCCACGGCGATGCCCGCCTGCTGCTTGAGAGAGAAGTCGCAAAGACATTCGACAACGATGTACAAACCCATAACTCCTTCTTCGTCGCAGACTTATCAAAGATCTATCGCCAGCATCTACGTTGGATGCAACATCTTCCATTCCGCCCCTTCTATGGTTGGTTAAAATTATTCGAAATGCTTTTTACTAATCTGACACTGTCAAAATCAGCCTTGAAGGTCAACCCTGACCCATATGTTATACGCCTGCTCGCTGCCCTTGGTGCAGGCTTTGACTGCGCATCAGTTTCCGAGATCGAGGCCACTCTTGAGGCACTTGGAAATCACCCAGATAGTGGTGATAGCATCTTATTTGCCAATCCATGCAAGTTTAGCGGTGACGTTCGATATGCTGCTGAGCATAACGTTCGGATGTCTACCTTTGACAATAGTGACGAATTGGAGAAGATGGCCCGTTTTCATCCACGATCTCGTCTTCTCTTGCGCCTTCTTACGGACGACAGTGGGAGCCCATTCCCTCTTGGCAAGAAGTATGGTGCACCTCTAAATGTTGTGCCAGCTCTGCTTGAGAGGGCGCGTACTCTTCAGTTAGAAGTCATAGGGGTATCATTTCATGTTGGTAGCAGCTGTTATAAGCCAGATGTCTTTCGAGATGCAATTTGGCGCTCGAAAGAAGCATTTGCCGTTGCTCGAGACATGGGTTATGACTTTACCGTCTTAGACTTGGGCGGTGGATTTGACGACAGCCCTGTTCAAGGATCCGATGCTAGTATTTTTGAAACCGTCGCTGCTGTGGTTAAACAAGCTATCAATGACTACTTTCCCATTTCCACTCGTCCTCGTGGCTTTGAAGTCATTGCAGAGCCGGGACGTTTTCACGCTTTTCCGTCATTTACTTATGCTACTAGTATCATCGCCCGCCGTCTCCCTTGGGAAAGTGGTTATGACCGAACGTCTGGTGATACACCCGCTCCCCTCATGTGTACGTACTGATCAATCTCTAAAAGGACTTGCTGAAATGAACTCTCTAGACTATATTAGCGATGGCATTTACGGAGGGTTAGCCAACGTAGTCGCAGACCACCGACCCGTTCATCCATATGTTGTCTCTATGGGCGGCAAGTTTGATCTGGCGTTCGACTCGTCTGAACTTGTACCTTCAAGCCTCTGGGGTCCCACATGCGACTCGGTCGACTTGGTGTCGCCCAACACGTTGCTTCCCAGTGGATTGCGCATCGGTGATTGGCTGGCTTTTCCAAACATGGGTGCGTACACAGCTTGCCTGGCTACGAAATTCAATGGCTGTGAAGTGGGCCCTGTTGTCCATGCGACAGGGGAGGGAGAAGACGGAGAGGAAGTTTATCGGGCTCTCATGCGCTTCACGAAGGAGAGGAATTCTGATTCAGAGTCCAAAACCACTGTTTCTTTCACTAAGCTTAGGGACTTTACTACACACGATGTCTGAAAATTTTTAGAATTCTTGAATCTATAATCGTTGATGGATTTTTCCGTAGTCACAATGCTGGATTCTCTTGGAGTACCCGCAAGTCGTCGTCAGAAATCTTTCTTCGAAATTCATTATTTATAGACAATCGGCACAACCTGCTCCGAGGATATCTTGAGCGTATGAAATGATGTTGAAATAGTGGATATAGATTGTGTTTCCCACCTTAAACAGGCGTATGTCTCCTGAGTATTTTCTTGGAACGATATGGCCGCAATTACTTTCAGTATCAAAATTCTTGCTGATTTCTAAAATGTAGCTTTTTATTATTCCGTCTTCCATCAGGCGGTCGGAAGGCCGGATGAGCCTGATTTGTGAAATGAGAAACCCAGGAAAGAGCACGGAAAATTCAGCGCTTTTCATGAGTCGTCGAGCTTATATCTTTTTGAAGAATTCCCGCCCCTTGAAGTATCCAAACTTTAAGATGCTCCTCCAAGAGTCTCCACCGCTGGCTCATGCAATTCCACCCAACACTCCTCACTCCATTGTCCATTCCCTGCCAGAGTGGAACGACAATACCGATTTTGCTGTGAGCAAGAAGGAGCTCTTTGACGCGCTCGAAGCAACATATCCCCGATTTGTCCTGCATCCCCGTGTAAAAGAGGTTCGAGAGTTTTTGTATGCCCATCGTTGAATATTTCATATCGCCCCTTCCAGCTAGTTGGGTTTATCAAACGCTCTAGTGGCATATCCGAGGATGAAGAGTGTCAACTATATCCATCACTCCGGGCAGCCGAGACCTGTCGTGCCTTTATTGCTCGTTATTTCCCTCAGGATACCTCCAAAATCGACGTTCGTTCCATTACCAAACTAGCCCTGGCCCCATGTTCACAGCAAATATTTGCGGTCATATATCCAAAGGAGCAGGACGAGAAAGCAATGAAATTTTGGACGTTTGCTGGTGAGGGTATTTCTAGTCGCCTAGCTGAAGCGTGTCTTCGCCGAATTCAAGGAAGTCAATGTGACGACCTTGGGTTACCCCCACTCCAAGGACATATATTCTCGGACTATTACACACAACGTAAACCTCTCAGAGACGTTGTGCAAGCTAAAGATGCCATTCGCAAGCGCTTTGCCGGAGTTCTCGACGAGCAAGGAAGAAATATCAGAGGGGTTCCTACCATTTCTCATACAGACGTATACATTTATCCATCGGGAATGAGTGCTGTATGGAACGCTCATCTGATACTTCGGGGAACGATTGGACAACGCAAAAGTATGGAATCTATCAAGACGGCGCATGTCAAGTAAGTCGACATTGCACTGTGGTGTTTATTCTAATTCGTTCTATCTTAAGCATCCTGTACGTCGATTCATACAAACTATTAGACCTTACCAGCCCCGGATACTACTTCTTCACGACGAACACCACCGATGACCTGGAAAAGCTACTTGCTACTGGCTCAGCCGAATGTCCAGCGGTTCTAGGAATCTTTACTGACTTCCCAGCAAATCCTAATCTACAGAGTGCGAACCTTCCACATCTTCGAGCTTTAGCAGATAAATACGGAATTCCTCTGGTCATTGACGAAACTGTAGGATCCCACCTGAATATCCAAGTCCTGCCTTATGCGGATCTGGTGATCAGCAGCCTTACCAAGATGTTCAGTGGGCTTGCAAATGTTCTGGGTGGAGCGTAAGCTTTCCGTCATACTTTATTTGTATGCTATGATGCATGATTGTCGCGTTTCTCTAGGTTAATGCTAAATGCTAATTCCCGGTTCTACAAGGACTGGAAGCAATACCTGGACGCCACCTATGAGGATATTTATTTCGAAACCGATGCGTTGGTCATGGAAATGAACTCACGTGGAATGGAAGAACGTGTTGCAGCAATGAATCGTAATGCGGAAGCCCTCAGTGACATGTTCTATGCCCAATCTGTCGCATCGGGGAATGTCGGAAGCGGCCATATTATCAAGGAGGTCTTTTATCCAAAATACCAGGACCGAGAAAATTACGAACAATGCTGGAGGAGTGGAACTGGCGACATTTCCTCCTGCAAGCCAGGATATGGCAGTCTAATGTCTGTCTCGTTCACATCTCTAGAGGTTGCAAAAGTGTTCTACTCTACTCTGCCCTGCGGTAAAGGCCCAAGCCTCGGAGCTGTTGTTACCCTTGTTACCCCATTCACGGCAATAGCATTTCCACCTGAGAAGAAGGCTTGGGTGAAGGAGCATTATTTGGATGAAACCTTGGTAAGTTTGAGATTTTTTCGAACTGAAAGCCACGTAGCTGACACGAATTACAGGTTCGTATTAGCGTTGGAATGGAGGATCGTTCAAGCTTATTGAATGGTTTTGCGCTGGCTCTGAAGAAAGCTGAGGAATTTTGTGCTGGGAATAATTTGTGATGAATTTAAATGCTTGCCTTCACGTACTGGTTGTGCGAAAATGTAGACGGACTTTCGGGGCGCTTATCCTGATTTAGGCACTGGGTACCAGTATGTTTGTACTTGCATTGATACGTCATTCGGAGCGCACGCTTCGGTTTCTCAAGTGCGTTCCTTCAACTCTACAGACCACCTACTTCCCACTCAGTCGCCCGCGCACGCCCTCTAGTCAGTCTAATCTGAATACGTAATTTGTACGACAATCTGGTCTATTCGGGTGCAGCCTTCTGCGATTCAACTGGGCATCCATTTGAAGGGAATGAATAAGATCCTCTTGGAATGACTCGATGAGCTCCCCGGAAGAGGGCCCAGGGCCCAGCTCAGAACTTTGGTAAGCTGGCAGCTGGGGCCTTGGGCCAGGGCTTGCCAGAGTGTTAAAACACCAGTAAAATCCAAGTGCATGATGCAGAATTCCTGTTCGAGGGTGATGAAATAATTGTTTTACATTGAGGCACTCAATGGTATTCACACTGTGCTCCCTTTTTTATGCAAAAATTTGTAAAGAGCAAGTGTGCTTAGTCAGATGTGACTCATTGTATGCTGACTTCACTATTTAAGATTTCATCTTCATAGGTTTGGTATTTTTGTAATGAAGGTTGTAGTAATATATGTCAAATATATAGATGCCAGTCACAACATACAAAAAATTCACTGATATCACTTGAAATTCTCTGGACCACTGAGGCCAGGGCCTGAGCCTCAACCAAGCCCTGGCCGTCTATGAGGGCCCGGCTGAAGATTCCAGGGAGCCCTGGCCGGGGCTATCTGAGCCGGTCCCCAGCCGGCACATCACTAATGTTGTCATTGAATACAATCTCGCGAAGAGAATGGTATTCCTGCACTTTAGATTATAACAAACCAAGGGCCACAGTATAACTGTTGGTGAGCTCAACATTGATCATTTACATAGAGTGAAAAAAAGGAGGAATGGCAAACTGTGTCAACACAAATCTTGGGAGGCATTAGTAGTTTGTGTTTCTGAGCAAGCACCACATATCGGTACACTGCAGATACAGAAGGACCTCAATACCACGGCCCGTGGTATTGAGCACTGTTGAGACCATTGGAAGGTGATACAGTAGGTATTTGACCAAGCTTTGGGTGAAGGTAACAAGTGAAACATCTACTGACTCCACTGAGACAATAGTAGGGAAAGTTGAGAGAGCAACATCATTGAATGCACTGTTGCATAAGAAGTTCAGAATTTTTGGAGCTGTAGGGGCAAACGAAGTGAAGATATCTGCTGGGGAATTTGACAATGTAGTGCATCAATTGGAGGCGCATGGACGAGAATGTAGAGGCAAAGGAAAAGAACGTGTGGTCCAACTGAAATAGATAAAGGGTTATAGACTTCAGATGAGAGAGAAACTGGATGAAAATTACCATAGCATCTCATGCAGCTTCAAACAAGGATGAAAAGCAGCCTTGCAAACTACATCAGCATGTATGAGAAGGCTGTCCAAAACTAGTATGCAAAACTCTGGGCAAAATGTCAGCATGTAATAAAGAAGGTGAAGTAGAGAAAGACAAAAAGCAAGAGCACAATTGAATATAAGTATGACGCCACATGAAGATAAAGCATAATTTTTGTATAGGTTTATTAACAAGCAACAAGATGGCAGACAGAAGTTTTTGGCAATTTTACTTCAGGGTGAAGGCTATCAAGTCTGGAATGTGCAGCCATAGCTCATTAGAAGTGGCCATGAATGTAGTGCAATATGGAATGAAGAGAAAAGGGATGGTGCAGGTGAAGACACATTCAAAATGCTGAAAATGAAAATGCCAGCCAACTGATACAAATATGCAATTCAGGAAAGTGGATTACTATTTACCACAAAGCTTAACTTCATCAAATGCAAGGAGAAGGGGCACATGAAACACAAGCAAATTCACATCCAATAAACATAAGCCTACTGAAAACAACAGACAATGTTAGGACAGCCTAGGCCATGCAATGAAGGATAAGACAAGATCTCATAGTGAAGTGAGCAAGAGGAGAAATGATCGAAGTGGGCATCTGCAGGATTGAGGATATGCCAAGCAAGCCTCGCAGGTATTACATGAGATGGCCCTGAGACTCCCAAAGATGGAAAATTATGGCATGAAATTCTGCGTAACAACAAATCCTTCATTTTATTCTGGACTTGTTATATATTTCCAGCTCAGCTTCAAAATGTGAACAGGTACAATTAAACAGTATTAAGAGCAGGTGAAACTGAGCACAGGTAAAGCCAGAACAAGTTTAAGATTGAGTACAATAAATTGAGGACAGGTTAAATCCTTAAGCAGGTTAAAGTACAGATACAACTGAAAAGCAAGAACAGGTTAAACTCAGAACAGGTTAAAGCTGTGAGCAGGTGAGAACTCAGAGCTAGTGTTGCTGCAACTCAACTCATGTAGCCATGGCTTTCACATTTAGCTGGCTCAATACATCAGAAAAAACACTTTTGTCCCAGGCTGCCAGCCCAAGGACACCCCCCCCCCCCCAACC